>OX578135.1:169125059-169732559 GCA_951213105.1 Amaurobius ferox | reverse complement strand
TACACCATAAACAATTAGCCATCTCAAAATAGAACAAATGTGACTTTTATGCCGAAAAGAAATGAATAGCGCTAGGCTCAGGTTAGTTACTAATTCAAAATAGACTCGTCTTCAAGATTGAGCGTTTATTCTAAATTAACCACAAGTAATGCTTATTTCAAAATATGGAGACACAGTTAGTTACTGGGAACTCCATATGTTCAATCTACAAGCAGAATCAAATGAAAAAAATTGAAAAATTATTAAGAAATCAAATAATTAATATATATAATGTTTAGTCAGCATACTCCAAAATGAAGATGTATTTATCGTATTTTAATAAATGGTTGAACCCGTTGGGAAATATGTGAGCTTGAAAAATCTGTGCCAAATTAAAACAGATGACTTGAAATTTAAATTGTTAAGAATTACAGTAATTATATATCGCCGTAACTGATATAACCCAGTCAAAAATGCAATACCGTTCATTTATAACATTTATTTTTATATCCATTTCTTTATTATTTAAATTGGATACATTGAATCAAAATCGTCTGCGTACAAACATATGTAATTTAACTCTGGTGCATGACATTATTTATTTAAATAAATTCTCAGAAAAAAAAAATCTTTTGCATAATGCTATTTCTGTGGAAGGTTTAATTGTGCGTTTTCTCAATAATCCATATTTGTGTATGGGCGTGCTTGCTGTTAATTTATTTGTCTACTAATAAGTCTACTATTGTATGAAGTATTTAACGAGAAATTCAAGAGGCCATACGACCTTTTGAGCACACTTTCTACACTTTTGAAAAGATCTCAGTTTCTGTGTGTGGCTGTCGGATGTTTACACAATATCCAAAAGACGAATGAATGAATAACTATAAAAGTTTGCGTGTAAATACAATATATAAAAACTAGAGCAAGATATAACTCTTTTAATTCATATGAGTAGAACACAAATTATGTAACATATAAGAATTTTGTAGCTATTTAGGGCTGACAATAAGAAAATTTAAAGGAAATACCGAGAACTTACATTCTGTGTCTAGATTCATACATATCGTTTAAAGTTTTGAAAATGAATTTTTGAATGCATTGCTTTGAGTATTAAGTTGTATTGTTATAATATTTTTGCATACTAGTTTTAAGTATTGTCTTGCGTTTTGAAGATAATGGTGAAAATATGTGTATTCTAAAGCTAAATGGGCTGAAAAATTGATACATTTCCAGATATATAGACGTTCGAATTCAAGTTTTCGAAGGCAATCAAGTTGATATAGTATGGATTTTATATAGTCTGGTATTTTAGTATAAATAATTATACATTATTTTTGCAGGATTCCTGATTTGCGATAATCCAACATACTTGTGGCACCTTTTCACAACATAATACCATGGTTTACTAACAGAAAAAGTAATTTATGAAATATATTTATTTATTTTTAACACTTTACAACATAGTTGAAAAGCGTTTATGAATTTGTTCATTATGTCTGTCTGTCCGTTAGCACGATAACTGCCGTAAAAATGACTTTATCAAAATGAAATTTTAGTATGTTGTTCAGACAATCGGTGGGACATATGGGAATATAAATGAATAATATCACCCAATTAGTTTTGGATTGAGCCCGGGTTGAAGACATGAAATTCATTGAACCCTATGGGACCTAATTTTTCAAACATATTTTAGGCGGAGTTAAAAATCACAAATTACTTCGAACGTTTTAGAAAATATTCAAATTATCCCATAAAATATATAAAAAAAAAATTCAGTAAAATATATTTAGCAGTTTTTTAAATAAAATTTAAAATAATAATTACACCCTTTATATAAAGAGATCACGTTACCATTATATGAAGAAATCACGTGACCCACTTTAAAATAAAATATGGCATCCATCTTGTGTCAAAATCGTGATTTTTAAAGTTCTTTTTCCTTCATATTTAGTGTTGTATCCGTCCTAAAATCGCTTTATTTTTGCTTAAATTCTGTGCATCTATATACCTAAACAACGCAATTACAATATATTTGAATTTGATTGATCATCCAACTTTGATTATTTCTACAACGAAGCCTAATTTTCACTTATGGAGAATGCAAACACTAAAAGATGTAGAATGAGTTGTATAAGAATTCCTGCATTTTTTTAATGCAACGTTATTTAGCTCATGGAGTCTGCAATATAGCTGATATGAATGAAACATTCATTGATTTTACACAGAAAAGCAAAGGATTTTTTGATGAAGTTTTAAGCATAGAGTTAAATTACTTGTACCTCCATGGGTTTAAGTTTTTAAATAAAATAAATTATTATAGTATTGTGATGAATGAAAGGAATGGAAAAGAGATAATGAATGAAATGCTGCTTTTATATAGAGGCGATTTATATTTCGATGACGTCATTTGAATAAAGTTCATTTGTTTTCGATGAAGTTTTTAAATATAATAAATTATTGTAGTATTATGATAATTTAAAAATATTACCGAGGAATGCATCGCTTTTTAGAGATGTTTAAACCAGACAATTTATATTTCAATGTAGTCATTTGAATGAAGTTCATTTTTTTCGATGAAATTTCAAGTTTTCAAATATAATAAATTTATGTAGTATTGTGATAATTTTTAAAATATTACCGATAAATGTATCGCATTTTAGAGATATTTATATAAAATTGCATTGAAGTTGGAAAGTGTTTCATAATCAATGTTTTATACATGATTGACCTTTCTTGTTATAATTTTAAATCAGTAAAATAAATTGAAATATTTGAGCAATGTATTTAATCACGAATAAAAAATAATAATGCAGCAGCTGTTTCGAAGGTACTCTGAATCCTCTTTGTCAATGCAAGAGAACTAACAAACCCGAAGTAAAAAAAAATGAAATGTGTTTAATGTGGGGTTACACTTACAAAAAAGAAAGACTGTTGGTTCTGCGTTTTATGCAGAAAATATCAAATTGCAGACATGAGCTTGTGCGATTCTAACTTAACGTATGTAACTTATATGAAATAACAGTTCATACTTTCCGTATTAGAACAGTATCTTCCTATTATGGCTACACTAGTAGCCATATTAGGAGTACTATTTTACTTAATATAGCCAGTACATCAAATTTTAATTTTCTTTTTCTACATTAACATATTACAAGTTTATTACATTATACGTACGTGTTAGTTAAGATAAGTAAATGAGGAACCTGTGTTCTGATTTTCAAAATTTTAAGTGAAGCAGAATATACCTTAAATAATTAAAAAACGTTAAGTGGTCATTTTTGGAGCAGATACCTTATATAAAAAAATATTTTTTTGTCTGATTTAAAAAGAAAATATGAAAATTTTCCATTTATGATTTTTCAAAAATATACTTTTTTTATAAAAATTTTCGAGCATTTCGATTAGTGCAAAGAAACTACAAGGTTTTAATATGTTTATGTGTATACTTATTTGAGTGTGAATTTTAAGATTGCTCTTTGATCCTTGACATCTACAGAATATTAATTTAAACTGAATCATAAACTAGATTTAAACAAATCTTGTCCTGAAATTAAGAATTAAATTGACATCAATCTGAAACAAACATTAATTTACCTAACGATTAGGATTCTATAAAATAATAGCTACAGTTAAAAACTAAAAATACTTTACTTACATATAATCTAAACTCAATATATACATGACACAACATACACATTTATGTACAATCTCATTACACTTCGTGCCTAATCCGTAATCTAAACACAGCATTTGAAACGTAAATATCCTTACGCATGCTTCGTAACTTATTTATACCACATATTGAGCACATCTATATTACAAATATTTTCTATCAAAGACTATATGATCTGCAAACTGTCTTTACTTAATGTCCATTTCATAATGTCCATCATCAATGGCAATGTTAAGGAACGCGCTTCATACAACCCGAAATCGTGAATACAAAATTCGTATATGGTAAATCGGATAAACCAATAATAAAATCATCATAAATTACAAATAAGTACATAAACATTAAAGAAAAAATAATTTAATTTATAACCCATATACATAAATAAATCAGGCCCACCCAGAAGCATAACACAAGAGGCAAATCACTAGATTTCCAGAAAGTCATATAAGGGTTTAACACACACTGAGTCGAGAAAGAGGCCGTCAGGCGAAACTGGATCGAAGACTAGATCTTTGAACTGGATTGCAAATACATTGGAAGTTGCAAATACATTCTCGATAAATATGAACGAGAAAGGTCAATCATGCATAAAGCATTGATTATGAAACACTGTTCAAATGAAATGTAATTTTATTTAAGCATCTCTAAAATGCGATACATTAAACGATGATATATTTTAAATTATCACAGTACTACAGTAATTTAATATATTTGAAAACGTAAGATTTCATCGGAAAAAACGAACTTTATTCAAATGACGTCATCGAAATATAAATCGTCTGGCTCTCTATGCAAAAGCAATGAATATTTCATTCATATCAATTTTATTCCAAACTCCTGAGCTAAATAATTTTTCGTGAAAAAAATTTAACAATTCTTATACAACTCATCTTACAATCACTTGATTACATTCTTCATCCATTAAAATTAGGCTTCGTTGTAAAAATAATCAAAGTTTGATAATCATTTAAACTCAAAAATATTGTAATTGCGCTGACACCCAGAAAATACACAAAAATAAAGCAATTTTAGGACGGATGCAACACTAAATATATATTTAAAGGAATAAAAAAAATCACGATTTTAACACTGGGAAAAAAATATGGATGCCATATTTTATTTTGAAGTGGGTCACGTGATCGCTTCCTATAATATGGATGTAATTATTATTTTAATTTTTCTTTGAAAAACTACCAAACATATTTTGCTGAAATTTTTTTTATATATTTTAGGGTATAATTTAAATATTTTCTAAAATTTTCGAAGAAATTTGTGAATTTTAACTACGCTTAAACATTTTTTGAAAAATTAGATCCCATACAGTTCAATGTATTTAGCTGTTTCATCCCGGGTTCAATCTAAAACTAATTGGGTGATATTATTCATTTACATTCCCGTATGTCCCACAGACAGTCTCAACAACATACTGAAATTTCATTTTGATAAAGTCATTTTTGCGGAAGTTATCGTGCGAACGGGCAGACAGACAGGCAGACAGAATGAACAAAGTCATAAACACTTTTCAACTATGTTGGAAAGTGTTAATAGAAAGGATTTCAAAAAGTGAAATATTACTGGGTCATTATAATTAATTAAAAGAAAATTTTCCTGTACGTCAAGATGGTGTTTTTCAATACAGTTCACTGATCTTGTAGCCTTTGATAGAAAATATTTGAAATTATTTTAGACGTATTTACCATACTTAATAATCTATCTTACACTGCTGAATTTAGATCGAACATGAAAATACCTAATGCAATAACATATGATACTACGACGAACATCTCTTTAGATCAACACACCAAAGCGTAGTGCAGCAGAATGACAGATACCGGTCCTTTGGCGCTTTGATATAATATACAAAATAGCAAAATCTTTGCCAAATTAATGAAAGTCTGATAGTCTTCCATTAAATAGATCTGGTCAATCACGAGAGTGCGCTTATTACTTTCCTTATATACATAATATATAAGGAAAGTATTGTGACGGGGTCAAAAATTCGAATTCGAGTTTTCGACGGGAGAGCACGTTTCAAACATTCCTGATCACGAATCAAACATTTTTAAGGTGATATCTGTGTGTGTGTGCGTGAAAGTATGTGTGTGTGTGAAAGTATGTGTGTGTGTGAAAGTATGTGTGTGTGAAAGTATATGCGTGTTTGAAAGTATGAGTGTGTGTGTGTGTGTGTGTGTCAGTAAGTCTGTGGAGACGATATCTCACGAACGAATGGAGCGGTTCGAATGAAATGCGGTACAAAAATCACAATTCGTGAATACTGAAAGTCTATTGTTTTTAAACGCAATCGAATGTTCAGAACCCCCTAAATTTTCGAGCGAAATTTTAAAAAAATCATCAAAATATCAAAATCTTTAATAAAGTTACGCAAATAGACATTTCTTATGTAATTTTCCCTTATAAAACGATTGACATAAACTTTAGAACGCTAGCATGAACCATTCTTGAGATATTGCATATTTTTCAAATAAATTTATCAAAAAATCCATAAATTGAAAAAAATATATTAACTCTTGAGAAACATGTTCACTTTTCATATGTAATATCATACGATAAATTGGGTGACATCATTCTCGTGGATCTAGCTCGTTCCATTCATAAGAAAAGATACTTTGAGTAATACATTTGTATTTGAACGCCAATAGTTATTTATCTGCCATAAGAATAACGTATTTCTCCGTTCATAACGCTTGGCGATATTTTGGCGACGAATTTGGCGGAATGTTGCCAACTTGGCGACTTTTTTAAATGTTGCCAAATTAACGAAAATCTTGCCAAATAGATAAAAATGACGTTAAATCGATGAAAATGACGTCTAATAACGGAAATTCAATATCTTGGAAAGAATATAAGTATCTACTATAAGAATAACTTATTTTTTGCTGTAAAAATAGTAAATTCACTGCATTATATAAGGGAAGTCATGTGCTACCTACATCAGATTTTTTAAAATCGAATTTCAAATGATCGGCATAAATAATAATAAAGAATCCTCACAAAGCGTTAAATAGCTTTACTTGACTGGGGAAGGGGTGTTTTTGATGACTTCAATTTAAAAAAAAAATTGTGTAGGCAACACATGACTTTTACTGCACATTCAAATTCGTAATCCATTAAACTGAGCTTGATGGCTCAAATTGACATGAGTATTTACTTGGGCAGATTGAAGTTTTAATTCGTCTTCCTTTTCATTAGGCATATTAAAACGTCGTCATCTCCAAAATTACAAGACACTTAAATATCTGAAAGTTCACCATGCAGTAATTCAGTTGATATTATTCGTTTTGCGCAGTTACAATTTATTAAAATAACAAGCATTTGATAAAGGCTTTTAAGCATACGTTGCCTTTTACTTCATAGTTTGACGATTTTACACGCCATTTCACAAAAATGGGCGAGTTCTATTTTTCCGAATGGCACTGAAATCTAATCAGGTTAATTCACAAGAGAGTTGTCAACAAAATTTTAAGAAATTTCATCAGATAACTTTTATCAACTGTGAGAAGCATCGTTAGTTCTGTAAAATTCCAAATATATATATATATATATATATTTAGAAACTGATTCATTCTATATTAATGAGGTTATTCTTATTCATTTTGCTTTCAAAAATTTTACATACAACAAACATGTACATAATAAATACAGTTCCGCATATTTAGTCTTATATTTCAAATTTTGACGATTTTTGTGGGTCATTTTACAAAAAAAGAAGGTTCTATTTTTTCAAATTTCACCAAAATTTAATCAGAAGCTGGGTAGCTCGCAAGCAACTTTCACCAAATTTTGTAAAATTTCATCGTACAGCTATCTCTAGTGAAAAACATTGGCCTCTCCTTCAAATTCCAAACCCCTTTATATCTTGAGAATGATCCAACTCAAAGCAATGAAGTTAGTTTTATTCGTTTTAATGTTTGAGGAAAAGAAAAGCAAATGATTAAAGAAATAAAATGCTTGATGTGGGCAGCATACTACATTCCATACAGACTTAAATTCATTTTACTTTCCTTTTTTTCATAATTTAATAAATTGAATTTAATGTCACAGAATAACGCATGTAATTATTTAAAAACACCCCGAATTTGCAATTTGAATTCAATTTTCATTTTCGCTTGGCGACTGAACATATTTTCAAAAATGACATTGTAAAAGTGCGAAAAGTTTGAAACATCTTGAAAACGGTTTGACCTAGAGTAACTAGGTTGGTCTTATTCTTAAAATCGTCAAACATAACGTATAAAACATGTACTTAATCATACATTTGAGAATACGTATTCTTTTATTTCGAATTTTGACGATTTTTGAGGGTCATTTCGCAAAAAAAAAGCAGGGTCTATTTCACTTAATCGTACTAAAATCCAATCAGTACCATGGTAGCCTACAAGGGACAAATCTGCCACATTGTGAAATTTGAGCAACACATTGTTTAGCTAGAGTGGATGCATACGATATTTGTGAATCATTTTACAAAAAAATATTTTTTTTTATCGTACCAAAATCTAATCAGCACCAGGATAACCCACGACTGGCTTATCTACCAATTTTTGTGACATTTGATCAATTAGCTTTTAAGCTAGCGTGGAAACATACCTCACAGGTAGAAAGACACAGACACACACACACACAGGCGTTACGTTAGAAATAGTTTTTCGGGTTCTAGAGTGCTCAAACCGTGTAGATCCATTAAAAAATACGAGATGCTATTTTCATTACGAATCCAATAAATTCGCTAGACGTCACGATATACTGTAGAGAAAGAAAAAGGAAGAATTATTATTTACGTACATGGGAAACGGACAGTGAATCTTTTTAAAAACAGTGTACGGGGTCCATAAATTTACATTGTAAAGAAATGTCCATTTAACGTCAAAGTCTCCCTGTACATTTTGCAGAATTGCAAATTTATTAAAAAATTATTCATGAATTTTATGGGTTGCAACTATTTGATGAGATATAGCACTGATCAGCACACTTCTCTGAAAGTTTTGCCTTACGGCAAACCTGTATGGAATGACTATTGGATATCAGCAAAATGTCCAATTATGAATCTGAGTTATATATATATATATGTGTGTGTGTGTGTGTGTGTGTGCGCGTGTGTGTGTCCCATTTCTGATGTTATTCCTTTGTTAAAAATCTGATGTGGGCAGCACATGGCTTTCCCTGTAGACTTATATCCACGTTCTCTTTATTTTAATTAAATTTAATTCACTTTTAATTCAATTTCCGTTCTCATGAGGTAACTGGACTTATTTTCAAAGGTGGCGTAGAGAAAATATAAAAAACTAAAACATCTCAAGAACGGCCAGTCCTAGTGTAATGGGGTTGGTCTTATTCGTTTCTTCGCTAAAAATTACGTATTAAACAAGCATTTAATGAATATATTTGAGCATACGTAGTTCTGTATTTTAGATTTTGACCATTTTTTCATTTTTGGAAACGCTTTCAAATTTGAGAATCGTATAAACTTCTTATCAACGTCTCATCGTCTATTAAGAAATTGAATAAATAAATCCACAGAAATTTATATGTTAGACAGAATTCCTAAACAGATTTGGCGATTTCAAAACCAAGAAATACTAGTTCGAATATTTTCTGTTGTCAATTTATCGCAATTGAAAAAAATGTTCGAAATGAATGCTTAATGCCTGTAACTGAATAGCAGAGGAACGAAGAATGGAAAAAGTCAAAATGAAAACCTGTCATAATCTCTCTATATCGAAAAAAATATCCTGCGAGAAGTTGACACTGCATTGCGAATTAACATCAAAATGTACAGTTCTAGATTCATATTAGCCAAACATTAACTAAACTCCTGAAAATAAATTCGAAATGGCCTTCACTCGTTGCACTTTATGCAAAATGAATAGAGATTATATTACAAACTATAATTCTGTTCAGAATGCGTTGTTCATAAGACTGGTTAAACAAATCTCGTAATTTTCAAAAACTCAATCCACAATACAAGAAGCATGGCCATTTTACACTTACTTGTAGGTTTGCTATAATTATTAGAATAACTATTAACAGTTACTAGAATCCTTATTATGGATTAATTATTTTATATTATATTCTGAAATAATTTTTTCAGAATTAATATAAATTAAGTGTTTGAATTGTTAGTGTAATTATTATTAGAAGCATTAGAATAACTATTAATAATTACTGGAATAATTAGTATAACTGGAATAATTATTATAATTTTATTAACTGATCTTCCTTTATCCGGAAAATGTTGCAAAGAGATCGAATGATAATCGCTTGGAATTTTGGAATGCTATTTTAACAAGCAAACTATTCCATTAAGTGTGTGCTCCATTGCATTTAGTATTTTCGAGAAAACATAGCTGTAAATTTAAGTAAATTATCGACGAAAGTGTTGAACTTGAACCGGAGCAGAAAAACCGCTTGGTACCATGTTCAGAAATACTGCATTTTTGAGAGAATCGATATAATTCCCAAACATCATCACCATAGTAGGTGGATTAGCTTTTTCGTAAATATATTGTAAAGATTCTATAAAAATTATCGATGGAGAAGATGAACTTTGGCCAGGTACGGAAATCCTACATGGATACCATCTTCGAGAATCCGGCGAAAATGGTGAATTTCCGAAGCACCATTGCAGTTATGAGTGAACGATATAGAAAGAGATGCCAAGATTTAAGATCATCGCAAAAGATTCGAAAAGGTTTCGAATCTTCTGCTGGGAGAAATAGAACGAAAACCAAAACGTACCCTGGGTCGTGTGAAACGTCGGTGGGGCTCGCTGCGCTGCTCTGATCTTCCGAATCCATGCTCTCCTTCCGGCGCAGACGATTTCTCCACAAAAATCCTCAATACCTCGAGAAACACACACACACACGGTATAGAACACAGGAGAATTCGCCTACTGTTCTAAAAAATCGCGTATAAAAAGGCGGGCCAAGGGAAGCCGAAGAGACCTGCCGATTCTGTCCATGCTAGACAATTTCTCGAGGATCGCGTTGATGGATAGGGAACCCGGCCTTCCCGGCAGCCATTGGACCTTACGACTGACGCAAGCGCCCTTCCCGATCGCGCCCCGTTCCCCCCTTCCGTTCGACAATCCCGTGACGTCAGCAGGATTCGACCGCCACGCCCTCACAATGGCATCGCACTGATGCTGCCATCTACCGAAGTGAGGGGGAAATATATGGGGGGATGCCAATTTAGAAAAAAAAAGGGGGGGGGGGAGTAGCGAAATCCACTTATGCTTTGGAATATATTTTTATAACAGTTTGTTTCCGAAAATAGAGGGGTGAGAGGATGCGGAACCGGAGAGGAGAAAGAGCGATGCCGAGGTGTCTACAGAGACGAGTCCGCAACCGTGACTGTAAAACTAGTTTTTGCGCGAGCGTATGATAAATACGGAGGAAACAAACATACAGCGAGGAGGATAATTTCGACCTCTCGATTTCTCTTTGAGGCCTTTTTTGAGCGGTGAATTGGAACAGTGGCGAACCCAGAAGGGGGGTGTAAAGGTTGCAAATGCACACTTCACATTTTAATAAACTAATAGAAATAACTATTATTATGAAGAATGAAATATTTTAATATATTTTATAAGTGAACTTTAAAACAAATTTAATTTAATTTAAAATTTATTTATTTAACAAATACTAGAAGTTGAGATAAATGGCTCCTTTTGGAATTTAAGAAACTTCTGTACTTGTTTAACAACTAAATTATATTGCTTCTATTTTGTAAAATAATTTTTTTTTTATTAAAAATTGATCAGCGGGCAGTTTTAATTTAAGTTATCCGATTAAAATAATAATGGAATTTATAGAAAAATGCATTTAATAAATGAACAATCATTATATTTTGAATTATGATTATCGGTTGCTGCCATAGTATAAAAAAATACTACGGGGATTATTTATATTTCCATTTTTAACACTTTACAACAAAGTTGAAAAGTGTTTATGACTTTGTTCATTCTGTCTGTCTGTCTGTCTATCTGTCTGTCTGTCTGTCCGTTAGCACGATAACTGCCGTAAAAATGACTTAATCAAAATGAAATTTTAGTATGTTGTTCAGACGGTCTATAGGACCTATGGGAATATAAATGAATAATATCACCCAATTAGTTTTGGATTGAACCCGGGTTGAAAAAATGGAATATATTGAGCCCTATGGGACCTAATTTTTCAAGCATTTTTTAAGCGGATTTAAATTTCACAAATTGCTTCGAAAATTTTAGGCAATATTCAAATTGTTCCATAAAATATATAAAAAAAAATTCAGCGAAATATATTCAGTAGTTTTTTAAATAAAAATTAAAATAATAATAACACCTCTTATATGAGGCGATCACGTGTCCATGATATGAAACGATCACATGACCCACTTCAAAATGATATATGGCATCCATCTTGTCTCAAAATCGTGATTTTTAAAGTTCTTTCTAATTCATATTGAGTGTTGTATCCATCCTAAAACTACTTTATTTTGGCCTAAATTCTGTGCATCTACATACTTTAACAACGCAATGACAATATATTTCAGTTTAAATGCTCATACAAATTTGATTATTTCTACTATTAAACCTATTTTTCACCTATGTAAAATGTAAACAGCAAAATATGTAGAATGAGTTGTATTAGAATCGCTGTAATTCTTTAACACAAAATCATTTAGTCCATGGAGTCTGCATGGCTGATATGAATGAAATATTCTTTGATTTTAGAAAGAGAAGGACGATAATTTTCGATGAAGTTTTACGCATAGAGTTTTACTTACTTGTAGCTCCATGGTCTTAATTTTTAAATAATATAAATTATTATAGTATTGTGATGAATGACATGAATGGGGGAATTATTTATGAATGAAATGTTGCTTTTATAGAGAGAACCAGGCGTGTTATTTTTTCTATGACGTCATTTGAATGGATTTCAGTTGTTTTCGATGAAGTTTTCAAATATAATAAATTATCGTAGTATTATGATAATTCTAAAATTATTACCGAGGAATGTATCACATTTTAGAGATGTTTAAACCAGGCAATTTATATTTTAATGCCGTCATTTGAATGAAGTTAATTTTTTTCGATGAAGGTTTAAGGTTTCAAATATAATAAATTAATGTAGTATTGTGATAAGTTTTAAAATATTACCGAGGAATGTATTGCATTTTAGACATGTTTAAATAAAATTGCATTGAAGTTGGAAAGTGTTTCATAATCAATGCTTTAAGCATGATTGATCTTTCTTGTATTACTTTTCTTGTAATACGGTGTTTTTAGAAAAATCCGTATATTCACATTAGTTTGAAATTTCTACTTATGGGATATATTTCAGAACCACTTACCTGATACTATGCTATTATGTCTTCAAAGTTTAAATGCACCCAGTTTCAAACATATCTAAGATACACTAATTCCATTTCCCTTTATTACCTTCCTCGTAATACGGTATTTTTATAAACGTCCGTAAACACCTTATAACGTTAACATCGCTACTTATAGAATACATTTAAGAACCACTTACACGATATTATGCTATTATGTTTTCACAGCTTAACTGTATCCAGTTTCAACATATCTAGAATACACAAATTTCATTTCGATATGTTATTTTAATTGTTTATTTTTATTAATCGAACGTTCGGCAGACCCCCCAAATTTTCGTATAAAATTTTGAAAAAATCATGAACAAAAATCAGAATTTTCAATATTATTGGGTAAATAATCATTTCTTATGTAATTTTTCAGGAGAAAACGATAGACACAAACTGTAATACGCTAGCATGAACCGTTCTTGCTATATTGCACATTTTCAAATTATTATCAAAAAATCACATACAATTAAAAGAAGTATTAAATATTATGAAATATGTTTACTTTTCATATGTAATATTATGCGATAAATTTCTTAGCATTATTCTCGTGGATCTAGTTTGTTCCATTCACGAGAACGGTCAATTCAATATTCTTTAGGTAATAATTTTGTATTTTAACGCCTAACAATTTGCCAAAAGTCATTCATCTACTATAAAAATAACCTATACGAAACGCTTTACGAAATGTTACAAATGTTTGCCCTAACGCTTTAAGAAATGTTGGCACCGAATTTAGCGGAAATCGCCAACTTAGCGAATGTTTTTAAGTATTGCCAAATTGACAAAGAGTAGCTGAATTAATAGAAAAATGACGACTAATTCATAAAAATTTAATATCTCGGATAGAATACAAGAATCTACTATAAGAATAACCCATTTCTCCGCCCTTAACGGTTGGCGAAACATTTCGCGACGAATGAGGCGGGATGTAGCCAACTTGGCGACTTTTATAATGCCAAATTGAATAAAAATGTTTTCATATTGATAAAAATGTCGCCAAATAGGTATTTCTAGGTCTACACTAGCTTGTTGAAGGATCCTAACCCTGATTCGCAGAAGGATTGTGAACCTTCAACAGAGTACTCTCGATTTGAAAGTGCAACTTCGATTCTGCGGTGATTTGGCGCAAGTTATTTTGATATTTGATAATTTTTTTGGAAAGACAGTTTTCTTTCATGTCCTTGACGAGGATTTTTTTTTTATCAGGGAGTGGTATTTTTCGTGAAAAAGAATTTTAGAAACAGCTATTTCTGGGATACATCCCTTTTATGCCGTTTCAGCTGTAAGAAAGATAAAAATAAAGTAAATTAAAATTTATATATTGAGATGAAGGCAATAATACAATGATTTAAATGAAAAGTTTATTAGCTGTAATCCTTAATTTTTTACTATATTATTATGCATTATCTACATCTCTCTCGATATAATTGAAAGCATTTTTATATGTTTCTCTGCCTGCCTGTCTGACTGCTATTTCGCATACAAATCAACATATTTTGATATTTTTTTAACACTTTACAACATAGTTGAAAAGTGTTTATGCCTTTGTTCATTCTGTCCGTCTGTCTGTCTGTCTGTCCGTTAGCACGATAACTGCCGTAAAAAAGACTTTATCAAAATGAAATTTTAGTATGCTTTTCAGACGATCTGTGGGACCTATGGGAATATAAATAAATCATATCACCCAATTAGTTTTTTATTGAACCCGGATTGAAAAAATGAAATGCATTGAACCCTACGGGACCTAATTTTTCAAACATTTTTTAAGCACATTAAAAATTTACAAATTGCTTCGAAATTTTTACGAAATATTCACATTATCTCATAAAATATATAAAAAAAAATTCAGTAAAATATGTTAGGCAATTTTTTAATTAAAAATTATTTTATATAGGGAAAAAAACGAATTCAATTAAATTCTGACTATTGCGATATCCTCCAGAAAGAAAAAATAGATATATTATATAATAAATATCTTTCCAAGAGTTTAATTATTTCGTATATGACAGAGGCTTCACATTTTAAAATAAATTTGGTAGATAACAATTTTTCTAATTTTTTTAAAATTTTATATAACTGTTCACGATATACTTATTTGATGGCGTTTTTAGTGCACTTTCCTACGTCCTAGAGAATTGAAATTTGGTACACAGATTAAATTTGTAGAACATTTTATTCTACAACAATTTGGTGGATCTTTAAATATAGATCCTACATTTTTTTCGAAATGGCCTGCAAGTAATCTCCGTTCACTTCTATAAATCATTGTTGCAATATTGTTAAAAATTCTGAAGTGGATAGCACATGTCTTTCTCTGCAGACTCATACTCACGTTCTCTTTATTTCTTCAATAATAATTTATGTTTATCTGCACAAAATAACATTCTTAAGTGTTTTAAATGACATTGAATTTGCACGTTAAACTTAAATTTTGTTCTCATTTGATAGATGGGCTTATTGTCGCAGCGTAAGTGGCGTAGCGGAAACGCAAAAAAAAACTAAAATTTCTCAAGAACGGCTAGTCCTAGAGTAATGGAGTTTGTCTTATTCTTTTTGTTGTCAAAAATCACGTATAAAATAGGAATTTAATTGGTATAATTGAGCACACGTAGTCTTTTATTTCTATATTTAACGATTTTGGGGGGCCATTTCGCAAAAACAGCACGTTCCTTTTTCCGGAATCGTACTAGAATAACCTACAAGTGATTTATATAACAAATTTTGTTAAATTTGGTATATAAATCACTTGTAGGTTATTGAAATATTATACACCAAATTGCAATAAATTTGGTCCATTAGTTTTTCAGTTAGAGTGGATGCAATATCCTCACAGACACACAGAAACACACACAGATACACCCTTACACACACAGACGTCTTCCTAAAAGTAGTTTTTCGTGTTCTTGATGTCTCAAAACGTGTAGATCCTTCGAAAATTCGAGTTCCGATCTTCGGCACGATTCCAATACTTTGAATACGTACATACGCACATACATATATTATCTGTGTATCTGTATTATCTGTGTATCTAAATTCCGTGCCTACGCAATTACAATAGTTATGATTTTAAATGATCCCTAAACTTTTATTATTTCTTCAACGAAGCCTAATTTTAATTTATGCAGAATGCAAATATCTCAAGCGATTGTAAGGTGAGTTACATAAGAATTGCTGAATTTTTTTCACACAAAATTATTTAGCTCTGGAGTCTGGAATGCAAGTTAGATGAATGAAATATTCATTGATTTTGCATAGATAATCAGATAATTTATATTTCGATACAGTTTTAAGTATTTAAGTATAATAAATTACTGTAGTACTGTGATAATGTAAAAGATATCACCACTGGATGTATCACATTTTAGAGATTTTTAAATGAAATTGCATTTCAATTGGAAAGTGTTTCATAATTAATGCTTATGCATGATTGATCTTTCTTGTTAACACTTTACATAGTTGAAAAGTGTTTATGACTTTGTTCATTCTGTCTGTCTGTCTGTCCGTTAGCACGACAACTTCCGTAAAAATGACTTTATCAAAATGAAATTTTAGTATGTTGTTCAGACGGTTTGTGGGACCTATGGGAATGTAAATGAATAATATCACCCAATTAGTTTTGGAATGAACCCGGGTTGACAAAATGAAATACATTGAACCCTATAGGACCTAATTATTCAAACATTTTTTAAGCGAATTTAAAATTCATAAATTACTTCGAAAATTTTAGAAAATATTTAAATTATTCCATGAAATATATATAAAAAATTTCAGTCAAATATGCTAGGTAGTTTTTTAAATAAAAATTATTGAATATAGGAGAAAAAAAAATTCAATTAAATTCTGACTCTTGTTATATCCTCCAGAAAGAAAAAAGAGATATATTGTATAATAAATATCTTTCCAAGACTTTAATTATTTTATATATGAGAGAGGTTTCACATTTTAAAATAAATATGGTAGATAACAATTTTTCAAATTTTTAAATAAAATTAAATTATTATAGTATTGTGATGAATGAAACGATGCTTTTATATAGATGCGATTTATATTTCGATGACGTCATTTGAATAAAGTTCATTAGTTTTCGATGAAGTTTTCAAATATAATAAATTATTGTAGTATTATGATAATTTTAAAATTTTACCGAGGAATGTATCGCATTTTAGAGATGTTTAAACAAAGCAATTTATATTTCAATGCCGTCATTTGAATGAAGTTCATTTTCATCCATGAAGTTTTCAAGTATAATAAATTAATGTAGTATTGTGATAATTTTAAAAATATTATCGAGGAATGTATTGCATTTTAGAGATGTTTTTATAAAATTGTATTGAAGTTGGAAAGTGTTTCATAATCAATGCTTTATGCATGATTGATCTTTCTTGTTCAATGATATGTTTTATTTTGACAAAGGTATTTAAATTCACATATTTTATTTACATCTCATTTAAATTTTTCTTGCAATGAGAGAAACAAATATATACAGAAATAACCTTTAATACTATTTCAGTATATCCATTTGGTATATAATGAACAAACTTGCATTATGTTGGTTATGTTTGTAAAAAAAAAAATATTTTATTTATATTTGTTTGCAAAGAAGATCAATATGCTTTATTTTTTAGATTGACTTGCGAAGATATTTTTGCAAAATAAGAATAGAGATTTTTATACATTTTTATTTTCACAGAATTACATTAAAAATATTTTGATAGAACATTTTACATGATTTAAGCAATATCATTTAGAATGCCATTAAAATCTGTCGTAAATAATACGGATAAATTCGAATATATTAACACCTAGAAAAATATTTATAGAATAATTAAAATGATTATAATAATTTGTTGAATAAAAGATATAATTAGCAGTTTTCTGAACAGTTATTTTTGACAAATGTTGAAAAATATTGCATTGGAATTTAGCAATTATCCTCTCATTTATTTTTCGAAAAACAAAATATTATTTCGCGAATATTTTCGCCAAATATATCGAAAATTAATTATTTTTCTGAAATTAGAAAACTCTACTCGTAAAATAAATAAATTGAAACTGGCAGATTTATACCAGATAATGCAATTCGAATGCATTTCAATTCAGCGACGAAACCAGAAATGGAATTTTTCATAGAGGGAGCATTTTATATTTCGTATGTTATTTTATGTGACGTCACACGTGACATACTCACTACACTAATGAATAGAAATATACCTACACAGGCAAATTGTGTAATCACCCTATCTAGTATTACATTTAATAAATGACCGCAATATATGTTTGGCGATTGTGACCTAAATGGAAAACCATCTATAGCAGGCATGGTAAATAAGATTTAGTTAGCGTGTCAAAAATAAAACCCCGAAATTTATGAGTGTTTTCTGCGTGCCAACACTTGTATATAAAATAATAGTCATTAAATATATGAAAATGGTACTGTAGCAAATTACTACAATTATCAATTAACAAATAATGGTACATATATTAATATATAAACTCATATTAACAATATTTCTTATTCAAAACTTTTTGCTTCATGATATTTGAAAAATATTTACTTTCCCTGAAATGCATGGAAATGTATAGGGAAAATATTAGAATCGCGTCGAAAATCACAGCTCGACTTTTCGACTGATCTATGTGCTTTGGGACTTGTACACAAAAAAACTATTTTTAACATTATGTCTGTGTGTGTGTGTATGCAATGTATGTATCTACTCTGACTCAAAACTAATTAATCACATTTCATAAAATTTTACAGCTAACTGTGTGTGACCCTGGTGCTGATTAGATTTTGATACGATTCAGGATAAAAGCACATGTTTTTTTTTGAAAAATGGCTCCCAAAATTCGTTAAAATCTGAAATAATATATTTAGTATGCTCAAATGCATTAACTAAATGCTTGTTTCATACGTAACTTTTGACGGTGAAAAGAGTACGATCAATGCCATCACTTAAGACTAACCGTTCTCGAGATATATTTTTTTCATTTTTACTACGCCGCGATTGAAAATATGTCTAGTTACCAAAAAAAAGAAACGAAAATTGTGTTAAAAGTGCAAATGCAGTGTTATTTTGTAAAATTAAACTCAATTTAATGAATTATTAAAGAAATAAAGAAAAGGTGAATTTGAGTCTGTGGGAAAAATCATGTGCTGCCCATTTCCGGATTTTTTTATATCAGGCTGGTATACTATCGATTGCAAGTTGATGCACGCTGCCGAATCTTTCCATGCCATCCTGTTTTTTAGTCTTTGAACATAGTACTTCATTCAATACAGAAAAAAGACTATCGCATGAGTATGTGGGAAAAAATGTTAACAAAGAGATTGCTAATTTCTTTAATGGAAATAAAAGCATTACACATGTTATTCCACAGTTATAATATTATGTTTTCAATACGGCCTTCTGATTTGCCATCTCGTAACAATCTATGATCTTCGTATTCTTCAATATGTTTTCATATACTCACATACACATTTTTCTGCTCAAATACCATTACATAGAAATTTTTCTAATAGCATCCAATTAAGGAGCGCATTATGATATACCTTTATATCAAATAATTCTGGGTAATTGGCAGTATTTATCTACTTTTTTTTCAATTCTTCTAAAGTATCTGAAGCTCTGTGAAATGTATGGAATCAGAATTATTTTAATTCATAGGCTACATTCAAATTGGATTTAACAAAATTATCATGACTTAGTGCATTAAGATTCTTCAGCGTGCCGCATTAAATCTCTCACGTGCCAGGTCTGGCACACACACTGCGTATTTACCATCGCTGATCTATAAGAATATATTTGCAAGGGCGCATTGTGTGAACATGCTTTCTGCCATTATACTTCGTTAATTAGTATTAACAATTAACAAGGCATGGTAATTAATAATTAATAGTAGCTCATATTTTTTTATCTATCTTTTACGTATCGACTCGTTTATAATAAATTGGCATTAATTTTAAATGAATCGGTAGCATCAATCATAGTCATAAGCGTAAAAAATGTTGAAAAAACCTAAGCAATATTAAACAATAAAGATTAGTCATGCATAAGCATTGATTATGAAACACTTTCCAACTGAAATGCAATTTCATTTAAAAATCTCTAAAATGTGATACATTCAGTGGTGATATCTTTTGCATTATCACAGTACTACGGCAACTTATTATATTTAAATATTTAAAACTCTATCGAACTATAAATCATCTGATTCTCTATGCAAAATCAATGAATATTTCATTCATATAACTTGTATTCCAGACTCCAGAACTAAATAATTTTGTGTGAAAAAAATTCAGCAATTCTTATGTAACTCACCTTACAATCGCTTAAGATATTTGCATTCTGCATAAGTTAAAATTAGGCTTCGTTGAAGAATAAAAGTTTAGAGATCATTTAAAATCACAACTATTGTAATTGCGTAGGCACGGAATTTAGATACACAGATAATACACAGATAATATATGTGTGTGCGTGTGTATGTATTCAAAGTATTAGAATCGTGTCGAAGATCGGAACTCGAATTTTCGAAGGATCTACACGTTTGGGGACTTCTAGAACACGAAAAATCTATTTTTAGGAAGACATCTGTGTGTGTAAGGGTGTATCTGTGTGTGTTTCTGTGTATCTGTGAGGATATTGCATCTACTCTAACTGAAAAACTAATGGACCGAATTTTATAATATTTGGTAGGTAAGTTTTTTGTGGGAAACCCTAATGTTCATTTGATTATAGTACGATTCGTAATAAAAGAATCTGCCTTCTTTGTGAAATGGGCGGCAGAAATTGCCTTTATCCACTCTAGCTAAAAACTAATGGACCAAATTTAACACAATTTGGTGTATAATATTTCAATAACCTACAAGTGATTTATATACCAAATTTAACAAAATTTGTTATATAAATCACTTGTAGGTTATTCTAGTACGATTCGGGAAAAAGGAACAGGCTGTTTTTGCGAAATGGCCCGCAACAATCGTTAAATATGAATATAAAAGACTACGTGTGCTCAATGATATCAATAAAATTATTATCTTATACTTGATTTTTAACAACAAAAAGAATAAGACTAACCCCATTACTCTAGGACTAGCCGTTCTTCAGATATTTTAGTTTTTTTGCGTTTTCGAAACGCCACCTTTGACAATAAGTCCATCTATCAAATGAGAACCAAATTTAAGTTTAACGTGCAAATTCAATGTCATTTAAAATACTTATGGTTGTTATTTTGCGCAGATAAACTCAAATTATTATTGAAGAAATAAAGAGAACGTGAATATGAGTCTGCAGAGAAAAACATGTGCTGTCCACATCAGAATTTTTAACAATATTACAACAATGATTTATGGAAGTGAACGGGGATTATTTGCAGGCCATTTCGAAAAAAATGTAGGATCTATATTTAAAGATCCACCAAATTGTTGTAGAATAAAATGTTCAACAAATTTAAGCTGTGTACCAAATTTTAACTCTCTAGGACGTAGGAAAGTGCATTAAAAACGCCATCAAATAAGTATATCATGAAGAGATATATAAAATTAAAAAAAAAATTGAAAAATTGTTATCTACTAAATTCATTTTAAAATGTGAAGCCTCTCTCATATACAAATTAATTAAACATTTGGAAAAATATTTATTATATAATATATTTATTTTTTCTTTCTGGGGGATATCTCAAAAGTCAGAATTTAATTGAATTCGTTTTTCTCCCTATATTAAATAAGTTTTAATTAAAAAACTACCTAACATATTTTACTGAAATTTTTTTTATACATTTTATGGGATAATATGAATATTTCTTAAAAATTTCGAAGCAATTTGTGAATTTTAAATGTGCTTAAAAAATGTTTGAAGAATTAGATCCCATAGGGTTCAATGTATTTCATTTTTTCAACCAGGGTTCAATAAAAAACTAATTGGGTGATATTATTTATTTATATTTCCATAGGTCCCACAGACCGTCTAAAAAACATACTAAAATTTCATTTTGATAAAGTCATTTTTACGGCAGTTATCGTGCTAACGGACAGACAGACCGACAAAACGAACAAAGTCATAAACACTTTTCAACTATGTTGTAAAATGTTAAAAAACTAAGCAATCGTCAAAAAATCTGAGCAAATTGTTTTCTATGTTTTCTGATGAAATAATCGGTTTTTTTTTAAACAAATTTGCAGACAATATACCTCTATATACACAGTCGAGTCACATTATTGTGACTACCATCTAATATACGTAGTAACCGCCGTATGCAGCGCGGACAGCAACAAGGCCGGCTGGGAATGATTCGATAAGGTGTTGGAAGGTGTTCACAGGTATGTGGAGCCATGCTAACTGCAATGATGCATCTGACAGCTGCTGGAGTGTGCGTGGTGGAGAATTCATAAAGCTGCCAACGCGATCGAGATGGTTCCAGAGATGCTCAATTGGGTTTAAGTCTGAGGAATTAGGGGGTCAGGAAAGTGCTTTGAAGTCTTCATCGTGCTTCTCCAACCACTCTTGGACCGTTTTTGTACCTTTTCGAATCGCATTGTCGTGCTGGTAGATCCCAATCCGCCCTAGGGAGGACAATCAGCATGTATGGGTGTACGTGATCTGCAAGGATGGATTCATAACGAATTCAGTTTATAGTGCCTCCCACATGTATCAGTGGACCCAAAGAATGCCATGAAAACATTCCCCAGACCATTACATTAAACCCACCGCCATACTATTTTTACAACGGCATACTATTTTTACTCAATTTATACGGTTGAAATAATAAAGAAATAGATATAAAAATAAAACTTTATAAATGAAGTGTGTTGTATTTTTGATCGGATTTTATTACGACCTTGGGAAATGAAATTGCGAGAAAAATCTCACATTATCGGCTTTATTTTTGGCTAAGTTTTTCAAATCCATGCCTACTTTTCTGTTTAACCGGTTGTTGAATCAGGATAAAAGTAGTCGGTATTCTATCTTCTAACATTTTGACGTCTTTAATTTAACGTATGTTGACCAAATTTCACATGATCTTATCCATTTGTATACGGAAACGTTTGTCCATGGACAAATTTTATGTGAGCAGCACGTGCCTTTCTCTGCGGATTCATATTTACGTTCTCTTTATTTCTTTACTAATTCATTGAATTGAGTTTAATTGCACAAAATAACAGCCATAATTATTTTAAATTACACTGAATTTGAACTTTTAATTCAATTTTTCATTTTCATTTGGTAACTGGGCTTATTTTCACAGGTGGCATAGCGAAAATGCGAAAAAACTAAAAGATCTCAAGAACGGTTAATCCTAGAGTAATGGGGTTGGTCTTATTATTTTCATCCTCAAAAATTGCGTATAAAACAAGCACTTAATTGATATATTTGAGCATACGTAGCAGTATTGAGCAAAACAGGCAGGTAATTCTTTTCGAAACGTACCAAAATCTAATCAGCACCAGGTTAACTTATAAATGATTTATCTACCAAATTTTGTGAAATTTGGTCCATTAGATATTCAGCTAGAGTGGATACCGGAAATTTTGCGGGCCATTACTAAAAAAAGGCAGGTTCTTTTATCTCGAATAGTACTAAAATCTAATCAGCACTAGGGACAACCACATGGAACTTACCTACCAAACTTCATGAAATTCGGTCGATTAGTTTTTTAGTTTGAGTGGATACAAAATATACACAGACAAACACACACACAGTTATACATACAGTCAAACACACAGACGTTACGCTAAAAATAGATTTTTGTGTTCTGGGGGTTTCAAAACATGTAGATCTGTCGAAAAGTAGAGTTGCGATTTTCGACATGATTCCAAAACTTTCCCTATACATTACCAAGTATTGCTGGGAAAGTATGAAGGGTGTTATTCTTTGATCCGCCGTTGCAAATGCTTCTGTATGCCGAGAACAGAAATTCTTACATTTCTTTTTATGGGAATTAAAATAACTACTTTAATAGAACTTTTGGAAGAATATAAATTAGAATACTAGTAAATTTGCACCGGTATAATACTAGCTCTAGCAGCATATCTGCTAGCAGATTATACATTGTAAGCTACAGGGCTAATTACTGCGAGTGGCTAAAATATGTAAAAGGTTGACAAAACTCTGCTATTTTGCCTCATTATGATATCTTTCTGAAAACTAAATGCATGCACAAGCAAACGCATATTCTTAATTTCCAAAAAAATAGCCCTCTTGCTTACCCTATCTTTGAAGTTAAAAATTTTACACATTAACGCTGATGCAAACAACGGTATTGTGAGTTATTACTTTTATCAAGCACTACAAGGGTAATCAAGGGGTAGAAGATGCCTCTGCAGCCATAATAGGATCATTATAGATTCATTAAGATGTTCATTATCCCCAGAAAAGACACTGCAAAAGACTACCTTCTGCTTT
The DNA here is from genome assembly GCA_951213105.1 of Amaurobius ferox. Taxonomy (NCBI): domain Eukaryota; kingdom Metazoa; phylum Arthropoda; class Arachnida; order Araneae; family Amaurobiidae; genus Amaurobius; species Amaurobius ferox. The sequence continues at coordinate 169,708,133 of OX578135.1, read as the reverse complement.
GAGAAAGTGCCTAATTGATGTTGAATTTCTTCTAATACGTGGACATTTGGCTATTTTTTAAAACGCACAATTAAAATTTTAGGGTGGTTCCATCGTTTGATGCAAAAAATAAAAATATTCGATTATCATTTTCTCAAATTTCTTTAATGAAGTATCGAATTTAATTTCCAAAACCAGCTTCCTTTATTATGTGTGTTTTTTCTTTCTCGGTCATGTTAGATCACTTTCATCCATTTAGTTTTATTTTTCCCTTGAGTTTTCCTTTTGATTGTAGGTAACGGCACCGTCCATAGAAACTAGTAAATCCTTGCCTCTCATGGGCTACCTCTTGTTGGCCAGCAGCAAAAACAGCATAACTTGATCCAACGAAGATAAATGGATAAAAAGTTGAGGACTTTCTTGCTTGTGCTTTAAATGGTGATTAAAGTGATAACTCAAAAGTAATTGGCATTGAATTAATATCATGTAAACCGAAACGTGTTCCTTTTGCCGATTCTATTGATAAAAAAATAACCTATTTATACACACGTACAAAGTCCACATGAAACAGTTATTGACAGTATCAAATGACATATATATCAAAAAATCTGATGTGGGCAGCACGTGACATTCCTTATATAATACAATGAATTTACTACTTTTACAGCAAAAAAAAGCTTATTCTTATAGTAGATACTTATATTCTTTTCAAGAAATTGAATTTTCGTCAATGAGTCGTCATTTTCATTGATTTAGCATCATTTTAACCATTTGGAGAGATTTTCGTTAATTTGGCGACATTTAAAAAAGTCGCCAAGTTGGCGACATTCCGCCAAATTCGTCGCCAAAATCTCAACAAGTGTTATGGAAGGAGAAATAAGTTATTCTTACAGCAGATAAATGACTATTGGCCTTCAAATACAAAAGTATTACACAAAGTATTTTTCTCATGAATAGAAAGAGCTAGATCCACGAGAATGATGTCACCCAATTTATTGCATGGTATTACATATGAGAAGTGAACATGTTACTCAATAGGAAATATTTTTTTTTTATTTTATAAGACTTTTTGATTTTTTTTTTTAAAAATGTGTAATATCTCGAGAACGGTTCATGTTAGAGTTCTAAAATTTATGTCAATCGTTTTCTAATAAAAAATTACATAAGATATGTCTATTTGCGTAAACGGATTGCGATTTTTGTACCAAATTTCGTTCGAATCGGTCCATTCGTTCGTCAGTTATCGTTTCCACAGACTCACTGACACACACACACACACACACACACACACACACACACACACACACATACTTTCACACACACACACACATACATCACTTCAAAAATGTTTGATTCGTGATCAGGGATCCTTGAAACGTGCTCTCCCGTCAAAAACTCGAATTCGAATTTTCGACCCCGTCACAATAGTTTCCTTATACATTATGTATGTAAGGAAAGTAACTAGGCGGGTTTTTTTTCTTTGTAGGCAACAATAGCGTTCAAAAATGTGTCGCATGCTGTTGCATATAGAAAGTTAACTTATTTAACGATACATAATACCCTTTTTTAATTTAATACACATTTTAAAATAAAATGGCAGAGTTCTAAATCAGATACCTTCATTTTCTAACAATAAATTACGTATAAAATAATTGTTTATTTAACAAGTTTGGATGCCATAATTGCCATGATTTTTTTATGGTTCTTGCAACAAAAAAAAAAGATTTGTGGCCTTCCAAAAATTTATATGCATCATTAGGATTCTAGTATTCACATAGTGATAATCGTACCAAATTGCATTCGAAACGTTACATTTATTCGGGAGGTAACGTGTTCTCAGATTCCAGTACAAACATATACATACAGTATTCCCACATACATAAATCATCTCATAATAGTTTGATTCGAGTTCAGGAATTTTCAAAACGTTATCTGCGAAAAATTCGAATTTTCGACCCTATCAGAATGATTCCCTTGTATATTTTACTATGCATGCAGATAAAGTAAAAGTTAAGCAATTATCGAATTGTTGATACATGCATCTTATTCTAAACTTATTCGAAACTTATTTCTTATCAAAATATACGAAGAATTTTTTTTCACAACTGCGCCTATATGATACAAACATGAATGTTTTATACAAAATTTGCCGTATATATATTTTTTAATTTATAATGCATTTAGCAGTCGTGGATAATAATTATAGTAGTTACTCATTTATAGTCCATTATTTTAATTAACCACAGTGTTAAAACGTGCTAGCATAATTATTTGTCTATATTCGGCTTTCTTGATCACAGTACAACCTTTGACATTAAAGAAAAATTTTGCAATTGGAATTCTTCCGTACCTAATGACCAATCATTGCACCAAATTGTGTTTCAATTTTCCAAGCTTTTGCTATAACTGGCAGCCAGTCGTACTTCCCAATTGGCGCCATCATCAACTTGCAAATACTATATCATATAGCATATTTTATTGCTACAAATATAGTGATTCTTGCTATATGATTCTTGCTATTCTTTATTTAGAGCTGTTGCCGAAAACAATATTGGTTTCACAATGTTGGTTACTGCACCAGGGACTGGATTATAACCATGACTCAGATGTGTACACTGCATAAAAATTTTCCGAAACATACGAATAATCTTCTGAAATTTTCGTTAAGGTTGCACCAAACACATACAGTTGCAGCCCCTGAAATTCCAAACTTAGGTGCGCTTCTCAATGTTATCAAATTTCTGTCTCTTGCTTCAGTTTTCTTTAACTCGTTTAGCCTATAATGTTGGCCGCTTTTATTTAAACTAGGAAATAATTAAAAAAATCTGATGTGGGCAGCACATGACTTTCCCTGCAGACTTATATTAACGTTCTCTTTATTTTAACTAAATTTATTTCACTTTTAATTCAACTTTCGTTCTCATTCGGTAACCGGGCTTATTTTCAAAGGTGGCGTAGGGAAAGTACGAAAAACTAAAATATCTCGAGAACGGCTAGTCCTAGTGTAATGGGGTTGGTCTTATTCTTTTCGTCGTTAAAAAGTACGTATTAAATCAGCATTTAATGGATATATTTGAGTATACCCAGTTCTTTAGTTTAGATTTGGACGATTTTTGCGGGCCGTTTTGCAAAAAAAGGCAGGTCGTTTTTTTCAGAATCGTACCAAAATCTAATCAGCACCAAGGTAACCCACAAGTGACACATCTACCGAATTTTGTGAAATTCGGTCCATCAGTTTTCAGTTAAAGTGGATACAAGCTTTTGCGGGCCATTTCGCAAAAAAGGCGGGTTCTTTTATTCCGAATCGTACCCAAAATTAATCAGCACCAGACTCGCTCACAAGTAACTTACCTACCAAATTTTGTGAAATTCGGTCCATTAGTTTTTTAGTTAGAGTGGATACAAAATCTACACAGACAGACACACAGACACACAGACAGACACACACACAGACGTCACGCTAAAAATAGTTTTTTAGTATTCTAGAGGTCTCCAAACGTGTAGATCCGTCGAAAACTCGAGTTGTGATTTTCGGCATGATTCTAATACTTTCCCTATACATTACCATGTATTGCAGGGAAAGTAAAAATCTATAAAATAATATTATTTAAAATATCTGCATAAATAGCATTAAAATTCATTTTGGTTTGCCTGCCTGTTAGTCTCATCATCAAACTGGCCGTATCAATTTCAAAAAATTTTGTGGCCTTAAGAGTTCCACTTAAAATTAAGACGTCAGTATGGCCTGTCTTCATGTCCTCCTAACTCTTTCCTCATTTTGAGCGTGACGCAGTCATTATGGGAGACTCCAAACAAACGGGACCCAAACATTATTGGAATTAACAAACTAATGTGTCCTAATCGGATTTTGAGCCTCTCTACAATAAATGTAATTCTAAATCCTATAACATGACCCAATTGTTGCTTGCACCTCAATAAAAAAAATTATGAATGCTTTATAAGCAAGGGCAGACGTTCAGAACTGGGGGAATAGACATAAGTACCTGCTGCTTTTTGCATGTCCAACTCTAAGTTGCCTGCTTAAGGGTCATCAATGAAAACTTTCTCTTTATTTCTGCCCGTAATATAACACCAGACACGTTATCTACAAAGAGGCTATTATTTAATTGTATATTTTTATTACATTTTTAAATAAAATTTCAAGTTATGCTTTTGTTTATCTATGTAATGTCTCAGCACGAGAGAACTCCTTTCTTTCGCTTTTATGAGAATGAAAAAAACTCGGAATAATAAAAGTTCACAAATTGTGAATTAAGTTCCTTTACATTTTATATTCCGTACGAAGAACGGGTGTATAGTTAGTTTCTAAAATGTTTGTAAAATGACTGTATTCCTTCGGGGGAAATACTAGAGGTTTTTCTATTGATTTAAACATTTTTTCAAGGAAAGCACAATCCTTCCTATATCAGCACTTATTCTTGGCTAATGTCAGCAGAAAAAATCCCATAAGCTAAGCGATCTAGAAGTTGAGGACTATTTTTTCATAGGTTAACAGAGTAAAACTGAAACAAACCGTTGAAGGCAAAATATCCTCTTAGGCATGCATTCGATGAACTCGTCAGCCATTGATAAACTCGTCAAAGTTCAAGGGAACGCGTGTCTTTCGAGGCGCTTGTTTCTTCAAGATCGTCTGCCAGGTATTCTTCGCGTTTAAAAGACCCAATTGTTTCCGCAAACATCGTTCGTCACAGAGAACAAAAGGATTCTGTTTTGTGACGTGTGCTTCAATTTAAAGTTGCTTATTTAAGAAATTGCTGTTACTTAATAGCGCTTACGCTTTGCTTTCTCATGCTTTTGTAGCTGTGGAACTTGCAGTTTTAGAAAATCTTGCATGGAAAGTATGAGGGAGCACTGAAAAATATATGACAGTATCTCAAGAATGATTTGTCATAATATAAAAGAGAGTGCGTAATGTTTGTTGTTAACCAGCAACCACATAAGGATGCATATTCTTATTATTAAATTTATTATTCTTATTATTTAAGTTATTATTTTAAGATATTTCGTAAAAATTTTGTAATTTTTTTTTCAAATCTTCAACAGCTCAGTAACGCAGACGAATTGGATGCATCTGACTACTCCGATAAGCTGTGTTGGTACAATTAACAGTCACGTTACTAGAATCCACTAAAATAAAAGTTCAAATCGTTATATTAAATCAGAACTTGATGGTCTCAGGAATGAAAGGACAGTAAGACACTTTTTCCGGAGCAAAATCACATGAAACTATCGCACTGGAGCAAGGAAAAACCAATACATATATAGTTACTATATAAACATAGTTACTATATGGGGATATATAGTTAGATATATATATTATTTTGCGTCTATGGGAAAGACCGTTTGGTGGATAAAAGTACCTTAGCCGTAATTAAACAAACGAACAAAACTTACTGGTAAAAAGTGGATCTACGCTTGATACTTCTTGGCGTCATTCTACCGCTAGGTCATCCCATTCTCCCATATCCCCTTAGGAATGAGTTATGAAAATATCGGTTTCTAGGGGTAAGTTATGAGCCATGAAGAATACATTTATCAAAGTTTAAGTTTTCAGAATGACGGATTGGAAAGAGACGGAGATCAGTAAGCGAATACGAACATCCCATCACTCCTTTAGGGTAGGAATGCATTCAGACGATTTTTTTAATATCCGTATAGATAATATACATTCCTAATATATATCTATAGCATATGAGAAATATCCTTGTAAAAATCATGTTTTCTTAGATTTAAAGGGGGGGGGGAGTGGTATGAAAGTGAGAGTCAGTATTTTTCTTCTTTTCATTTATATGTACAAATAACTTTTACCCACATACATAACAGGAATAATTTTGGACATACATAACAGGAAGTTTTGTTTTTAGTACAAAACTAAAACAAGACATTTACTTATTGGTTGCAATTAGAAACGTTCGTATTTTAGTTTCGTTATATTGGTTTTTTAATGTCCTCTTGGATAAACATTTGTTCTGATTGGGACTACAATCCAATCAGAGACAGGGTGTACCTTATGAAAGCAAAGGCGGTGAATGAGCTAATGCAATTTGGAATAATCCATTTGCGTGATTCGTTCTGTTTTGAGTGACACCAATAAGTACAGTTATATTGAGATTATTTTTAACTAGACAGGACTGTTTTTATTTCTTTTTACTCATAACAATAAAGACATAAAGCAATTAATTCCCATTGTTCAGCTTTTACATTTATAGTACTTTGGAATACATTTTGTGTGTGTGTGTGTGCGATTTCTAACATTTTAGATCAGAAACGTATAACATCTGGAGAACAGTGCTATACAGGGCCAATTAATACATGGTGACATTTGTTTTCAAATGAACAATATACAATAATTGAAAGTCTGTTTATTTTCTTTTGTATACAAATCCACAGTTTTTGATGGATTTTGTTTTTCAAATGTGATATGTTTATTATCTACTTCACTGTATTTTGAGCTCGATGGACAAGGGTCAAATTTGATGATTAAAAAGAATTAAATTCATCTCCAGGTCTAAGTATTTAATTCTAATTAAACCAAACAAATGCCTGTTTCAGATTGGACAATAGTACATTACTATAAATGTCCAATAATAGAAAATGGAGATAATAATAGAAAATGCTTTCATAAAAATATCCTTATGCAGGCGATTTGTTTTTTCGAAATTTTATTTGAAGAAATTGATATCATGTTATTTAGCAATGGAATGAAATTAAATGTGTTAAAGAGGAAGGCAATTTTCATTCCATTTTTCCTATTTCAATGATAAAAAAATTATATGAAATATATATTTAATAAATAAATGGTACTTTTATATTTGATATTATTACATCAGTTATGGCAATGGAACATAAGATTACGGCCATGGAACAAAACCACGTCCATAATGCAGATAATAGAAAAGATCAGTACCAGCCCAATTCGATGATTAAAAAGAATTAAATTCATCTTCAGGTCTGAGTAATTAATTCTAACTAAACCGAACAAATGCCTGTTTCAGATTGGACAATAGTACATTACTATAAATGTCCAAACTCAGACTACAGGCACTAAAGGATGAAAAAATGAAGATAAGAAACATTAGGAAAATGTGTATTACCATGTGGCAGGAACCCTTCTTCTTTCACCACGTGTATGCGATCAAACTCATCAGTATAAAAGAATTATAGAAGCACCAGAATGAACATGACGAAATACTACCTGGAAGGCAGTAAAAACGTTCACAGCGACTCTTCCAGATTCGTCCAGTGAGTCGGAGTAGGAGACAGGACAATTACCCGTATAAGCAAAACAGAATATGAACATGAAGCAAAGATGAAAATTCTTATTAAACAAGTGATTCAGAGAAGAAATGGATAAACGAGAATGCCACTATATACCATTATAAAGGCGCTCAAAACGTAGTTTCAAACTGGCTACAGTTAGAATTTTTTAGCGAAAATAAAATTTAAAACATTAATATTAATGTATCTTATTTTCCGATTTTTTTATTTTTTCTAATTTTTTTTTAGCTTATTTCATTATTTTTCGCTTTTATTTATTTATATATTTAATAAATAATTATAATATTTTTCTTTTTTCTTTTTTTGTTAACCACTATAATTGGGGAAGTAGTTTTGGATGTTATCGAGTGGAAGTTGGTACACTGAGTTGATAATTTTAATTACGAATTTGGGAGGATATGCATTATCAGTCGCTGAACTCAATAATTCCATAAAATGTGCTAATTTATAATTTTATCACACATTTTATTGATTCAAAGAACCTAGTTTATTATAGTATTACTAAAAACTGATATAAGCAAAGAGTCACAATGTTGAAATTTTGATGTATTATATTTAAAATCTTGTCCTTTATCATATAAGTTTATAGCCGTATTACAATTTTGTAGATCTAAATTTTAATTGTAGATCTAAATCTAAATCTAAATTTAATGACTCTAAAGTTTGCAACATTAGAGTCATTATTATTTGCATTTAATTGTAAATTATTAGAATAAAAGTTAAATAATATGGGGTTATTATTAAAGGATACACATAATATGTCATCTAAATATGTATCTAAACATGTGCACATTATGCAAGTTTGGATTAATGTTCTTTTCATAGAAGAATAAATACAGATTAACCAACAATGATGAGGCACACACCCCTTGTGGGATACCAAACTGTTGCTTAAAAAACGTACCACCATGTTGAATATAGTTCTCATAGAGAGTGAAATTAAGTAATTTTTTAAATAGAAAATTTGAATATTTTAGGGTGATATTATATTTTTCAAAAATTCCTAAAATAATTCTATACAGATCATCCATATCAATATTATTAAACAAATTTTTGAAATCAAAAGTTTAAATACTATGAATATTAGTAAGAGTTTTTAATTTCTTAACTAATTCAAAACTGTTTTTCACAATATGGCAATTATTTGAGATAACATCTGACAAGGATACTTCATTTAATATTTTAATGATAATTTACCAGCATTGGTAATGTAAGAATTATGCTTATATATATATATATATATATTATATATATACCTATATGTATATAATATATATATATAGACATATGTATATATATATATATATATATATATATATATAATATATATATATAGACATATGTATATATATATATATATATATATATATATATATATATATATATATATATATATATATATATATATACATATATATATATCAAGCAATATGAATGTGTTCAGATTTTGCACATATTTTAAATAACTGGCGAGTATATCTACTAGTCGCATATAAAATAGATAGTTCTGTAACATTTATAGTATAATTATATCCTAATTTCAATTTTTTAAAAACTGAAGGCTTTTGGTTTGATCTCCCTGTAAATAAGTCTCTAACGTCACCGATTGATATAAGTGTACCAAAATTTGTTCGAACGATAGAGCACATACTTATTCAAAATTCTTTTATTTCTATTCAGGTATATTCAAACGTGTAAATTCGTGTTTTAACAAAACGCTTAAATTCGCTAAAATCCGAGGATTAGATTTTTTTACCTGATAACAATATAACTTCTCTACACATATATCTTCACTGAAAAGGAAATTCAACGCATCGGTCTTTGAACAATAATTTCAAATCTCGGAATAACAAATGGTTACTTGTCTAACATTAAAATTCCTTTCTCTGATAGTTAAAGTATGCGAGTATCGGGGCGTCATTTTGAGTTCATTAGGGGGGCGGGACAGCACATCATTAGGATGTTTCACCTGCAGAAGCACCCTGTCATGGGATTCATTTAACAAAGCACTCTGTCGCCAGTCGAAAATTAATGTCCGGCTGAAATGAGGATGCAGACGATCTGATGCTTATTCTTTCAGATAATATGTTCCTGGAAACTCTAAGAAAACACCTCCCAAAAGAGGTCATTTAGTAAATTCTTCACTCCTCATTCTATCAATTTTTTTTTTCTTGGAGAAATTTCGTTTCCATTCGTTCTTGTGCAAGAGAATTCAGAGCGAGATAAGACGAGAGATATTGATTAGTTCAGTGGTTCACAACCGAAGGTTCTCAAACTTTTTTAACCGGCAGCCATTTTCAATACTAAAATGTTATCGGAGACTCTGTCACATTTTTGTGAACAGAAGCAGATTATCCCAAATTGTTATCAAGGTTATAATATTGTAATTACAAACGGATATTATTTGTGAATAGATAAATTGCATAATTTATGCATCAAGAACAATTGAAATATGTTACTTATGAGTCATTGAGCAGTGTTTCTCAACCGCCAGGCAGCGGCCATGTATAGGGCCATGTATCTCCAGGCAGCGGCCAGTTTGAGAGATTCTCCTGGAATGTGTCGTTTTAGTTTTATAAGCCTTTCTTATGAATAAATATTTCATAGAGGAAATAATCTAAGGAAAATAATATTCGTGAATGTGTCGAAAAGTTCAAAACCAGAACGGCAGAATGACATCTGTGTAGCAAATATCAGTGACCAACCCGCCTTTAAATTTTAATATGAATAAGACTACTCAGTTGATTTCTATGGTGAATTGCAATGGATAAATATTTTTCTCTTTCAATAGAGTTTTTATTTTCAAACCAACATCAATAAAATCAATTTAATAATACAATAACCCATTTTATACTAAATACATTTTTGGCGATCAGAAGGGGACATGTCAATGAAAATCAGCACGAATCAATTGAATTATGCTGGCCTGAGGAAATGACAATGTACTACACTATTTCATGAGTCCAGTAATTTATACCTTATTTAAATGCAATTTGATATGTGTCAGCATAACATACCATATCGATAAAATGTACTAATGCGCGTTATGATTATGCGAGGATTAATTATTATATTATTTGTTTAATGTACGAACTTAAAAAAGACTTAGGTATTTATAAGTAAATTTCTTTGGACCGCGCCGTCGTCTTATAAAATAAGAATTTAACAGGCCACGGTCTCACAAAGGTTGAGAAGCGCTGTTATAGATGAATAGGAAATAATATTTCTGCATCCATAGAGAGGATTGAAGAGGTAGGGTACAAACAAGAGGCGTAGCACTTATTTTTTTACCAAAAACTGTCGTCAAACTAAGAATCTAAATTTTCTCTGGGATATTTCTTATTGGTCATAAATGAGCATTAAAAACTATGCTTTCATGGAGTGGAAGTTCACAGCACTAAGATGTTCAAGGAATGCCATACTGTGTCTTCAGAATCCTTTGTTATGAAATTTTACAGACTTGTTCCTCGAGGGGGATATGTAAACACTAAAGAGCTATATTTCAGTAACCCACTTCTGGAGGGATGAAAGGAGTGAGATGGCCACACGAAATAATCACTATATCTTCCCAAGTACTTGAGTAAGAAATCATATTTTTTACAATGATGTTCTCATTGGTTATAAGTAAACACCATCTCAGTAAACCACACCAAAGGGTATAATAAGGGAGTGAGATGGACAATATCTTTCTCTAATGACTAGTTTGTCCCTCTGGTGATCTTACTTTCCACAGGTGGAATTTTTATCTACAACTTGGGTATGCATGTCTTTCTATTTCTTTCATTTGGGCCCACTTCGTCTTTTTGACTTGAAGAAGTTTATTGGTTTGTCTTGTATGGAAAAAGGGTATCCCCCAAAACAGCTGTATGCTGCATTGTCTATTTATTTGAGCTTAATTATTTGTGTTTAAGTTTCTCTTTACTGTAATATATTTTTTTCTCAAATGGCCAGGCACTTGACATTCATCATTTGCCTATACATCGGCCAGAAACGTGAACCATTTAGCCGTCCTAAGACGTTGCCCCAGGCGCACCAGAGGGGGGCGAAACACACTGCGCCAACAACACAACATCCATGTCTTATGTGGGACTCGAACCCACAACGCGGCGGTTGAACGATTGCTTGGAAACGCTCGCTTTGACCGCTCGACCACCGCGTCGGTCTTTACTGTAATATAGTTCACATGATATTAAACAATTAAAAAACAACTATGTTGAAAACTCCAGGTAAAAAAATTGTCACTAAAATATGTGAATGCTATAAAGGGATAATTGAATTTTTCTAATCAACCTGATCATATGTATAATAAATAAAGCTCACACGATAGTTTTCATGTGACAAAACTTGCGTTTATTAGGGCATTTATAACAAATATAAATCCCTCATAACTTCATAAAGTATAAAAAGTATGCCCCCCTTTAAACAGAAAGTTTTAATACCTTCAAAATGAACTTGTTCGATGCACTACCAGTGTTCCATGATCTCTACTAGAACATTGGCAGTTCGACGAAGATGTGTTTTAATGCTCTTTCAGCAAAGAAAAAAGTTACTGACAGTTCATAAGCGAAAGGTTAAAGTTGAAAAGAAAAATCTCCAGGCACCGAAACTTTGAATGATGCATACGCTCTATATATCACAATGTGAGTTCCCTTTTTGTCAGCGCCATGAATAATGTTTTGTTTCGGCTAACAGATCCAACTATCTCTGGAAGCAGTTGGCATCCGTTGTAAGAGTCGTTGTTTCAGCGTGTGGTTTCCACCTCTCAGAGATCGTAAGTGAGAAAAGGTCAAAGGGTTTGTTGGAGATAGTATTTATAGATACAGCCAGCAGACTTGTTGTTAAAAAAAAAACAATATTCTCTTTTGGTGTTGATATTCAAAAAATATTTGGAATATAAGGCCTCACTCCTCTGTTTGAAAAATTTTAATTTCATATTTTTATGAACCTTTGTATAATATTCAGTATCAACATAAAAACATGCATATTTTTTTATAAAATTTTGTTCATGAGTTATTCTCTTTAAATTATTTTTTTAATATTTTAGTTTATTTTACATGTTGGCAACAACTTAGTGATGTCGATATTTTGGATGTATTGTTATGATATGTATTATTATACGCATCATTAATACTCTTTACATTGTAACCCAGTTAAAACTATTATATCTTTCCACATACCTTTTTTTTACAATATTAAACATTTTTTTTTCTATGGGAAACTATAGAAATTTTAGACTTCGAATCATTCAAGTTCTAACCATGTGAATCTCAATCTATTTCTGAATCAGAATTTACATCATAGGTAATTATCCACCCTAGGAGATTGGTCGCGTTTTTAAGAAGCTCTTCACTTGCAATAGCTTCCTCGCAGTAATTACGCGGGCGCTTCTTATTTGGGTAAGCAAGCTGCACTTCCGCAATACGCCTTAAATCAGCTTCTAAGGACTCCTTCTTAAGATGCGCGGTCATTACGCGATCTTTATCAGCTCAAACTAAGAAGTATAGTCTTTAAAGCTAAGCTCTAGCATAATTTGAAGTTGAGATATGATCAAATTAATGCAATGATTAAAATTGGATCGGGGATAGTTAATAACAAACCGTGTGCTACATAGACTATTTATTTCAGTTGTATATATAGTGCTCAATGCAAGGGTGTAAACTCGGTTGTGATAACGTCCAAAATTGTTGGAGATAATTTAGGTGGCATACGCTCTTCTACCATCCTCACGCACTGTATTCATTTTTGTAACGAATAGTTCGTTCTGTATTAAATAATAATTATTTCAACTTTCAATTTCGTAGAAGTAATTTATCAATGTAATACAAACTATAGTTCAAACAATAAAGAATGTTCCAAAGTACTTACATTTATTTTCTTTCCGCTTTATTTCTGTTTCAAACTATTCTATAGCCTGTTCTACACAAAAGAACAAAACTCTCACCTCTTCTGGCCATCATTAAAGAAACTTTAATTAAAAGTAATCAAAAGTAAATATATTAAACCCTACTTTTACTCACTGTCTCAGATGAGAACATATGAATTATCACTGGTGACACAAAACCATTCTAAAGCTTTTCGTTTGAATTTCATTCCCTTAACTCAATGTTTCACTGAATATTATTGATATATTTCATGCGTTCATGTCGAAAATGGCAGTTAATGAGCGTAATCCCTAGTATTTGAAAAAAAGAATTCTACACACACACACCCATGACTTATGACTTAGAGGTGGGTGGCTCAAAGAGAGCCTAGCACAGCGACTAGAGGTCTATTGTACTGTCCCCAAAAGATGAAACAGTCCCTAAGAGAAGAGACCAGTTGTCGAGGCAAAGATCAGCAGGCACCTGACAGGAATATCCTGTAACCCCCAAGGTTCGATTACATATCGACCCAAGTGCTCGAACCTATAGGCAGAAAGCGCTTCACACTCACAGAGTATGTGTGTGGCAGTTTCTTTGCCGTACTTACAGCTTCTACAGATAGGGTTCTTAATGACACCCATAATGCTTAGGTGTATTTTAAGGGTGCCATGCTCAGTGAGGAGGTCAACAGCCCTTCGAATGCCAGTTCTATTGATCTTGAAAAGCTCCCTATGGCGCACACTAGGGCACTTACAGTTTAGTTCTTTCGCCTGCCTTTAGCCCTTGATGTCGCGCCAGTTCTTGCACTGCAGCTTCCTAAAGATGTCATAAACAGTTTTTCTGATCAGTTCGTCAGAGGCACTCAAAGCTGGCTCTGGACCAACAAAGGATGTGCTCGAACCTCTTCTAGCCAACTCATCAGCAAATTCATTGCCTGAAGCCTGAATGTCCAAGCACCCAGTAACGTATGATTTGATTATTGCTGGCAATATTACAAAGTGAAGTATAGCACTCCTAGACAAGGAAAGAGGTCATAGTAGACTTCCTAAGAGCCAGAGAAACAGCCTGTCTATCGGAGCAGATATAGATGTGGTTACCCCTATAATTTCTGTCAGAGCAAATTCTACAACACATTAGAGTAGCAAAGACCTCAGCCTGAAAGACAGTAGCGTAGCTGCCAAGTGGGTAAAACAGTTTTGTACCATCATCTATATACACCATCATACTCCAGAACCAGTGCTAATACCTAGCTTGGAGTCATCAGTGTACCATGCAATGCACTTTTTCCTGTTGTAGGTAGGATTCTTCCTCCAGTCATCCCGTGAAGGGACCTGACCATAAGGTTTATTAAAGGTATACCTGACAAGTCACAAACACACACACATACATACATACATTCAGATTTATTTACACACTGTTTCCAACATACATATATACATTAAGATTGATATCCAAACCATATGCGACGTGCTCGGGTATATTATAAAATATATCAGGCATTATTTGGATATATTATAAAATATATCGGGCACTATTCGTGTATAATATAAAATATATTGGGCACTATTTGGGTATATTATGAAATATATAGGGCACTATTCGTGTATATTATAAAATATACCTGGTATATATTATAAAATATTTTTCCAAAAGGCTTTACTAATCTCGTAATTGTCGAATTGTTAGAGGTTTAGAATATATATAGATCTTCTGAAAACTTTCAATGACCCTCTTATAAGAATGAATAGAGAAGTTTGGCTTCAAAATAAAAATTCTTTCATTATGGGAAAATCCCCTATTTTTCGATTTATAAAAAGAGGCCTGCCATAAGCGTTTGACATAGTCAAAACAGCAGACTATATTTCTGATATATCTTTGAAGATATATTACTGCCACCCAACAGAAAAAAATTTGGCTATTTCAATTTCTCAGATCATTGTATGATTTTTAAAGTTAGATGTGCACGACTTTTCGAACCTAAAATGTGAAAAAGCTTTTACATTTGTTCTAATTTATGCAAAATTTTTCAAATTCACTTGCTATTGGCTCATATATTTATCGAAATGGCCCGCTTTAAAATGTAAATAATGGATATAGTTGATTATTCACTGTATAGTTATTTTATATAAAACATTGAACAATAATGCAAAAAATAAACCTCATGGTAGAGTTAATGTATTTTTGCCGCTAATTTTTTTTTTATCTGCAAACCGTTTTCTATTACATATCATGTTTTCAGGCAGGTTCAAAATCCTATAAAAGAGCTCAATTGTTTCTTGGCTAAAAGTTTTTGGAATCAAATAACGTAAACCGCATGTTTCTACGATATCAGCTGATATAACATTTTTATGTTGCGCTATCTGGATCGATTTAACTAAATAAACAATTATTTCAATTATTTCAATTTCTAAACATAAGAGACCTATTAATTTTCTATAATATCAGAAAAAGAAATATCAGAAAAAATTTATTTTCGCCATGGTTTTTACCTTTCTTTCGTAGTATCTCGCTTTCCTGCCTTCTTTCTTCCCACGGCGTTGGTAATTTTTTTCTTATCTTCAGCTATGCGTGCTATTCTACTGCAGACGATGAGCTTGATTGTTTGTACAAGTGAGGTTGCGTATTTTGTTTGTCCTGAACAAGAAGGTTGTTTTCTTCCCTTCACAACTGGTTGACCGCTAAATTTTAATGTCTGCTATTTATAAAATTTCATATTTTTTACTGAATACAATGCAGTTGCATTACTCAATACAGCGCAACTTAACAGTGCGGTTGCTGGGAGAAACATAAGCTTACCGCTTCTTGACATAAAGCAGTAATTTATTAAGTACTTTACAAAAGCTATGGATCAAAATGGAAACAGTCTTCAACATTTAAAACTTAACGTTCCAAAAATAAATGAGACCAAAATTAGTCACGTCCGCTAGTCCGCAAATAAAAAATTAGCAAAAATTAGACACTTCTACAACATGTTAAACTCTTTAAAAAATGGAGGATTCAAATTCCATCGAGAGTATTTGGGCAAATTCTTTGAGGAATGAGAGCAGATGAAAACGAAGTCTTAATCAATAACTTATTAAAAACTTGTCAAATCTTGCTTGCAAGATGTTACTTAAAATACACGCTTTCTAGATTCTCATTTATAATTCCCCCCTATAACCTTGATTAAATTAGTAGTTTTCATCAAAACATAAAGCCATTGTGTGGATGTGTAAACTTTTCCAAGGGAGACATAGATAGAGGAGGGGGACCATAACCTCCCTCATTGGTGAGAAAATTACATTATTTTTCCAGAGGGTCCATATCGGAAAAACAAACAACAGAATTGATTATAATTTTTTTTCATACTATTTCTAAACAAACTCACTCTGTAAACATAACATTTCACTCTGTAAACATAAAATAATTATCGTTGAAGAAATATCGTTTATGATGCATCTCCCAAAAAAATTAATAATGCAGTGCAAAAATTCCTATCATAGAGAAGAATTGATCTCGCACTTTTCATTTTTCCCCCACTACAAATCCTTTACAATCAACATTTCCTTTCTGTGGGGAAATTCACCATGGCATAACAATACTGAAACAAACAGAATATACTGGCGAACTACTGCTGAAAAAAGGTGCTCCAGATGCACCAAGAAAAGGCAGTATCGCTGCCTCTGTCACAATGAAGAACAAAGTCCGTGGCAAATTGGACAACTTTGAAGACTTTTGTGAAATATCCCCAAACTGACAATAATTCAATATATCTGAAAATTGAACTTAAATTCTTTGATAACTCTTGTCACTGTGGAAATTATTAAATTAATATTTATGAATCAGAAGACAGTAAATTTCACAGTTTATAGAAGAAGCACTTTCTGTTAAGGGGGTCGTAATTTCAAATAAGTATTTTCACTTTCCTTATATACATAATGTATAAGGAAAGTATTGTGACGGGGTCGAAAATTCGAATTCGAGCTTTCGACGGGAGAGCAGCACATTTCACGAAATTTGGTACAAAAATCACAATATGTGAATATTGGAAGCTTATTGTTTTTATACGCAATCGAATGTTCAGAACTCCCCTAAATTTTCGAGTGAAATTTTCAAAAAATCATCAAAAAATCAAAACCTCTAATACAGTTACACAAATAGACATTTCTTATGTAATTTTTCATTAGAAAACGATTGAAATAAATTTTAGAACGCTAGCATAAACCGCTCTCGAGATATTGTACATTTTTCAAAAAAATTATCAAAAAATTATATGAAATAAAAATAAAAGATTTCCTAATGAGAAACATGTTCACTTTTCATATGTAATATCATGCGAAAAATTGGGTGACATCATTCTCGTGGATCTAGCTCGTTCCATTCATGAGAAAAGATACTTTGAGTAATACTTTTGCATTTGAGCGCCAATAGTCATTTATCTGCTATAAGAATAAATTATTTCTCCGTCCATAAAGCTTGGTGAGATTTTGGCGGCGAATTTGGTGGAATATCGTCAACTTGGACATTTTTAAATGTTGCCAAGTTAACTAAAATCTCGCCAAATGGATAAAAATGACGGTAAATCAATGAAAATAAAGACTAATTGAGGAAAATTCAATATCTAGTAAAGAATCTACTATAAAAATAATATTTTTTTTTTACTGTAAAAATAGTAAATTCATTGCATTATATAAGGAAAGTCATGTGTTGCCCACATCAGATTTTTTTTTATCGATAAGACTTAAATATATCTAATGAAAATAATGTATTAGAGTTCTGAGTATGTTGAAAAAGCAGATTTTTTTTACTCGTAAGCAAAAACTCGCGAACAGCAAATGACATTTATGAAATAGACCTAAAGCCAGTCATGTATGTTTTGGTAGGTGGGATAACTGATTTGCTACCGTCGTATGCAATCACTCACCTCCGAAGATAAAGCGTTCGCGAAATTCCGATGCCACAGCCAAGAACAGGGGGGGGGGGCTTTCCGAAAAGTACTGCAGACAAAGCTATTTGGGTAGAATCCAGACCCGTCACTTAAAAATCCAAAGGCCACGAAGCAACTATTAAGCACCCGCGCTAATAAATCTGTCCATTCTGTGAGTTCGGTAAAAAAAAATATATCCCCAGGTACTTTAGTTCTGGAAGCAAGCTAAGAACAAAGAGTTTCATATTGTTTTAGCTCTCAGAATGGTTTCGCAACATTTAAACATTACAAATATATCTAACCCTTAAATTTTCCAGTGGGGGTCACCGGTGACGCGCATAACCGAAATGTACCCTGACCCGGCATGCGAACAATGCAACAGTCAATTAGAGCGAAGCCAGCAAAACAAGGTTGCTAAAAATAGCAATTTTTCTGCCTTATTGGCGGCATTTAAATATCTTAAATTAATTTAAACATTTTTAAATGTTTTGTTTACCTGTAAATCAAGCACTATATACATTTTAAGTGTTGCTTTTGGGCGATATGATTCCTTTTAATTTAATTAAAATATTTAAAACATTGACATAAAAATAATAAATTACATTAAACTTTTGAATAAATTTAAATATTTAGACATTCATTATATAAATATATATATATATATATATATATATAATATAGGTTATAATAGTCCAGGGAAGAGACATTTCAGGTTACCAAAAAATCTACTTTATCTACTTTATTATATGACACTCGAAACATATCATTTGTTACATAGGCCGAACTCCTGATCGTCGACCAGTTCTCTCTCAAGAAATTTCAATGCAATCTGCGTTGGTTCACACAATGTGTTGGTTAAGCAAAATAAAACGTATTAAAAATGTTGCTACTTAATTTTTAAGAGTGTTAGTTTTCCCGAATTTGACAGATTTCAATACTAAACAGGATAAATGTAACTCTACATTTCAGAATTTTGACTTGTACATATTAAAGTCATACAAAATCGAAAATATTATAGCTGCCTTTGTTCTTTATCAAGTTTAACAAGACAGAAAAAATTCTGATATGGGCAGCACATGACTTTTCTTATATAATGCAATGAACTTACTCCTTTTACAGCCAAAAAATAAGGTATAAGATCCACGGTACTGTGTTTTTAACGTAGAAATGTACAAATGGCGATTTTACGGATAAAAACATGTAATACTATTTCAAAGTACCCAATTAACTTATATTTCTTGCAACTCTAAATAAACAATTATCAATATTGATAGCATCCTCAATAAGCGATATAGTCCATACATTAAAATATTTTAGTAATTAATTCATCAATTAGGCGTCATTTTCATTAATTTAGAGTCATTTTTGCAATTTTGACAATATTTTTGTCAATCTAGGGCAACATATTGCCAAATTGGAGATACTTTGCTATATTATTCACGAAGTTCGCTTAATGCATCACCAAGTGTTACAGACAAACGGAGAATAGAGCATTTCTTATATACTACTAGAAGGTATATCCGTCATATGACGGAAATCAGAATTTTCGAAACATTACTTCCCATTTGGCGTCGTTTTTATCAATTTGGCGACATTTTTGTCACTTTGGCAACATTTAAAAAAGTCCCTAAGTTGGCGATATTCCGCCAAAATCTCGCTAACCGTTATGGACGAAGAAATAAGTTATTCTTATAGCAGATAAATGACTATTGACGCCTAAATGCAAAAGTGTTACCCAAAGTATATTTTCTGATGAATGAAACAAACGATCTAGATCCCCGAAAATGATGTAACCTAATTTATCGCATGATATTACTTATGAAAAGTGAATTTATTTCACAATAGTTAATATTTTTTTGTAATTTTTTGATAATTTTTTTTTAAAATGTGTACTATCTCGAGAACGGTTCATGCTAGTTTTCTAAAATTTGTGTCTATCGATCGTTTTCTAGTGAAAAATTACATAAGAAATGATTATTTGCGTAACTTTATTAAAGATTTTGTTTTTTGATGATTTTTTCAAAATTTCACTCGAAAATTTAGGAGGGTTTCTGAGCATTCGATTGCATATAATAGACATCCAGTATTCACGGATTGTAATTTTTGTACCAAATTTCATTCGAATCACTCCATTCGTTCGTGAGATATCGTCTCCACAGACTCACTGACACACACACACACACACACACACATAAACATCATCTCAAAAACGTTTGATTCAAGTTCAGGAATGCCTGAAACGTGCTCTCCCGTCGAAAACTCGAATTCGAATTTTCGACCTCGTCAGAATACTTTCCTTATACTTTATATGTATATAAGGTAAACAAAATTCTCATGTTAGCAGTACATAGTATTCCCTATATGAGGCAATGATTTTACTTCTTTCACAGAGACATAAAAATCCACAAGAATCACAGAACAATATTTTGGACTTTAAACTAATAGTACGTAAAATTAAATTAGACGTTTTTGGCAACTTATTTGCCCAAGCAAAAAAAAGTCAAACTCACGTGCAAAATCCTCAAATAAATTTGCATAAATGGACATTTCATTAATATTCCGGGAAATAAATCACTCTTTGAGGATTCTGAGGTGTCAAAATATGAAACTTTTACAAAATGTAACTTCTCTCGTGAAGGAAATGAACTAGATCCACTAAAATGGTGTTAACAGATCGGTTGCATAATACTGCACAGAGGAAGTCTATGAAATGAAATAAAAATGCATAATATTGCAAAGGTAAAGGAAATCTATTTGATGATATTCACTACTTTTACTTTCCTTATATATAATACTGCATAGAGGAAGTCTATGTGAAATGAAATAAAAATGCATAATATTGCAAAGGGAAATGAAATCTATTTGATGATATTCACTACTTTTACTTTCCCTATATATAATACTGCACAGAGGAAGTCTATGTGAAATGAAATAAAAATGCATAATATTGCAAAGGGAAAGGAAATCTATTTGATGATATTCACTACTTTTACTTTCCTTATATATAATACTGCATAGAGGAAGTCTATGTGAAATGAAATAAAAATGCATAATATTGCAAAGGGAAAGGAAATCTATTTGATGATATTCACTACTTTTACTTTCCTTATATATAATACTGCATAGAGGAAGTCTATGTGAAATGAAATAAAAATGCATAATATTGCAAAGGGAAAGGAAATCTATTTGATGATATTCACTACTTTTACTTTCCTTATATATAATACTGCATAGAGGAAGTCTATGTGAAATGAAATAAAAATGCATAATATTGCAAAGGGAAAGGAAATATATTTGATGATATTCACTACTTTTACTTTCCTTATATATAATACTGCACAGAGGAAGTCTATGTGAAATGAAATAAAAATGCATAATATTGCAAAGGGAAAGGAAATCTATTTGATGATATTCACTACTTTTACTTTCCTTATGTATAATACTGCATAGAGGAAGTCTATGTGAAATGAAATAAAAATGCATAATATTGCAAAGGGAAAGGAAATCTATTTGATGATATTCACTACTTTTACTTTCCTTATATATAATACTGCACAGAGGAAGTCTATGTGAAATGAAATAAAAATGCATAATATTGCAAAGGGAAAGGAAATCTATTTGATGATATTCACTACTTTTGCTTTCCTTATATATAATACTGCATAGAGGAAGTCTATGTGAAATGAAATAAAAATGCATAATATTGCAAAGGGAAAGGAAATCTATTTGATGATATTCACTACTTTTACTTTCCTTATATATAATACTGCATAGAGGAAGTCTATGTGAAATGAAATAAAAATGCATAATATTGCAAAGGGAAAGGAAATCTATTTGATGATATTCACTACTTTTACTTTCCTTATATATAATACTGCATAGAGGAAGTCTATGTGAAATGAAATAAAAATGCATAATATTGCAAAGGGAAAGGAAATCTATTTGATGATATTCACTACTTTTACTTTCCTTATATATAATACTGCACAGAGGAAGTCTATGTGAAATGAAATAAAAATGCATAATATTGCAAAGGGAAAGGAAATCTATTTGATGATATTCACTACTTTTACTTTCCGTATATATAATACTGCATAGAGGAAGTCTATGTGAAATGAAATAAAAATGCATAATATTGCAAAGGGAAAGGAAATCTATTTGATGATATTCACTACTTTTACTTTCCTTATATATAATACTGCATAGAGGAAGTCTATGTGAAATGAAATAAAAATGCATAATATTGCAAAGGGAAAGGAAATCTATTTGATGATAGTCACTACTTTTACTTTCCTTATATATAATACTGCATAGAGGAAGTCTATGTGAAATGAAATAAAAATGCATAATATTGCAAAGGGAAAGGAAATCTATTTGATGATATTCACTACTTTTACTTTCCTTATATATAATACTGCATAGAGGAAGTCTATGTGAAATGAAATAAAAATGCATAATATTGCAAAGGTAAAGGAAATCTATTTGATGATATTCACTACTTTTACTTTCCTTATATATAATACTGCATAGAGGAAGTCTATGTGAAATGAAATAAAAATGCATAATATTGCAAAGGTAAAGGAAATCTATTTGATGATATTCACTACTTTTACTTTCCTTATATATAATACTGCACAGAGGAAGTCTATGTGAAATGAAATAAAAATGCATAATATTGCAAAGGGAAAGGAAATCTATTTGATGATATTCACTACTTTTACTTTCCTTATATATAATACTGCATAGAGGAAGTCTATGTGAAATGAAATAAAAATGCATAATATTGCAAAGGGAAAGGAAATCTATTTGATGATATTCACTACTTTTACTTTCCTTATATATAATTCTGCACAGAGGAAGTCTATGTGAAATGAAATAAAAATGCATAATATTGCAAAGGGAAAGGAAATCTATTTGATGATATTCACTACTTTTACTTTCCTTATATATAATACTGCATAGAGGAAGTCTATGTGAAATGAAATAAAAATGCATAATATTGCAAAGGGAAAGGAAATCTATTTGATGATATTCACTACTTTTACTTTCCTTATATATAATACTGCATAGAGGAAGTCTATGTGAAATGAAATAAAAATGCATAATATTGCAAAGGGAAAGGAAATCTATTTGATGATATTCACTACTTTTACTTTCCTTATATATAATACTGCACAGAGGAAGTCTATGTGAAATGAAATAAAAATGCATAATATTGCAAAGGGAAAGGAAATCTATTTGATGATATTCACTACTTTTACTTTCCTTATATATAATACTGCATAGAGGAAGTCTATGTGAAATGAAATAAAAATGCATAATATTGCAAAGGGAAAGGAAATCTATTTGATGATATTCACTACTTTTACTTTCCTTATATATAATTCTGCACAGAGGAAGTCTATGTGAAATGAAATAAAAATGCATAATATTGCAAAGGGAAAGGAAATCTATTTGATGATATTCACTACTTTTACTTTCCTTATATATAATACTGCATAGAGGAAGTCTATGTGAAATGAAATAAAAATGCATAATATTGCAAAGGGAAAGGAAATCTATTTGATGATATTCACTACTTTTACTTTCCTTATATATAATACTGCATAGAGGAAGTCTATGTGAAATGAAATAAAAATGCATAATATTGCAAAGGGAAAGGAAATCTATTTGATGATATTCACTACTTTTACTTTCCTTATATATAATACTGCATAGAGGAAGTCTATGTGAAATGAAATAAAAATGCATAATATTGCAAAGGGAAAGGAAATCTATTTGATGATATTCACTACTTTTACTTTCCTTATATATAATACTGCATAGAGGAAGTCTATGTGAAATGAAATAAAAATGCATAATATTGCAAAGGGAAAGGAAATCTATTTGATGATATTCACTACTTTTACTTTCCTTATGTATAATACTGCATAGAGGAAGTCTATGTGAAATGAAATAAAAATGCATAATATTGCAAAGGGAAAGGAAATCTATTTGATGATATTCACTACTTTTACTTTCCTTATATATAATACTGCACAGAGGAAGTCTATGTGAAATGAAATAAAAATGCATAATATTGCAAAGGGAAAGGAAATCTATTTGATGATATTCACTACTTTTGCTTTCCTTATATATAATACTGCATAGAGGAAGTCTATGTGAAATGAAATAAAAATGCATAATATTGCAAAGGGAAAGGAAATCTATTTGATGATATTCACTACTTTTACTTTCCTGATATATAATACTGCATAGAGGAAGTCTATGTGAAATGAAATAAAAATGCATAATATTGCAAAGGGAAAGGAAATCTATTTGATGATATTCACTACATTTACTTTCCTTATATATAATACTGCATAGAGGAAGTCTATGTGAAATGAAATAAAAATGCATAATATTGCAAAGGGAAAGGAAATCTATTTGATGATATTCACTACTTTTACTTTCCTTATATATAATACTGCACAGAGGAAGTCTATGTGAAATGAAATAAAAATGCATAATATTGCAAAGGGAAAGGAAATCTATTTGATGATATTCACTACTTTTACTTTCCTTATGTATAATACTGCATAGAGGAAGTCTATGTGAAATGAAATAAAAATGCATAATATTGCAAAGGGAAAGGAAATCTATTTGATGATATTCACTACTTTTACTTTCCTTATATATAATACTGCACAGAGGAAGTCTATGTGAAATGAAATAAAAATGCATAATATTGCAAAGGGAAAGGAAATCTATTTGATGATATTCACTACTTTTGCTTTCCTTATATATAATACTGCACAGAGGAAGTCTATGTGAAATGAAATAAAAATGCATAATATTCCAAAGGGAAAGGAAATCTATTTGATGATATTCACTACTTTTACTTTCCTTATATATAATACTGCATAGAGGAAGTCTATGTGAAATGAAATAAAAATGCATAATATTGCAAAGGTAAAGGAAATCTATTTGATGATATTCACTACTTTTACTTTCCTTATATATAATACTGCATAGAGGAAGTCTATGTGAAATGAAATAAAAATGCATAATATTGCAAAGGGAAAGGAAATCTATTTGATGATATTCACTACTTTTACTTTCCTTATATATAATACTGCATAGAGGAAGTCTATGTGAAATGAAATAAAAATGCATAATATTGCAAAGGGAAAGGAAATCTATTTGATGATATTCACTACTTTTACTTTCCTTATATATAATACTGCATAGAGGAAGTCTATGTGAAATGAAATAAAAATGCATAATATTGCAAAGGGAAAGGAAATCTATTTGATGATATTCACTACTTTTACTTTCCTTATATATAATACTGCATAGAGGAAGTCTATGTGAAATGAAATAAAAATGCATAATATTGCAAAGGGAAAGGAAATCTATTTGATGATATTCACTACTTTTACTTTCCTTATATATAATACTGCACAGAGGAAGTCTATGTGAAATGAAATAAAAATGCATAATATTGCAAAGGGAAAGGAAATCTATTTGATGATATTCACTACTTTTACTTTCCTTATATATAATACTGCATTGAGGAAGTCTATGTGAAATGAAATGAAAATGCATAATATTGCAAAGGGAAAGGAAATCTATTTGATGATATTCACTACTTTTACTTTCCTTATATATAATACTGCATAGAGGAAGTCTATGTGAAATGAAATGAAAATGCATAATATTGCAAAGGTAAAGGAAATCTATTTGATGATATTCACTACTTTTACTTTCCTTATATATAATACTGCATAGAGGAAGTCTATGTGAAATGAAATAAAAATGCATAATATTGCAAAGGGAAAGGAAATCTATTTGATGATATTCACTACTTTTACTTTCCTTATATATAATACTGCACAGAGGAAGTCTATGTGAAATGAAATAAAAATGCATAATATTGCAAAGGGAAAGGAAATCTATTTGATGATATTCACTACTTTTACTTTCCTTATATATAATACTGCATTGAGGAAGTCTATGTGAAATGAAATGAAAATGCATAATATTGCAAAGGGAAAGGAAATCTATTTGATGATATTCACTACTTTTACTTTCCTTATATATAATACTGCATAGAGGAAGTCTATGTGAAATGAAATGAAAATGCATAATATTGCAAAGGTAAAGGAAATCTATTTGATGATATTCACTACTTTTACTTTCCTTATATATAATACTGCATAGAGGAAGTCTATGTGAAATGAAATAAAAATGCATAATATTGCAAAGGGAAAGGAAATCTATTTGATGATATTCACTACTTTTACTTTCCTTATATATAATACTGCATAGAGGAAGTCTATGTGAAATGAAATAAAAATGCATAATATTGCAAAGGGAAAGGAAATCTATTTGATGATATTCACTACTTTTACTTTCCTTATATATAATACTGCATAGAGGAAGTCTATGTGAAATGAAATAAAAATGCATAATATTGCAAAGGGAAAGGAAATCTATTTGATGATATTCACTACTTTTACTTTCCTTATATATAATACTGCACAGAGGAAGTCTATGTGAAATGAAATAAAAATGCATAATATTGCAAAGGGAAAGGAAATCTATTTGATGATATTCACTACTTTTACTTTCCTTATATATAATACTGCACAGAGGAAGTCTATGTGAAATGAAATAAAAATGCATAATATTGCAAAGGGAAAGGAAATCTATTTGATGATATTCACTACTTTTACTTTCCTTATATATAATACTGCATAGAGGAAGTCTATGTGAAATGAAATAAAAATGCATAATATTGCAAAGGGAAAGGAAATCTATTTGATGATATTCACTACTTTTACTTTCCTTATATATAATACTGCATAGAGGAAGTCTATGTGAAATGAAATAAAAATGCATAATATTGCAAAGGGAAAGGAAATCTATTTGATGATATTCACTACTTTTACTTTCCTTATATATAATACTGCATAGAGGAAGTCTATGTGAAATGAAATAAAAATGCATAATATTGCAAAGGTAAAGGAAATCTATTTGATGATATTCACTACTTTTACTTTCCTTATATATAATACTGCATAGAGGAAGTCTATGTGAAATGAAATAAAAATGCATAATATTGCAAAGGGAAAGGAAATCTATTTGATGATATTCACTAGTTTTACTTTCCTTATATATAATACTGCATAGAGGAAGTCTATGTGAAATGAAATAAAAATGCATAATATTGCAAAGGGAAAGGAAATCTATTTGATGATATTCACTACTTTTACTTTCCTTATATATAATACTGCATAGAGGAAGTCTATGTGAAATGAAATAGAAATGCATAATATTGCAAAGGGAAAGGAAACCTATTTGATGATATTCACTACTTTTACTTTCCTTATATATAATACTGCATAGAGGAAGTCTGAGTGAAATGAAATAAAAATGCATAATATTGCAAAGGGAAAGGAAACCTATTTGATGATATTCACTACTTTTACTTTCCTTATATATAATACTGCATAGAGGAAGTCTATGTGAAATGAAATAAAAATGCATAATATTGCAAAGGGAAAGGAAATCTATTTGATGATATTCACTACTTTTACTTTCCTTATATATAATACTGCATAAAGGAAGTCTATGTGAAATGAAATAAAAATGCATAATATTGCAAAGGGAAAGGAAACCTATTTGATGATATTCACTACTTTTACTTTCCTTATATATAATACTGCATAGAGGAAGTCTATGTGAAATGAAATAAAAATGCATAATATTGCAAAAGGAAAGGAAACCTATTTGATCATATTAACTACTTTTACTTTCCTTATATATAATACTGCACAGAGGAAGTCTATGAAATGAAATAAAAATGCATAATATTGCAAAGGGAAAGGAAATCTATTTGATGATATTCACTACTTTTACTTTCCTTATATATAATACTGCATAGAGTAAGTCTATGTGAAATGAAATAAAAATGCATAATATTGCAAAGGGAAAGGAAATCTATTTGATGATATTCACTACTTTTACTTTCCTTATATATAATACTGCATAGAGGAAGTCTATGTGAAATGAAATAAAAATGCATAATATTGCAAAGGGAAAGGAAATCTATTTGATGATATTCACTACTTTTACTTTCCTTATATATAATACTGCATAGAGGAAGTCTATGTGAAATGAAATAAAAATGCATAATATTGCAAAGGTAAAGGAAATCTATTTGATGATATTCACTACTTTTACTTTCCTTATATATAATACTGCATAGAGGAAGTCTATGTGAAATGAAATAAAAATGCATAATATTGCAAAGGGAAAGGAAATCTATTTGATGATATTCACTACTTTTACTTTCCTTATATATAATACTGCATAGAGGAAGTCTATGTGAAATGAAATAAAAATGCATAATATTGCAAAGGGAAAGGAAATCTATTTGATGATATTCACTACTTTTACTTTCCTTATATATAATACTGCATAGAGGAAGTCTATGTGAAATGAAATAAAAATGCATAATATTGCAAAGGTAAAGGAAATCTATTTGATGATATTCACTACTTTTACTTTCCTTATATATAATACTGCATAGAGGAAGTCTATGTGAAATGAAATAAAAATGCATAATATTGCAAAGGGAAAGGAAATCTATTTGATGATATTCACTACTTTTACTTTCCTTATATATAATACTGCATAGAGGAAGTCTATGTGAAATGAAATAAAAATGCATAATATTGCAAAGGGAAAGGAAATCTATTTGATGATATTCACTACTTTTACTTTCCTTATATATAATACTGCATAGAGGAAGTCTATGTGAAATGAAATAGAAATGCATAATATTGCAAAGGGAAAGGAAACCTATTTGATGATATTCACTACTTTTACTTTCCTTATATATAATACTGCATAGAGGAAGTCTGAGTGAAATGAAATAAAAATGCATAATATTGCAAAGGGAAAGGAAACCTATTTGATGATATTCACTACTTTTACTTTCCTTATATATAATACTGCATAGAGGAAGTCTATGTGAAATGAAATAAAAATGCATAATATTGCAAAGGGAAAGGAAATCTATTTGATGATATTCACTACTTTTACTTTCCTTATATATAATACTGCATAGAGGAAGTCTATGTGAAATGAAATAAAAATGCATAATATTGCAAAGGGAAAGGAAACCTATTTGATGATATTCACTACTTTTACTTTCCTTATATATAATACTGCATAGAGGAAGTCTATGTGAAATGAAATAGAAATGCATAATATTGCAAAAGGAAAGGAAACCTATTTGATGATATTCACTACTTTTACTTTCCTTATATGTAATACTGCATAGAGGAAGTCTATGTGAAATGAAATAGAAATGCATAATATTGCAAAGGGAAAGGAAACCTATTTGATGATATTCACTACTTTTACTTTCCTTATATATAATACTGCATAGAGGAAGTCTATGTGAAATGAAATAAAAATGCATAATATTGCAAAAGGAAAGGAAACCTATTTGATCATATTAACTACTTTTACTTTCCTTATATATAATACTGCACAGAGGAAGTCTATGAAATGAAATAAAAATGCATAATATTGCAAAGGGAAAGGAAATCTATTTGATGATATTCACTACTTTTACTTTCCTTATATATAATACTGCATAGAGGAAGTCTATGTGAAATGAAATAGAAATGCATAATATTGCAAAGGGAAAGGAAACCTATTTGATGATATTCACTACTTTTACTTTCCTTATATATAATACTGCATAGAGGAAGTCTATGTGAAATGAAATAAAAATGCATAATATTGCAAAAGGAAAGGAAACCTATTTGATGATATTAACTACTTTTACTTTCCTTATATATAATACTGCACAGAGGAAGTCTATGAAATGAAATAAAAATGCATAATATTGCAAAGGTAAAGGAAACCTATTTGATGATATTCACTACTTTTACTTTCCTTATATATAATACTGCACAGAGGAAGTCTATGAAATGAAATAAAAATGCATAATATTGCAAAGGGAAAGGAAATCTATTTGATGATATTCACTACTTTTACTTTCCTTATATATAATACTGCATAGAGGAAGTCTATGTGAAATGAAATAAAAATGCATAATATTGCAAAGGGAAAGGAAACCTATTTGATGATATTAACTACTTTTACTTTCCTTATATATAATACTGCAGAGAGGAAGTCTATGAAATGAAATAAAAATGCATAATATTGCAAAGGTTAAGGAAATCTATTTGATGATATTCACTACTTTTACTTTCCTTATATATAATACTGCATAGAGGAAGTCTATGTGAAATGAAATAAAAATGCATAATATTGCAAAGGGAAAGGAAATCTATTTGATGATATTCACTACTTTTACTTTCCTTATATATAATACTGCATAGAGGAAGTCTATGTGAAATGAAATAAAAATGCATAATATTGCAAAGGGAAAGGAAATCTATTTGATGATATTCACTACTTTTACTTTCCTTATATATAATACTGCATTGAGGAAGTCTATGTGAAATGAAATATAAATGCATAATATTGCAAAGGGAAAGGAAATCTATTTGATGATATTCACTATTTTTACTTTCCTTATATATAATACTGCATAGAGGAAGTCTATGTGAAATGAAATAAAAATGCATAATATTGCAAAGGTAAAGGAAATCTATTTGATGATATTCACTACTTTTACTTTCCTTATATATAATACTGCATAGAGGAAGTCTATGTGAAATGAAATAAAAATGCATAATATTGCAAAGGGAAAGGAAACCTATTTGATGATATTCACTACTTTTACTTTCCTTATATATAATACTGCATAGAGGAAGTCTATGTGAAATGAAATAAAAATGCATAATATTGCAAAGGTAAAGGAAATCTATTTGATGATATTCACTACTTTTACTTTCCTTATATATAATACTGCATAGAGGAAGTCTATGTGAAATGAAATAAAAATGCATAATATTGCAAAGGGAAAGGAAATCTATTTGATGATATTCACTACTTTTACTTTCCTTATATATAATACTGCATAGAGGAAGTCTATGTGAAATGAAATAAAAATGCATAATATTGCAAAGGTAAAGGAAATCTATTTGATGATATTCACTACTTTTACTTTCCTTATATATAATACTGCATAGAGGAAGTCTATGTGAAATGAAATAAAAATGCATAATATTGCAAAGGTAAAGGAAATCTATTTGATGATATTCACTACTTTTACTTTCCTTATATATAATACTGCACAGAGGAAGTCTATGTGAAATGAAATAAAAATGCATAATATTGCAAAGGGAAAGGAAATCTATTTGATGATATTCACTACTTTTACTTTCCTTATATATAATACTGCATAGAGGAAGTCTATGTGAAATGAAATAAAAATGCATAATATTGCAAAGGTAAAGGAAATCTATTTGATGATATTCACTACTTTTACTTTCCTTATATATAATACTGCATAGAGGAAGTCTATGTGAAATGAAATAAAAATGCATAATATTGCAAAGGGAAAGGAAATCTATTTGATGATATTCACTACTTTTACTTTCCTTATATATAATACTGCATAGAGGAAGTCTATGTGAAATGAAATAAAAATGCATAATATTGCAAAGGGAAAGGAAATCTATTTGATGATATTCACTACTTTTACTTTCCTTATATATAATACTGCATAGAGGAAGTCTATGTGAAATGAATTAAAAATGCATAATATTGCAAAGGGAAAGGAAATCTATTTGATGATATTCACTACTTTTACTTTCCTTATATATAATACTGCATAGAGGAAGTCTATGTGAAATGAAATAAAAATGCATAATATTGCAAAGGGAAAGGAAATCTATTTGATGATATTCACTACTTTTACTTTCCTTATATATAATACTGCACAGAGGAAGTCTATGTGAAATGAAATAAAAATGCATAATATTGCAAAGGGAAAGGAAATCTATTTGATGATATTCACTACTTTTACTTTCCTTATATATAATACTGCATTGAGGAAGTCTATGTGAAATGAAATGAAAATGCATAATATTGCAAAGGGAAAGGAAATCTATTTGATGATATTCACTACTTTTACTTTCCTTATATATAATACTGCATAGAGGAAGTCTATGTGAAATGAAATGAAAATGCATAATATTGCAAAGGTAAAGGAAATCTATTTGATGATATTCACTACTTTTACTTTCCTTATATATAATACTGCATAGAGGAAGTCTATGTGAAATGAAATAAAAATGCATAATATTGCAAAGGTAAAGGAAATCTATTTGATGATATTCACTACTTTTACTTTCCTTATATATAATACTGCATAGAGGAAGTCTATGTGAAATGAAATAAAAATGCATAATATTGCAAAGGGAAAGGAAATCTATTTGATGATATTCACTACTTTTACTTTCCTTATATATAATACTGCATAGAGGAAGTCTATGTGAAATGAAATAAAAATGCATAATATTGCAAAGGGAAAGGAAATCTATTTGATGATATTCACTACTTTTACTTTCCTTATATATAATACTGCATAGAGGAAGTCTATGTGAAATGAAATAAAAATGCATAATATTGCAAAGGGAAAGGAAATCTATTTGATGATATTCACTACTTTTACTTTCCTTATATATAATACTGCACAGAGGAAGTCTATGTGAAATGAAATAAAAATGCATAATATTGCAAAGGGAAAGGAAATCTATTTGATGATATTCACTACTTTTACTTTCCTTATATATAATACTGCACAGAGGAAGTCTATGTGAAATGAAATAAAAATGCATAATATTGCAAAGGGAAAGGAAATCTATTTGATGATATTCACTACTTTTACTTTCCTTATATATAATACTGCATAGAGTAAGTCTATGTGAAATGAAATAAAAATGCATAATATTGCAAAGGGAAAGGAAATCTATTTGATGATATTCACTACTTTTACTTTCCTTATATATAATACTGCATAGAGGAAGTCTATGTGAAATGAAATAAAAATGCATAATATTGCAAAGGGAAAGGAAATCTATTTGATGATATTCACTACTTTTACTTTCCTTATATATAATACTGCATAGAGGAAGTCTATGTGAAATGAAATAAAAATGCATAATATTGCAAAGGTAAAGGAAATCTATTTGATGATATTCACTACTTTTACTTTCCTTATATATAATACTGCATAGAGGAAGTCTATGTGAAATGAAATAAAAATGCATAATATTGCAAAGGGAAAGGAAATCTATTTGATGATATTCACTACTTTTACTTTCCTTATATATAATACTGCATAGAGGAAGTCTATGTGAAATGAAATAAAAATGCATAATATTGCAAAGGGAAAGGAAATCTATTTGATGATATTCACTACTTTTACTTTCCTTATATATAATACTGCATAGAGGAAGTCTATGTGAAATGAAATAAAAATGCATAATATTGCAAAGGTAAAGGAAATCTATTTGATGATATTCACTACTTTTACTTTCCTTATATATAATACTGCATAGAGGAAGTCTATGTGAAATGAAATAAAAATGCATAATATTGCAAAGGGAAAGGAAATCTATTTGATGATATTCACTACTTTTACTTTCCTTATATATAATACTGCATAGAGGAAGTCTATGTGAAATGAAATAAAAATGCATAATATTGCAAAGGGAAAGGAAATCTATTTGATGATATTCACTACTTTTACTTTCCTTATATATAATACTGCATAGAGGAAGTCTATGTGAAATGAAATAGAAATGCATAATATTGCAAAGGGAAAGGAAACCTATTTGATGATATTCACTACTTTTACTTTCCTTATATATAATACTGCATAGAGGAAGTCTGAGTGAAATGAAATAAAAATGCATAATATTGCAAAGGGAAAGGAAACCTATTTGATGATATTCACTACTTTTACTTTCCTTATATATAATACTGCATAGAGGAAGTCTATGTGAAATGAAATAAAAATGCATAATATTGCAAAGGGAAAGGAAATCTATTTGATGATATTCACTACTTTTACTTTCCTTATATATAATACTGCATAGAGGAAGTCTATGTGAAATGAAATAAAAATGCATAATATTGCAAAGGGAAAGGAAACCTATTTGATGATATTCACTACTTTTACTTTCCTTATATATAATACTGCATAGAGGAAGTCTATGTGAAATGAAATAGAAATGCATAATATTGCAAAAGGAAAGGAAACCTATTTGATGATATTCACTACTTTTACTTTCCTTATATGTAATACTGCATAGAGGAAGTCTATGTGAAATGAAATAGAAATGCATAATATTGCAAAGGGAAAGGAAACCTATTTGATGATATTCACTACTTTTACTTTCCTTATATATAATACTGCATAGAGGAAGTCTATGTGAAATGAAATAAAAATGCATAATATTGCAAAAGGAAAGGAAACCTATTTGATCATATTAACTACTTTTACTTTCCTTATATATAATACTGCACAGAGGAAGTCTATGAAATGAAATAAAAATGCATAATATTGCAAAGGGAAAGGAAATCTATTTGATGATATTCACTACTTTTACTTTCCTTATATATAATACTGCATAGAGGAAGTCTATGTGAAATGAAATAGAAATGCATAATATTGCAAAGGGAAAGGAAACCTATTTGATGATATTCACTACTTTTACTTTCCTTATATATAATACTGCATAGAGGAAGTCTATGTGAAATGAAATAAAAATGCATAATATTGCAAAAGGAAAGGAAACCTATTTGATGATATTAACTACTTTTACTTTCCTTATATATAATACTGCACAGAGGAAGTCTATGAAATGAAATAAAAATGCATAATATTGCAAAGGTAAAGGAAACCTATTTGATGATATTCACTACTTTTACTTTCCTTATATATAATACTGCACAGAGGAAGTCTATGAAATGAAATAAAAATGCATAATATTGCAAAGGGAAAGGAAATCTATTTGATGATATTCACTACTTTTACTTTCCTTATATATAATACTGCATAGAGGAAGTCTATGTGAAATGAAATAAAAATGCATAATATTGCAAAGGGAAAGGAAACCTATTTGATGATATTAACTACTTTTACTTTCCTTATATATAATACTGCAGAGAGGAAGTCTATGAAATGAAATAAAAATGCATAATATTGCAAAGGTAAAGGAAATCTATTTGATGATATTCACTACTTTTACTTTCCTTATATATAATACTGCATAGAGGAAGTCTATGTGAAATGAAATAAAAATGCATAATATTGCAAAGGGAAAGGAAATCTATTTGATGATATTCACTACTTTTACTTTCCTTATATATAATACTGCATAGAGGAAGTCTATGTGAAATGAAATAAAAATGCATAATATTGCAAAGGGAAAGGAAATCTATTTGATGATATTCACTACTTTTACTTTCCTTATATATAATACTGCACAGAGGAAGTCTATGAAATGAAATAAAAATGCATAATATTGCAAAGGTAAAGGAAATCTATTTGATGATATTCACTACTTTTACTTTCCTTATATATAATACTGCATAGAGGAAGTCTATGTGAAATGAAATAAAAATGCATAATATTGCAAAGGGAAAGGAAATCTATTTGATGATATTCACTACTTTTACTTTCCTTATATATAATACTGCATAGAGGAAGTCTATGTGAAATGAAATAAAAATGCATAATATTGCAAAGGGAAAGGAAATCTATTTGATGATATTCACTACTTTTACTTTCCTTATATATAATACTGCACAGAGGAAGTCTATGTGAAATGAAATAAAAATGCATAATATTGCAAAGGGAAAGGAAATCTATTTGATGATATTCACTACTTTTACTTTCCGTATATATAATACTGCATTGAGGAAGTCTATGTGAAATGAAATAAAAATGCATAATATTGCAAAGGGAAAGGAAATCTATTTGATGATATTCACTACTTTTACTTTCCTTATATATAATACTGCATAGAGGAAGTCTATGTGAAATGAAATAAAAATGCATAATATTGCAAAGGGAAAGGAAATCTATTTGATGATATTCACTACTTTTACTTTCCTTATATATAATACTGCATAGAGGAAGTCTATGTGAAATGAAAT
Source organism: Amaurobius ferox (assembly GCA_951213105.1). NCBI lineage: Eukaryota > Metazoa > Arthropoda > Arachnida > Araneae > Amaurobiidae > Amaurobius > Amaurobius ferox. Next base: position 169,671,947 of record OX578135.1, on the reverse strand, counting down.
AAAAATGCATAATATTGCAAAGGTAAAGGAAATCTATTTGATGATATTCACTACTTTTACTTTCCTTATATATAATACTGCATAGAGGAAGTCTATGTGAAATGAAATAAAAATGCATAATATTGCAAAGGGAAAGGAAATCTATTTGATGATATTCACTACTTTTACTTTCCTTATATATAATACTGCATAGAGGAAGTCTATGTGAAATGAAATAAAAATGCATAATATTGCAAAGGGAAAGGAAATCTATTTGATGATATTCACTACTTTTACTTTCCTTATATATAATACTGCATAGAGGAAGTCTATGTGAAATGAAATAAAAATGCATAATATTGCAAAGGTAAAGGAAATCTATTTGATGATATTCACTACTTTTACTTTCCTTATATATAATACTGCATAGAGGAAGTCTATGTGAAATGAAATAAAAATGCATAATATTGCAAAGGGAAAGGAAATCTATTTGATGATATTCACTACTTTTACTTTCCTTATATATAATACTGCATAGAGGAAGTCTATGTGAAATGAAATAAAAATGCATAATATTGCAAAGGGAAAGGAAATCTATTTGATGACATTCACTACTTTTACTTTCCTTATATATAATACTGCATAGAGGAAGTCTATGTGAAATGAAATAGAAATGCATAATATTGCAAAGGGAAAGGAAACCTATTTGATGATATTCACTACTTTTACTTTCCTTATATATAATACTGCATAGAGGAAGTCTATGTGAAATGAAATAGAAATGCATAATATTGCAAAGGGAAAGGAAACCTATTTGATGATATTCACTACTTTTACTTTCCTTATATATAATACTGCATAGAGGAAGTCTATGTGAAATGAAATAAAAATGCATAATATTGCAAATAGAAAGGAAACCTATTTGGTGATATTCACTACTTTTACTTTCCTTATATATAATACTGCATAGAGGAAGTCTATGTGAAATGAAATAAAAATGCATAATATTGCAAAGGGAAAGGAAATCTATTTGATGATATTCACTACTTTTACTTTCCTTATATATAATACTGTATAGAGGAAGTCTATGTGAAATGAAATAAAAATGCATAATATTGCAAAGGGAAAGGAAACCTATTTGATGATATTCACTACTTTTACTTTCCTTATATATAATACTGCATAGAGGAAGTCTATGTGAAATGAAATAGAAATGCATAATATTGCAAAGGTAAAGGAAACCTATTTGATGATATTCACTACTTTTACTTTCCTTATATATAATACTGCATAGAGGAAGTCTATGTGAAATGAAATAGAAATGCATAATATTGCAAAGGGAAAGGAAACCTATTTGATGATATTCACTACTTTTACTTTCCTTATATATATATTACTGCATAGAGGAAGTCTATGTGAAATGAAATAAAAATGCATAATATTGCAAAAGGAAAGGAAACCTATTTGATGATATTAACTACTTTTACTTTCCTTATATATAATACTGCACAGAGGAAGTCTATGAAATGAAATAAAAATGCATAATATTGCAAAGGGAAAGGAAATCTATTTGATGATATTCACTACTTTTACTTTCCTTCTATATAATACTGCATAGAGGAAGTCTATGTGAAATGAAATAAAAATGCATAATATTGCAAAAGGAAAGGAAACCTATTTGATGATATTAACTACTTTTACTTTCCTTATATATAATACTGCACAGAGGAAGTCTATGAAATGAAATAAAAATGCATAATATTGCAAAGGTAAAGGAAACCTATTTGATGATATTCACTACTTTTACTTTCCTTATATATAATACTGCACAGAGGAAGTCTATGAAATGAAATAAAAATGCATAATATTGCAAAGGGAAAGGAAATCTATTTGATGATATTCACTACTTTTACTTTCCTTATATATAATACTGCATAGAGGAAGTCTATGTGAAATGAAATAAAAATGCATAATATTGCAAAGGGAAAGGAAACCTATTTGATGATATTAACTACTTTTACTTTCCTTATATATAATACTGCAGAGAGGAAGTCTATGAAATGAAATAAAAATGCATAATATTGCAAAGGTAAAGGAAATCTATTTGATGATATTCACTACTTTTACTTTCCTTATATATAATACTGCATAGAGGAAGTCTATGTGAAATGAAATAAAAATGCATAATATTGCAAAGGGAAAGGAAATCTATTTGATGATATTCACTACTTTTACTTTCCTTATATATAATACTGCATAGAGGAAGTCTATGTGAAATGAAATAAAAATGCATAATATTGCAAAGGGAAAGGAAATCTATTTGATGATATTCACTACTTTTACTTTCCTTATATATAATACTGCACAGAGGAAGTCTATGAAATGAAATAAAAATGCATAATATTGCAAAGTTAAAGGAAATCTATTTGATGATATTCACTACTTTTACTTTCCTTATATATAATACTGCATAGAGGAAGTCTATGTGAAATGAAATAAAAATGCATAATATTGCAAAGGTAAAGGAAATCTATTTGATGATATTCACTACTTTTACTTTCCTTATATATAATACTGCATAGAGGAAGTCTATGTGAAATGAAATAAAAATGCATAATATTGCAAAGGGAAAGGAAATCTATTTGATGATATTCACTACTTTTACTTTCCTTATATATAATACTGCATAGAGGAAGTCTATGTGAAATGAAATAAAAATGCATAATATTGCAAAGGGAAAGGAAACCTATTTGATGATATTCACTACTTTTACTTTCCTTATATATAATACTGCATAGAGGAAGTCTATGTGAAATGAAATAGAAATGCATAATATTGCAAAAGGAAAGGAAACCTATTTGATGATATTCACTACTTTTACTTTCCTTATATGTAATACTGCATAGAGGAAGTCTATGTGAAATGAAATAGAAATGCATAATATTGCAAAGGGAAAGGAAACCTATTTGATGATATTCACTACTTTTACTTTCCTTATATATAATACTGCATAGAGGAAGTCTATGTGAAATGAAATAAAAATGCATAATATTGCAAAAGGAAAGGAAACCTATTTGATCATATTAACTACTTTTACTTTCCTTATATATAATACTGCACAGAGGAAGTCTATGAAATGAAATAAAAATGCATAATATTGCAAAGGGAAAGGAAATCTATTTGATGATATTCACTACTTTTACTTTCCTTATATATAATACTGCATAGAGGAAGTCTATGTGAAATGAAATAGAAATGCATAATATTGCAAAGGGAAAGGAAACCTATTTGATGATATTCACTACTTTTACTTTCCTTATATATAATACTGCATAGAGGAAGTCTATGTGAAATGAAATAAAAATGCATAATATTGCAAAAGGAAAGGAAACCTATTTGATGATATTAACTACTTTTACTTTCCTTATATATAATACTGCACAGAGGAAGTCTATGAAATGAAATAAAAATGCATAATATTGCAAAGGTAAAGGAAACCTATTTGATGATATTCACTACTTTTACTTTCCTTATATATAATACTGCACAGAGGAAGTCTATGAAATGAAATAAAAATGCATAATATTGCAAAGGGAAAGGAAATCTATTTGATGATATTCACTACTTTTACTTTCCTTATATATAATACTGCATAGAGGAAGTCTATGTGAAATGAAATAAAAATGCATAATATTGCAAAGGGAAAGGAAACCTATTTGATGATATTAACTACTTTTACTTTCCTTATATATAATACTGCAGAGAGGAAGTCTATGAAATGAAATAAAAATGCATAATATTGCAAAGGTAAAGGAAATCTATTTGATGATATTCACTACTTTTACTTTCCTTATATATAATACTGCATAGAGGAAGTCTATGTGAAATGAAATAAAAATGCATAATATTGCAAAGGGAAAGGAAATCTATTTGATGATATTCACTACTTTTACTTTCCTTATATATAATACTGCATAGAGGAAGTCTATGTGAAATGAAATAAAAATGCATAATATTGCAAAGGGAAAGGAAATCTATTTGATGATATTCACTACTTTTACTTTCCTTATATATAATACTGCACAGAGGAAGTCTATGAAATGAAATAAAAATGCATAATATTGCAAAGGTAAAGGAAATCTATTTGATGATATTCACTACTTTTACTTTCCTTATATATAATACTGCATAGAGGAAGTCTATGTGAAATGAAATAAAAATGCATAATATTGCAAAGGGAAAGGAAATCTATTTGATGATATTCACTACTTTTACTTTCCTTATATATAATACTGCATAGAGGAAGTCTATGTGAAATGAAATAAAAATGCATAATATTGCAAAGGGAAAGGAAATCTATTTGATGATATTCACTACTTTTACTTTCCTTATATATAATACTGCATTGAGGAAGTCTATGTGAAATGAAATAAAAATGCATAATATTGCAAAGGGAAAGGAAATCTATTTGATGATATTCACTATTTTTACTTTCCTTATATATAATACTGCATAGAGGAAGTCTATGTGAAATGAAATAAAAATGCATAATATTGCAAAGGTAAAGGAAATCTATTTGATGATATTCACTACTTTTACTTTCCTTATATATAATACTGCATAGAGGAAGTCTATGTGAAATGAAATAAAAATGCATAATATTGCAAAGGTAAAGGAAATCTATTTGATGATATTCACTACTTTTACTTTCCTTATATATAATACTGCATAGAGGAAGTCTATGTGAAATGAAATAAAAATGCATAATATTGCAAAGGTAAAGGAAATCTATTTGATGATATTCACTACTTTTACTTTCCTTATATATAATACTGCATAGAGGAAGTCTATGTGAAATGAAATAAAAATGCATAATATTGCAAAGGGAAAGGAAATCTATTTGATGATATTCACTACTTTTACTTTCCTTATATATAATACTGCATAGAGGAAGTCTATGTGAAATGAAATAAAAATGCATAATATTGCAAAGGTAAAGGAAATCTATTTGATGATATTCACTACTTTTACTTTCCTTATATATAATACTGCATAGAGGAAGTCTATGTGAAATGAAATAAAAATGCATAATATTGCAAAGGTAAAGGAAATCTATTTGATGATATTCACTACTTTTACTTTCCTTATATATAATACTGCACAGAGGAAGTCTATGTGAAATGAAATAAAAATGCATAATATTGCAAAGGGAAAGGAAATCTATTTGATGATATTCACTACTTTTACTTTCCTTATATATAATACTGCATAGAGGAAGTCTATGTGAAATGAAATAAAAATGCATAATATTGCAAAGGTAAAGGAAATCTATTTGATGATATTCACTACTTTTACTTTCCTTATATATAATACTGCATAGAGGAAGTCTATGTGAAATGAAATAAAAATGCATAATATTGCAAAGGGAAAGGAAATCTATTTGATGATATTCACTACTTTTACTTTCCTTATATATAATACTGCATAGAGGAAGTCTATGTGAAATGAAATAAAAATGCATAATATTGCAAAGGGAAAGGAAATCTATTTGATGATATTCACTACTTTTACTTTCCTTATATATAATACTGCATAGAGGAAGTCTATGTGAAATGAAATAAAAATGCATAATATTGCAAAGGGAAAGGAAATCTATTTGATGATATTCACTACTTTTACTTTCCTTATATATAATACTGCATAGAGGAAGTCTATGTGAAATGAAATAAAAATGCATAATATTGCAAAGGGAAAGGAAATCTATTTGATGATATTCACTACTTTTACTTTCCTTATATATAATACTGCACAGAGGAAGTCTATGTGAAATGAAATAAAAATGCATAATATTGCAAAGGGAAAGGAAATCTATTTGATGATATTCACTACTTTTACTTTCCTTATATATAATACTGCATTGAGGAAGTCTATGTGAAATGAAATGAAAATGCATAATATTGCAAAGGGAAAGGAAATCTATTTGATGATATTCACTACTTTTACTTTCCTTATATATAATACTGCATAGAGGAAGTCTATGTGAAATGAAATGAAAATGCATAATATTGCAAAGGTAAAGGAAATCTATTTGATGATATTCACTACTTTTACTTTCCTTATATATAATACTGCATAGAGGAAGTCTATGTGAAATGAAATAAAAATGCATAATATTGCAAAGGTAAAGGAAATCTATTTGATGATATTCACTACTTTTACTTTCCTTATATATAATACTGCATAGAGGAAGTCTATGTGAAATGAAATAAAAATGCATAATATTGCAAAGGGAAAGGAAATCTATTTGATGATATTCACTACTTTTACTTTCCTTATATATAATACTGCATAGAGGAAGTCTATGTGAAATGAAATAAAAATGCATAATATTGCAAAGGGAAAGGAAATCTATTTGATGATATTCACTACTTTTACTTTCCTTATATATAATACTGCATAGAGGAAGTCTATGTGAAATGAAATAAAAATGCATAATATTGCAAAGGGAAAGGAAATCTATTTGATGATATTCACTACTTTTACTTTCCTTATATATAATACTGCACAGAGGAAGTCTATGTGAAATGAAATAAAAATGCATAATATTGCAAAGGGAAAGGAAATCTATTTGATGATATTCACTACTTTTACTTTCCTTATATATAATACTGCATAGAGTAAGTCTATGTGAAATGAAATAAAAATGCATAATATTGCAAAGGGAAAGGAAATCTATTTGATGATATTCACTACTTTTACTTTCCTTATATATAATACTGCATAGAGGAAGTCTATGTGAAATGAAATAAAAATGCATAATATTGCAAAGGGAAAGGAAATCTATTTGATGATATTCACTACTTTTACTTTCCTTATATATAATACTGCATAGAGGAAGTCTATGTGAAATGAAATAAAAATGCATAATATTGCAAAGGTAAAGGAAATCTATTTGATGATATTCACTACTTTTACTTTCCTTATATATAATACTGCATAGAGGAAGTCTATGTGAAATGAAATAAAAATGCATAATATTGCAAAGGGAAAGGAAATCTATTTGATGATATTCACTACTTTTACTTTCCTTATATATAATACTGCATAGAGGAAGTCTATGTGAAATGAAATAAAAATGCATAATATTGCAAAGGGAAAGGAAATCTATTTGATGATATTCACTACTTTTACTTTCCTTATATATAATACTGCATAGAGGAAGTCTATGTGAAATGAAATAAAAATGCATAATATTGCAAAGGTAAAGGAAATCTATTTGATGATATTCACTACTTTTACTTTCCTTATATATAATACTGCATAGAGGAAGTCTATGTGAAATGAAATAAAAATGCATAATATTGCAAAGGGAAAGGAAATCTATTTGATGATATTCACTACTTTTACTTTCCTTATATATAATACTGCATAGAGGAAGTCTATGTGAAATGAAATAAAAATGCATAATATTGCAAAGGGAAAGGAAATCTATTTGATGATATTCACTACTTTTACTTTCCTTATATATAATACTGCATAGAGGAAGTCTATGTGAAATGAAATAGAAATGCATAATATTGCAAAGGGAAAGGAAACCTATTTGATGATATTCACTACTTTTACTTTCCTTATATATAATACTGCATAGAGGAAGTCTGAGTGAAATGAAATAAAAATGCATAATATTGCAAAGGGAAAGGAAACCTATTTGATGATATTCACTACTTTTACTTTCCTTATATATAATACTGCATAGAGGAAGTCTATGTGAAATGAAATAAAAATGCATAATATTGCAAAGGGAAAGGAAATCTATTTGATGATATTCACTACTTTTACTTTCCTTATATATAATACTGCATAGAGGAAGTCTATGTGAAATGAAATAAAAATGCATAATATTGCAAAGGGAAAGGAAACCTATTTGATGATATTCACTACTTTTACTTTCCTTATATATAATACTGCATAGAGGAAGTCTATGTGAAATGAAATAGAAATGCATAATATTGCAAAAGGAAAGGAAACCTATTTGATGATATTCACTACTTTTACTTTCCTTATATGTAATACTGCATAGAGGAAGTCTATGTGAAATGAAATAGAAATGCATAATATTGCAAAGGGAAAGGAAACCTATTTGATGATATTCACTACTTTTACTTTCCTTATATATAATACTGCATAGAGGAAGTCTATGTGAAATGAAATAAAAATGCATAATATTGCAAAAGGAAAGGAAATCTATTTGATGATATTCACTACTTTTACTTTCCTTATATATAATACTGCATAGAGGAAGTCTATGTGAAATGAAATAAAAATGCATAATATTGCAAAGGGAAAGGAAACCTATTTGATGATATTAACTACTTTTACTTTCCTTATATATAATACTGCAGAGAGGAAGTCTATGAAATGAAATAAAAATGCATAATATTGCAAAGGTAAAGGAAATCTATTTGATGATATTCACTACTTTTACTTTCCTTATATATAATACTGCATAGAGGAAGTCTATGTGAAATGAAATAAAAATGCATAATATTGCAAAGGGAAAGGAAATCTATTTGATGATATTCACTACTTTTACTTTCCTTATATATAATACTGCATAGAGGAAGTCTATGTGAAATGAAATAAAAATGCATAATATTGCAAAGGGAAAGGAAATCTATTTGATGATATTCACTACTTTTACTTTCCTTATATATAATACTGCACAGAGGAAGTCTATGAAATGAAATAAAAATGCATAATATTGCAAAGGTAAAGGAAATCTATTTGATGATATTCACTACTTTTACTTTCCTTATATATAATACTGCATAGAGGAAGTCTATGTGAAATGAAATAAAAATGCATAATATTGCAAAGGGAAAGGAAATCTATTTGATGATATTCACTACTTTTACTTTCCTTATATATAATACTGCATAGAGGAAGTCTATGTGAAATGAAATAAAAATGCATAATATTGCAAAGGGAAAGGAAATCTATTTGATGATATTCACTACTTTTACTTTCCTTATATATAATACTGCACAGAGGAAGTCTATGTGAAATGAAATAAAAATGCATAATATTGCAAAGGGAAAGGAAATCTATTTGATGATATTCACTACTTTTACTTTCCTTATATATAATACTGCATTGAGGAAGTCTATGTGAAATGAAATAAAAATGCATAATATTGCAAAGGGAAAGGAAATCTATTTGATGATATTCACTACTTTTACTTTCCTTATATATAATACTGCATAGAGGAAGTCTATGTGAAATGAAATAAAAATGCATAATATTGCAAAGGGAAAGGAAATCTATTTGATGATATTCACTACTTTTACTTTCCTTATATATAATACTGCATAGAGGAAGTCTATGTGAAATGAAATAAAAATGCATAATATTGCAAAGGTAAAGGAAATCTATTTGATGATATTCACTACTTTTACTTTCCTTATATATAATACTGCATAGAGGAAGTCTATGTGAAATGAAATAAAAATGCATAATATTGCAAAGGGAAAGGAAATCTATTTGATGATATTCACTACTTTTACTTTCCTTATATATAATACTGCATAGAGGAAGTCTATGTGAAATGAAATAAAAATGCATAATATTGCAAAGGGAAAGGAAATCTATTTGATGATATTCACTACTTTTACTTTCCTTATATATAATACTGCATAGAGGAAGTCTATGTGAAATGAAATAGAAATGCATAATATTGCAAAGGGAAAGGAAATCTATTTGATGACATTCACTACTTTTACTTTCCTTATATATAATACTGCATAGAGGAAGTCTATGTGAAATGAAATAGAAATGCATAATATTGCAAAGGGAAAGGAAACCTATTTGATGATATTCACTACTTTTACTTTCCTTATATATAATACTGCATAGAGGAAGTCTATGTGAAATGAAATAGAAATGCATAATATTGCAAAGGGAAAGGAAACCTATTTGATGATATTCACTACTTTTACTTTCCTTATATATAATACTGCATAGAGGAAGTCTATGTGAAATGAAATAAAAATGCATAATATTGCAAAGGGAAAGGAAACCTATTTGATGATATTCACTACTTTTACTTTCCTTATATATAATACTGCATAGAGGAAGTCTATGTGAAATGAAATAAAAATGCATAATATTGCAAAGGGAAAGGAAATCTATTTGATGATATTCACTACTTTTACTTTCCTTATATATAATACTGTATAGAGGAAGTCTATGTGAAATGAAATAAAAATGCATAATATTGCAAAGGGAAAGGAAACCTATTTGATGATATTCACTACTTTTACTTTCCTTATATATAATACTGCATAGAGGAAGTCTATGTGAAATGAAATAGAAATGCATAATATTGCAAAGGTAAAGGAAACCTATTTGATGATATTCACTACTTTTACTTTCCTTATATATAATACTGCATAGAGGAAGTCTATGTGAAATGAAATAGAAATGCATAATATTGCAAAGGGAAAGGAAACCTATTTGATGATATTCACTACTTTTACTTTCCTTATATATAATACTGCATAGAGGAAGTCTATGTGAAATGAAATAAAAATGCATAATATTGCAAAAGGAAAGGAAACCTATTTGATGATATTAACTACTTTTACTTTCCTTATATATAATACTGCACAGAGGAAGTCTATGAAATGAAATAAAAATGCATAATATTGCAAAGGGAAAGGAAATCTATTTGATGATATTCACTACTTTTACTTTCCTTCTATATAATACTGCATAGAGGAAGTCTATGTGAAATGAAATAAAAATGCATAATATTGCAAAAGGAAAGGAAACCTATTTGATGATATTAACTACTTTTACTTTCCTTATATATAATACTGCACAGAGGAAGTCTATGAAATGAAATAAAAATGCATAATATTGCAAAGGTAAAGGAAACCTATTTGATGATATTCACTACTTTTACTTTCCTTATATATAATACTGCACAGAGGAAGTCTATGAAATGAAATAAAAATGCATAATATTGCAAAGGGAAAGGAAATCTATTTGATGATATTCACTACTTTTACTTTCCTTATATATAATACTGCATAGAGGAAGTCTATGTGAAATGAAATAAAAATGCATAATATTGCAAAGGGAAAGGAAACCTATTTGATGATATTAACTACTTTTACTTTCCTTATATATAATACTGCAGAGAGGAAGTCTATGAAATGAAATAAAAATGCATAATATTGCAAAGGTAAAGGAAATCTATTTGATGATATTCACTACTTTTACTTTCCTTATATATAATACTGCATAGAGGAAGTCTATGTGAAATGAAATAAAAATGCATAATATTGCAAAGGGAAAGGAAATCTATTTGATGATATTCACTACTTTTACTTTCCTTATATATAATACTGCATAGAGGAAGTCTATGTGAAATGAAATAAAAATGCATAATATTGCAAAGGGAAAGGAAATCTATTTGATGATATTCACTACTTTTACTTTCCTTATATATAATACTGCACAGAGGAAGTCTATGAAATGAAATAAAAATGCATAATATTGCAAAGTTAAAGGAAATCTATTTGATGATATTCACTACTTTTACTTTCCTTATATATAATACTGCATAGAGGAAGTCTATGTGAAATGAAATAAAAATGCATAATATTGCAAAGGGAAAGGAAACCTATTTGATGATATTCACTACTTTTACTTTCCTTATACACAATAATGTATAAGGAAAGTATTGTGACGGGGTCGAAAATTCGAATTCGAGTTTTAATTCGAGTTAAAATTCGAATTCGAGTTTTCGACGGGAGAGCACGTTTCAAGCATCCCTGATCACGAATCGAACATTTTTGAGGTGATGTGTGTGTGAATGTGTGTGTGAGTGTGTGTGTGTGTGTGTGTGTGTCAGTGAGTCTGTGGAGACAATAACTGACGAACGAATGGACCGATTCGAACGATATTTGGTACAAAAATACAAACCGTGAATACTGGAAGCTTATTGTTTTTATACGCAATCGCATGTTCAGACCCCCCTAAATTTTTGAGTGAAATTTTGAAAAAATCATAAAAAAATTAAAACCTCTAATAAATTTACGCAAATAGACATTTCTTATGCAATTTTTCATTAGAAAACTATTAACAGAAATTTTAGAACGCTAGCATGAACTGTTCTCGAGATATTGCACATTTTTCAAAAACATTATATAAAATAAAAAAAATATATTTCCTATTGAGAAACATGTTCACTTTTCATATGTAATATCATGCGATAAATTGGGGGACATCATTCTCGTGTATCTAGCTCGTTCCAAATATCCTAGTAAATACATTGCATTGTACAAGGAAAGTCATGTGCTGCCCACGTCAGATTTTTTAAAATTTTATTTCAGTTTTTTCATTTAATTTATTTGAAAAATATGCAGTATCTCGAGAACGGTTCATAAAGTGTTCTAAAGCGTGTGTCATTCGTTTTCTAATGAAAAATTGAGCATACAGTGACTACTTATGTAACAGCATTATATATTCTGAATTTTTAATGATTTCTTTTCAAACATATATTGATAAATCTTCAATATCCCAGCATAGTTATTAAGTGGTCAACAGTTGTTACCCTCTGAAAAATAATGCCTGAAATGATTACTTATTATTACCGAATGTCCTGATTTTTCAGTTAGTTTTTCAAAAGATCATCTAAAAATTTGAGTGGTCTTCCAGAACTTTCGATCGTTTTAAAAATCAATAGAATTCCTGTATTTACTGATTGTAATAATTGCTCCATTTTTTTTAAATGCTTCACTCCTTCATAACATATCATGGCCATAAACTCACACTCACACAGACATCACCTCAAAATACGTTTGATTTGAGTTCAGGGATGCTTAAAACACAGATAAACACACACACAGACGTCATGCTAAAAATGGCGTTTTTGTGTTCTAGAGGTCCCAAAACGTGTAGATCCGTCGAAAACTCGAGCTATGATTTTCGACATGATTCGAATAATTTCCCTTTACATTACCATGTATTGCAGGGAAAGTAAAAATCTGATGTGGGCAAAACAAGACATACACACAGACGCCACGCTAAAAATGGTTTTTTCGTATTCTAGAGGTCTCGAAACGTATAGATCAGTCAAAAACTCGAGTTGTGATTTTCGGTATGATTCCAATACTTTCCCTATACATTACCATGTATTGCAGGGAAAATAAAATTATATGTATATCCGGTGAGAAACAATGGGGAACTGTTTCGTAAAACCCTATGTATATCTTAATTCTTAATACAATATATCAAATACAAAATTTGAGGAATTGGCGATAGAGTAACCAAGTTCGCTCAATTTGTCACCAAGTTCAAGCGATCTGAGTCTTTAAATAATGACAGAGGTTACCTGTAAATGTTGTTTTCCGTTGGTAATAGATAATATGTCGTGAAAATAATTTAGATATTCTTAATTATTTTTAATTACTATATAACCCCTGGCAAAACATAATTATTATACCATCCCCAACAAAAAGCAAATATTTTACTCATCTAGACTCATCCACTGAACAAAGCGAACCTGTCCCACGAATAGTAAAACTCACTACATATTTTGAAATCAAGTCTATTTCCACAAAGAAAAAGGACTTATCAAAGAAATTAAAATAGTAATTAATAATAATAATTAAGTAATAATAATAATATTGATAATAATTAATTATAGATTAAAACTATAATTATATTAATATTACTCGTACATAACAATATTGTAATTTCATTAATATTTATACATTAAAATAATAACTCAATTTTTTTTAAATATTGAATTTTCGTCAGCGTGGCAACATATTCATCTATTTAGCGGCATTTTCCAATAGTTTTTAAGTTGGCGATATTTTGCCAAATTTATCACCGAGTAAGATAAGTCAGACAGTCAGAGAAAAGGATTTTTTTATATACAATAGTTTGCTGTTTCATATAATTATTTATAACGTTTAGTTCGAGTCTGGTTAACACGTGCAGAATGACCTATGTTATTTCCTGGAGTGTTTGGGATAAAGACAAATTGTTCTAGGAATTCCGATGTCTAAAGCGAGGACAACAGACACTCCAAGACGCGATTAAAAATATCGGAGATTGGGCGGCATCCAGCTTCAAACGCATGACAATAAACGTGTTATAGTGGTTGACATTCAGGTTTTAGATTTTAGCACACAACATCATAAGTCTTTTTAAAATAAACACAACCACCATTGGTTCAAAAAGTCATTTAATAAAACTCCGTTCCTCGACTACATAAATTTACAAAATCAAAGAACTTTCGGGCATCACTATGCCCTTCATCAGTGACGAAGTGAAAAATTTTTCACTTCACCACTGATGAAGGGCATGGTGATGCCTCAAAGCGCTTTGGCTTTATAAATTTATGTAGTCGAGGAAAGGGGTTTTATTAAATGACTTTTTAAACCTATGTTGGTTGTCTTTAATTTAAAATGTTTATTAAAGTTGACGTGCATCCGTTCTATTTATCACCATAAATCTTTCATTTTCAAATGTTCGTCATCTGTTTTTTATTTGACATGGTAATACTTTGTTTTTAAAAGGATCTTTAAAGCCCATTTTTTTTTATCAATAAAACTCCTTTTTAAGGCTCATATTCTGAGATATTACCTATGTATTTCCATTAAACATTACTTGATAGGTTCTTACATCTATTTAAGAATCTTGTTAATAAAAGCTGTTAGCATATCTCCAGTAATGTATTGCTGGAAAAAATGGTACCTGGACGTTCTTCAGTTAACTACAAATCACTATACCTACGTCTTATTCGCAAAAATGAACAAGTCAAAAATAAAAATATATTTTCTCAGTATTTATTTATAACTATTAAATAATAATTTCAAAAATTAAAAACAAAGACAAATAATTAAAAAACGCATAAAAGTATAAAACAAAAAAAAAAATACTCCAAAGTAATATAAGAATGAAACAGTTCGGAATAATCCTAGAAATTCCCAAACAGGACCAATTACGTATTCTTGTTCGACTGCATTTTCTGTTTGTTGCTCAACAGCAGAACGATGAGATCGTAACAAAGTTCGGACATAAAAATTTGGATGCCATAAACGGCAAAACTTACCACATGTTCGACAAGTATACGGAAACTTTTCTCAATTAATTTTAAATTCATACTCCTAAAGCCATGTTCGTATTCAGGAAAAATTTGTGTATTGTTAATAAGTAAAAACTCTTTGTGCGAATAATAAGAAAAACTTGAGTCACGTATAAAAGCACAAATAATGCAATAATGCAACATTCAGCTATTTTGAGGACACGCTGAATCACCTTCGTCAGTGCCTGAGAACAAACACACCCGAATTCCAAAGGATGTTTCTTCTTTTGGACTTCCGGTTTGTTGGTTATCTTGCACTGACGAAGGGGATCCAAGGTATCCTCGAAACAGCTGTATGCTATATTATCATTTTATTTGTGCTTATATATACTGCTCAAAATTTCCTTACCTTTTGTACTAAGTGTATGTATTTTACTTATTGTTTTGTATTCAGAAGAAATGCAAGTTAAGATTTTGAAACAAATTTTTCAATTTTCCAAATATATGGACACGCTGAGACCAACCACCCTTAGCTAAATAATCCCTGTAGGCATTCACATATTTTGTGAAGGATGACGTTAAAGCATTTACAGAGAGATTTTATTTCCTTTTTTCCAATTCCAATATCCATCTTAGATGGTCATACACGTTTAGTTCAAGAATTGGCGATTCCTTATAACGGTTGAAGTTGAAATTCCTTCAGTAAGTAATCTATTCATTTTAAAGATTACTATTTATATATATTTCTTAGTAGAAATGGGTAAATTATATATTATTTTCCCTCTCCTTTGACTGTGCCTTTGTTTCATAATATTTGGTGTATAAATTTAATAATTTTCCACTATGACGACATTAAAAAAGTTCCGGAACGCATTCGTTCTCTACATAAAAATATGCAAAATGTGTTCAGAAAGCCTTAAAATCGGTATTTTCGCAAAATCGCAAATTTGAAAGCTTTTTGAAATCGAAGCTTTATATACCTAAACTATTGTATACTTACAACTATTATGTAGAATTACCTACAACTACTACAACTATACCAACAACTACTACAACTATACCTATACCTTACACCTTTCTGGTAGGTAGGACGGTCTGGGTCTCAACAACAACAACAACAACAACTATACCTACAACTATTATTTAGCAACACTC
This sequence comes from Amaurobius ferox, assembly GCA_951213105.1. Classification (NCBI taxonomy): domain Eukaryota; kingdom Metazoa; phylum Arthropoda; class Arachnida; order Araneae; family Amaurobiidae; genus Amaurobius; species Amaurobius ferox. Next base: position 169,655,710 of record OX578135.1, on the reverse strand, counting down.
CAAATTCCGAGTTGTGTCAGTTTCAGCGAGTCAGAAGCGCAAATAAGGGAAAGAAATAGAATTTTAAAACACAAAATTCAGAATGATTTACGACTGTAAAGGGACGGAACTTGATCGAAACTCGAGCCAAAAATGTTTGGCCGGAAAATTTAATAAAGCAGACAAATTGAATTAAATTTCACCACTAAAAATTCGGACCGAGGCTTCTTGCCAGCTGAAAGACTATGATTAAGAAAGTTTTTGGCGTACGGTTATGAACATTATTATTTCGTTTCGACATTAAAAAATGAGTGCAACATATGAAAATGATAGGATTCTGCATGCAACTTCAATGTTCTGAAACGTCAGTACGATGCCAAGTAATGGTAGAAGAAATAAAAGCGTTTTTTCTGCAATTTGACTGAATGGGCTATTTATGTCTTAAAACCAGAATCATGTTCCATTAATAGGACATTAAATTAGCATTTCATCAAAAATGGTTAAAATTAAGATTCTATTTCTCATTTAGCGTTCCCATATCTCGTCTATACAAATGCATAACATCTCATAAAATGGTATTCAAAAATGTAAAGATAAAAATACTTGTTAATACTTTACTAGTACAAATACTGACAATGTGCAGGATAATATAAGATGAAATTAGAGTTAATTGGATTAAGGTTCTACTCGATTTTCCCTTAACACTTTCCAACATAGTTGTAAAATGTTTATGACTTTGTTCATTCTACTTGTCTGTCTGTCCGTTCGCGCGATAACTGCTGTAAAAATGAATTTATCAAAGTGAAATTTTAGTATGTTGTTGAGACAGTCTGTGGGACATATGGGAATGTAAATGAATAATATCACCCAAATGGTTTCGGATTGAATACGGGAAGAAAAAAATTAAATACATTGAACCCTATAGGACTTAAATTTTTTAAATTTTTTTTGTAAGCAGAAGTTAAAATTAACAAATTGCTTCGAAAATTATAGCAAATATTCAAATTATCACGTAAAATGTGCAAACAAATTTTCAGCAAAATATGTTAGGTAGTTTTATTAAAATACAAATTGAAATAATAATTACACTCATATTATATAAGAGATCACGTGACTCATTTCAAAATAAAATATGGCATCCATTTTTTTTACCCTGTGTAAGAATCTTGATATTTAACGACCGTTTAAATTTATATTTAGTTTTGCATCCGCCATAAAACTGCTTTATTTTTGCATATTATCTGTGTATCTAAATTCTGTGCCAACGCAATTACAATATTTTTTATTTTAAATGATCACTAAACTTTGATTATTCCTACAACGAAGCCTAATTTCTATAGCATGCAGAATGTAAACAAATCAAGCGATTGTAAGATGAGTTGCATAAGAATTGCTAAAATTTTATCACAAAATTACCTAACTCTGGAGTCTGGAATATAAGGAATAAAATATTCATTAATTTTACATAGAGACGCAAACTATTTATCGATTTATAACATTGGCCTTTTTCGATGAAGTTTGAAGTTCCCAAGTATATAATAAATTATTGTAGTTCTCTGATAATTTAGAAAATATGACTGCTGAATGTTTTGCATCTTAGATATTTTTTAGATAAAATCGCATTTCACTTGGAAAATGTTTTATAGTCAATTCTTTATGCTAAATTGATCTTTTTTTTTCTCTCTCAAAAAGACAATTTTAAAATTCTGCATCGCTGATGCAAATAATCACAATTGTATCATGTTACCATTGATTTTAAAGGGCTTAAAAAACTTTCGATTGATACCATGTTTAATAATGTACATCTTAGGAAAGTGGGAGTTACTTATAGTCCAAAAAGAGCTATAATAACGTGACTCACACAAAAATTGTATCGCGGCTATCTTTTATTACAATGATTGAAATTATTAAGTTTCGTGATTCATTGAACCATAAATGGTCCCTTTTATGTATAATCATTACAAATTTAGTCCTAAGCTGCCATGTTAAGAAAATATAAAATTCCAAATATATTTCGAAATCTTCACTCGAATTTGAAAAGCATCTATTTAGTTCTACATTTTTAGACAAGAAAGCCGGATAAAAATTTTCGTGAAAACCTATTAATACTTGTGGCCGCTGTCGTGTGTACAAGAAATCGATAACAGGCGGACATCACTCTAAAAATAGGCAAAACGTGTTCAGGAGTTCCTAAAACATATAATGGCATCAAAATCTCGAATTCGAAAATATTCGTGAATACACTTTAACTATACTTCGTATAAGAATGTAAAAAAGAAAAATTTTAACCAAAATGCTCACTTTTATAACCTTAAATGCCTCCAGAACCCTGCTTTAGATTTTGATGAATATTTTCAGACAATAATGTCGAGTCCTGGGAATATTCTGATGTAAATTTTATCCCCCTTCAGCAAATTGCAGAATAAAGAGAAATCGAAAACCCGTTTTGTTTCCTACATTTATTAACACATATTACTTGAGGCTCAACGGTTCTATTAAAAATGTCAATTAAAAAAAAATACTGACTACGTATAAAAAGGGCTACATGTGATTTGAAGAACTTTTAAGATACTTCAGCAGAGCATCTTGGACACGAAAATACAGCTTTCACCCAACGGGAATTTGGTGCAAAACATTTGAAATCGCGGCGTCATTTTAATCATAGGTTTGCATTTTAAATTTAGGGCAACACCAAATATTCGTTCTATAATGCATAAAAAGAATCCAAATTGACAAAGCTACCATTATACGTTAAAATTCTGCAAAAAGATCCATATATTGTACGGGGGAGGGGTAGATCCTGCAGGTTGATACACACATCTCCAGAAAAATAATTCATTTTATTTTATTCTTAAATGTTGAGCATTTTTTTTTATTTTGTAAAGCAAAACACAAAGAACAAAAATAAGACATAAAAACTTCTTAATCTCAAAGAGGATTTTTCTAATCCACAGAAAGTATATTTTCGCTTTCCCTGGTGCGGTCTGCAATCATCGTTCGCGGAGTTTAATATAGAAAGTACACGGGAAGTGTTTAATCATCAACTTGAGCGGAAAGCAGCGAAATGTTCGAAAGGAGGAAGGAGAAAAAAAATTCTAAGGAGAAGCCATCCCTAGATGTTTTTTTCACCTGGAGTTCTTTTATGTTTGATCAGCCACTTTGCCTTCTTCCTCAGCAAACGACCTTCCTTTTTTACACTCGAAGCCACTAACGTGCAGACTCTATCTTGTCTCTCCCCCATTAATATTTATATAAAAAAAAGCTATCGTGAATAAGCCCTAAGCCTTTAGCAATTTTAAAAGTTTTCCGTGGCAATGCTGTAAAAAAGAGGGTAAAATTATCCTTCGACTACAAAAGCAGACGATTTCGTAAGATGTCTGCTCTCACTTCAGATGACCTCACGTTTTCGAGAAGTTGTGAGCGTCTTTTATGACATTATTATTATTATTATTATTATTATTTTGCCACTAGAAAAACAATGTTATTACATTTCTTGCATGCATAGTACAATGTATACAGAAAGTATTGTGACTGGGTCGTAAATTCAAATTCGAGTATTTTTCAGAAAAGCACGTTTCAATCATTCCTGAACACGAATCGAACGTTTTTGTGGTGATGTCCGCTTGTGTTTTTGTATATTAGTGTGTGTGTGTGTGTGTGCATGTGTGCGTGTGCGTGTATGTATGTGTGCTTGTGTGTGTGTGTGTGAATATAGGAGTGTCCGGAAATGTCCTTTAACGACCTTTATATTCGCAACCTTAGACGTAGATATATACTTTCAATTGCAAAAATATTTTAAATGAGATAACAATCTATCGTATAACAGTTGTAAATTAAAAAATACATGTTTCTAAAATATTCGACATCAAACTTTTTTTAGGGTTCCTTTGTCCCCAAAATTCCAATTAGGGAAATTTTGTTCATGCATTAACACGTATAACTAAAAAAATGTAATTCTTTTACTAGCATATTAGTTCCGAGATATAGTAGTTCAAAGCATCACCAGAGCAAAGTTTGTTCCCGAAGAAATTTGGAGTTGTACAGAAATTGAAGTGCATATCATCAATTTGTCAGAAAATACCTCAATTTATGCCTGCCTATAGTCTCCCTTCTGGACAATTATTAGGTGTTAAAGAATTTTCTAGGACTCCCTGACAAATCCTAAAGATATGCCATTAAATGAAATGCAAAACAAATATCCTGATTTTTTTTTAATTTTAATTTTATACGGTCTCTCAAAACAAGCCCGAAATAATGGATTCATTTACGTGAGAAAGTTATTTCAATCATAAGATTTAGAGCTCCATATCTCGGTCAATTTTGCTCGTAGAAGAGTCTAACTTTTTGCGTTTGACTGTACACCCTGTATGAATATATAAGTTTATATTATATGCGATGTCTCACAAATAAAAGAAGCATTTCTAAAATAATTGGGTACGATTATTATAATCGGTGAATACTAGAATTCTATTGATGGAATGGTTGACTGGAATTCTACCCAAATTTCGAATGGAATTCTGAAAAGAAAATCATAAATAATCGGACCTTTAAAAATGATAAATAATTAATAATTATTTCCGACATGACATTTTATTTCAAAACAAATCACATAAAATTTAGAACGCTGGCATGAACCGTTTTCGAGATATTGCACATTTTCAAATAAATTTATCAGAAAAACGATATAAAATTAATAACACTTATGTGGACAGCACATGATTTTCTCTACAGATTCAAAGCCATTTTATCTCTCCTTTGTAATTCATTAAATTCGGTTTAATCACACAATAGTTTAATAACACGGATAATTATTTAAAATTATACTGAATTTTCGGTTTTATTAACAGTTTCCAACAAAGTTAAAAGGTGTTTATGACTTTGGCCATTCTGTCTGCCTGTCCGTTCGGACGATAACAGCCGTAAAAATGATTTTATCAAACTGAAATTTTAGTATGTTGTTGAGACAGTCTATGGGACATATGGGAATGAAAATGAATAATATCACCCAATTAGTTTCGGATTTTACCGGGGTTGAAAACATGAAATACATTGAACCCTATGGAACGCAATTTTTCAAACATTTTTTTTAAGCAAAGTTAAAATTCACAAATTGGTTCAAAATTTTTTGGAAATATTCAAATCATTCCCTAAAATGTATAAAAAAATTTCACCAAAATATATTCGGTAGTTTTTTAAATAAAAAGTGAAATAATAATTACACCTATGATTTATGTAGAGATTAAGTGATTGATTGCAAAATAAAATATGGCATCCATTTTTTAGATGTGTCAAGATCGTGATTTTTAAAGATTCTTTAAATTTATATTTAGTGTTGCATCCGTCCTAATATCACTTTATTTCTGCGTATTATCTGTGTACCTAAATTCCATGCCTACGCAATCACAATATATTTTTTATTTTAAATGGTCACTAAACTTTGATTAATTTTACAACGAACCCCAATTTTAATGTATGCAGAATGTAAGCAAATCAAGCAATTGATTGTAAGTTGAGTTGTATAATAGCAGCTAAATTTGTTTATGTAAAATTATGTAGCCCTGGAGTCTAGAATATAAATGATATGAATGAAATATTCATTGATTTTACATAGAGATGCAGACGATTTATATTTCGATGATGTCATTTGAATAAATATTTAAATAAAATTTCATTTCAGTTGGAAAGTGTTTCATAATCAATGCTTTATACATGATTGATCTTTCTTGTTTCAATTTTCTTCATTTAATAACTGGACGTATTTTTGAAGTCGGCGTGGCAAACATACGAAAACACTAAAATATCTCGAGAACGGTTAGAATGTTATGGGGTTGGCCTTATTCTTCTCATCGTCAACAATTACGTAAAAAACAAGCATTTAACTGATACATTTGAGCAAACATAGTATTTTATTTTAGATTATGGCAATTTTTACTGATCATTTTGCAAAAAATGCAAGATCCCTTCTTCGTGAACCGTATCCAAAACTAACCAGCACCAGGGTATCCCACAGGTGACTTATCTACCAAATTTCGTGAAATTTGGTCAATTATTTTTTCATTAAAGTGGATAAATACTTTTTTGAGGACCATTTCGCAAAAAAGGGGAGGTTATTTTTTTAACGCTTTACAACATAGTTGAAAAGTGTTTATGACTTTGTTCATTCTGTCTGTCTGTACGTTCGCACGATAACTGCCGTAAAAATGACTTTATCAAAATGAAATTTTAGTATGTTGATCAGACTGTTTGTGGGACCTATGGGAATATAAATGAATAATATCACCCAATTAGTTTTGGATTGAACCCGGGTTGAAAACATGAAATACATTGAACCCTATGGGACCTCATTTTTCAAAAGCGAATTTAAAATTCACAAATTGCTATGAAAATTTTAAAAAATATTCAAATTATCCCATAACATATATAAAAAAAATTTCAGCAAAATATGTTTGGTTGGCAAAATATGTTTGGCCAATTATTTTCCAATAAGAGTGGACGTACCCAGCGTTGCATACCCAGCGTTACGTACCCAGCGTATATTGCGTAATTACGTACCCAGCGTACATTGTTCTGTGGATCTTTGTACAACATTAATTAGCCGTGAAAGAATTAAAGTCATTGCATTATGCAGGGAAAGACATGTTCCGTCCACATCAGCCTTTGATTTCGTAGTACTGGATGTTAAACCTTGCGGTGCTTAACATTCTGACACGTATCGAGTTTCGTTTCTGCTATCGTCAAATATCGACTATTTCATGATGAAGAACGTATTAAAAGCGCGACATTGTTCCATCAATGCTGTTATCTGGTCCAAGTCGAATCATAGTTTTGAAAACATTCCTCTAGACAGATTCTGCGAGTATGCTATGGTAACATTATGGCAAAAGATTCCCTGCCATCAACCCGCCAACAGCGTTTGCACTTCTAATCCTTGGTGCACGTAGACCATCCACCTCTTCTAAACAATATTATTAATTACTATACAATAACTTAACAAAACAGAATTACTACATTTCCCCCTAACAAAAGAATTACTATTATTAGTTTCTTTTTTTAAAAAGAGTGATTCAAATAGCATAAAAATTCTTTTCACAATAATGTTTAATATACATCTATATTCATTCAAAAATTTGGAAAGAAAATATTCTTGATAAAATCACATTTAAAGTGTAAATAAAACAACACATTGTGAATTCGTGTCAGCCTTTTAAAAACGCCCTAAAATTATCTCGTTGGTTTATTGTAAACGTTGCACTTTTGTCCCTCATAATATAACGATGACTATTTTATTGTCCCCCTATTATTCTATTGACTGAATAAATATTTTAATTTTCCAGGATGTATATTTTTATTTATTTATTTATGACCCAAACTGCCCAGATAACCCAAAGGGTGTAGAGCAGTTACAAGGGACGGCTGGAAAAAATACATAAACAAGACAGGCATAAACATACACTCAAGTGCCAAGTTATGGGATGCCTCTCTAATATCGTGGCGGGCCTCCTTTTGCTCAGTGAAGTGTAGCAAATCGACGTGGCATGAGCTCAACTAGTCGGTGGAAATCTCCAGGAGAAATTTTCAGCTATGCTGCCTCGATAGCAGCTCATAATTGCGTGGTTTTGGTAGGTGCTGGAATTTGGACACGAATGGATCTTCTGATCATATCCCAAATATGCTCCAAGAGGTTTGTTGTTATGAGGTCAGAACTTCAAACTCACCAAACACTTTAATCAATACAAAAAAAAACTATCTTTTTGCAAAGAGGGCATTTTTCCCAACTTCAAGGTGGTCCAAAGAAAATGGATTTTTCTCAGAATGACCAGGGTGTTGAAGGTAATAAAACAATAAAAGATCTTAGTTCACAATCCTCATAATTTTAGACTACATTTTATGGCTATCGAATAATGCGCATTTTGAAGAGAAAAATAAGACCTCCTATGTTTTTTTACAATCTGGGAAATCTTCTTTTATTTTCGCAACCATTAGTTGTCAAGAACAAGCAATTAAGCCCATTTTCGCCAGGATTGATGAGAAAGGTATTCATCTCACACTTCTACCAAATGTGCAAGGTCATTTTGTTTGTTATATCTTTTTTACAACAGCTTTCAGCGAAACACTTAAGGCGAGTGAAAAACAACTTTCACCCCTATTCTACAATTCGTTAACAGAAATTATATCACCTTATCAATAACCAATATTGGTATCAACACGCCCCTTTTCTCAGCATTCAAGAGTGAAGCTGGCCATTTTCTTTTTTTTTTATTAGTAGTGTGACTTTTCATCTTAACATCTAGTGCTAAGGAAGTAAAATTTTTAGCCCCCCCCCTTCCTGTGAAGGGGGAGTAATTATGTCTTTATATATATATATATATGTGAATTCAATTCCTTTAAGAAGATTGAGATCTAAAGTTGAGCGAGAGATATGATACTGTCTAAGGAAATTGGAAATGCTGTTATGCATTTTTTGAATTCAAATTTTAGTGCACTGATGACCGAGAGGCAGAAGATATATCAAAAGCTGAAAATGTTGTGCGTTTTGATGAAAAGTAGTAGTTTATTAAAAAAAAGAGGCAATTATAGAGCTATGAGTATGAGCTCTGAGGAGCTAAAAATTTCGTATGGTAATTATTCAATTCATATCTATGGGATTTTCCCGTAATTGCAATTTGCATTATGCAGAAGTGCATTGTCTTAAAAGCTGAATCATAAAATTGTTTCTCTTACATGATATTCAGTCAAGACATGGAGTGTGCACCACAGTTTAGTATCATAGAAATAATTCTTTTTCAGCCAAGACCTAGTGTGTGTACAAAATATTCAGTGTTATATTAACAAGTCTTTTGTTCAGTAAAATCATCTTCTCAATTATTATTTTTGCATCTACAATTTTTAGAAGACAAAATTTTGGTGAATTAGTGAGTAAGAACATTCTTTATGTATTTTGATATTATTGAATGATTTATGAATATTGTAGTATCAATATATTCCATTATATTTTTTGTGAAGCTGTTTTAGCATATTTTCAAGTCTAAAAAGTTCATAACTATTGAATATAATAATAATTCTATAAAAGGAATACTAATGAATATATTTGTTTAATAAATAATTTCTTTTTAAATATAAACAACTGAGAATTTATTTATACATTTTGTTTTATGATTCATTTAATTTTTTTATATTTTTATTTAGGTTCTCATGTCAATACCTGGGTAAAACCACTAGACGAAATTTATAATCCTATAATTTTATTCAATTTGTTTATTTGGCAATTTAAAATTTAATTGATTGACATGAGAATCCGACCAGTGAAAGTTTGTTGAAGGGAGAAGGGATCTTGATTTGAATTGAGTAATTGATTTGATATTTTTTTACTTTCCTTATACACATAATGTATAAGGAAAGTATTGCGACGGGGTCGAAAATTCGAAATCGAGTTTTCGACGAGAGAGCACGTTTCAAGCATCCCTGATCACGAATCAAACATTTTTGAAGTGATGTCTCTGTGTGTGTGTGTGTGTGTGTCTGTGTGTGTGTCAGTGAGTCTGTGGAGACGATAACTGACGAACGAATGGACCGATTCGAACTAAATTTGGTACGAAATTCACAATCCGTAAACACTGAAAGCCTATTGTTTTTTACGTAATCGAATGTTCAGAAACCACCTAAATTTTCGAATAAAATTTTGAAAAAATCGTCAAAAAATCAAAACCACTAATAAAATTACGCAAATAGATATTTCTTATGTAATTTTTCATTAGAAAACGATTGACATGAACCGTTCTCGAGATATTGCACATTTTTCAAAAAATTATTAAAAAGTCATATAAAATGAAAAAAAATATTTCCTATTGAGAAACATGTTCACTTTTCATATGTAATACCATGCGATAAATTGGCTGACATCATTCTCGTGGATCTAGCTCGTTCCATTCATGAAAAAAGATACTTAGAGTAATACTTTTGTATTTGAACGCCAATAGTCATTTATCTGCTGTAAGAACAACTTATTTCTCCGTCCATAACACTTGGCGAGATTTTGACGACAAATTTGGCGGAATGTCGCCAACTTGGCGACTTTTTGAAATGTTGCCAAATTAACGAAAATCTTGCCAAATGAATAGAAATGACTCTAAATCAATGAAAATGTCGACTAATTGTCGAAAATTCAATATCTTGGAAAGAATATTAGTATCTACTATAAGAAAAACCTATTTTTTACTGTAAAAGTAGTAAATTCATTACATTATATAAGGAAAATCATGTGTTGCCCCCCATCAGATTTTTTTCATTAAGATCTTAAAGCAGTTACATATTGATATTTTAATTACTCTATTCAAATTGGTCCAGGCAGCAAGTTTATCACAACAGGGTTCATGTCTGGTGATCAAGGTGGCCAAATCATGTACTGGAATTATCCAGAATGCTCTTTAACTAATCGCGAGCAATATCAGCCCGATCATCAATATGAGCATTATCATCCTGGAACATACCATCGTTATTAGGGTTTATGAGGTCCATAAAGAACTGCAAGTGGTCACCAATAAGCTGCACATAGCTATTTCCTGTCAATGATGGATTCAATTTGACCAGAGTACCTAATCCATGCCAAGTAAACACTCTCCACAGTGCCTTCTTGAGATGTTGGATCCATAGCTTTATGGGGTTTGCGCCACAGTCGCACGCTACCATCAGCTCGTACCAACTGGAAAGGTGACTCATCAGACCACGCAACTTTCTTCCAGTCACCTAGGATACATTGCTTGTGTTTGCGAGGAGGTGAGGACTTTTTTTTTGAGTGAGATATATATAGGATTGATTCCTGTGATTGTATGAAGGTTTTAGTTTGACGTTGTCTTGTAATTTTTGGAAACTTGGAGTAAACATATTCTTTGGACGCTTGTAAGTTCTGCCAAGACGTGTTTTGTTAGATTTCGCTCCCAACATAAGGAGCAGTAGAAAAGTACTTTTCGAGGATTGCGTGATATTATTATTTGAGGTGGTTTAATGGAGCTCCCCAGGTCCGCGGGAATATTGTCCTTATCTTATTGCTAATCTTTAGTACTTTCTGTTTTATGTAGTTAAAATGGCTGAACCAGTTTATATGCGAGTCCAAGTAATTCCCTAAGTACATATAATTCCATTTTTGAATCAGGTGGAGTTTTCATAGATCTTGAAGGCTGGATTTATTGTTAAGGTTTATTTGTCTCCGATGAGTAATGTCTTTATTTTTGAAGCGGTAAAACGTAGATTAATGTAAGTGTACCAGTTTGCTACGATTGAAATCCCTTTATTGGCTGCTTCTTCTTGTTTTTTCTTGTTATGCCACCGCTTATCAGAAGAAAATCATCGGTGTAGGCTGTTATGTGTGATCACAATAAATAAAACTGCTGCTTGTAAGAATACAACTTTCAACATTACATTATGTGTGAGTTGTTGTTCATGTAGGTAGTTAAAATGAAATTGGCAAGTATGTTCCACAAGAAAGGAATGATAATATATATATAGTAATAATATTTTTATAATATAATGATATAAAAAAGTATGTTATTTTACAAATATTGATCTGTGGGCCAAACAGAATTAAGTGCAGGATCATATGCGTAACGCTAAACAACGCTATTGGTAAAAAAATATTCACCATTTTATACGAAGATTATTCTAAACGAAGCTGTTGGTAGTAACAAATTAATATTGAAACTCAGTAAGAAACAAATAAAGAAAATGTTGTTGTTGCTGTAAACATGCATGCAAATATGTAGTAGTAAGACAAACGAGAGAAATGCTCAAATGAGAGGCTTTTCTATGTATTGTCTGCAGATTAAAAAGTTTATATTCCATTCATTCATTTAGCTTCCATAATTTTATGGATCAAAGCTGTATAAAGCTGTGCAAGGCTACGAACAACGACTGTCGTATTTTGAATGGCATTGATTATAGAGACGCTCAAAAAATATTACATCACGTTAGGTTGGAATCGTCAATAACGATTGAATCCAGTTCGGTCGGGGGCTACAATAAGAATTGAGTTACGCTCAAAGTGAAGAAACGGTCATAAAGACATGAATTCAGATAGACAGGACACACAGACGCCTAAATTTTAAGTGGGATCTTACGAAAGCTATCCATCAAAATTTCATGAAATTCGGTAGAGCTATTTCTCCCACGATCATCATGGGAGAAATAGCATGAGACAAACAGATGAATTTTTTATTTTATTTATATGCATTTTAGCCATTTGAAATACTTTTTTAAACTGAAAAAGCTATTTGAAAGATTTAACCTAAAAGCTATGTGCTGCGTCGTATTGATTTTTGGGCGTATCATATTACACCACACTTGTGATTTGCCCTGATTAGTTCTTGCTATGCCATCCAAAACACCTAGCCTGCATTTCTCTGGCTTTAACTCAGAATGACTCAGCATTATACCAAGCCGCTGAAGTGCATGACGAAAAATTATTCTTTCTTGCAGATTTATTCTTCGAGCTGAACGAGCAAGAATATTAAGAGTCATTACACAGAAAAATAATCTCACGTGGCCAAGAAATCACTTTAATTTTCTATGCAATACATGGAAAGCATTGGCTTTGATAGATCTACACTTTCAGGACACTGTCGAAAAGGAATCCACCATTTTTCGCTTGACTCTATGTGTGTGTTTTGTGTGTGTGTCTGCGTGTGTGTATGTATGTGTATGCGTGTGTGTGCATGTGTTTTATGTGTGTGTTTGTGTGTGTGTGTGTGTGTGTGTGTGCAATGTATATATCCCCTCTAGCTTATGTTTACTATTCTATACATGTTTACAAAATATGGTGTGTAAGTCACTTCTTGGTTAACCTGGTACTGATTAAATTTTGGTATAAATCGGTAAAATACAATCTGCCTTTTTCTGCGAAGCAGCCCGCAAAAGCCAACAAAATCGAAAATAAAAACTAAATATGCTGAAATGCTTTTTCTCCCCCCCCCCCCTACTGGGAAAATAGATAAATATATCCCCCCACACTGCATTCCCGTCTAAATTGGGTAGCAATTGGGTGCAGAATTCCAACCTCACCTTCGTGTGTGGTGCCTGTGCCCTGGTAACGAGGCAATGGCAAATTTTATCCATGAGTATGAGTTACAGACATGAAATCAATCAAATAAAGAACCAGTGTTATCGCCTAAAATATTGTACTGAGCGATTTGGTTGAATCGAAATTTCGTTTTGAGGTGGGGTAGGGGGTATGTAAATGGGCGTCTTAGCGCACTTTAAAATATCGTAATAGCAAAGCTCCTTGCAAATAAAATATCTCTAAAATGGTTCATCTTGTAGAACTATGGCTGGTTTTATCCGGGGGGGTTCTAAATAATAATGCATAAAACGAGAGGTTTTTTAAAACATATTTAAGCATAATTATTTAGTAATTTATTTTACATTTTGAAGATATTTCTCATGAAAGATTGGCTTTGCCAAATCTCCAAATAATATAAATGAATAAACCAAGTAAGTCTGAAACAGAGTAAAACGAAAAGTGGAAGATGTGAAAATTTTCTCTCAAATACTAAAATTAATTATAAATTAGACGATTAATTATAATATAGACAATTATAGTATAGAATTAATTATAATATAGACGACATTTAGTGACACTTAACAAAATTAACGAATTCCCAAAAATTTCAGATAATAATATAGATACCTTCGTCAAAAAATAGAAAAAAAAAAGAAATAGAGAACATACAACAAATAAATGAAACAACCTGCTTTAGAACCTAAATGGGTTGCCATTCACCACAAATAGAAGAACAGAAATATAAAAATTAAGGAAGCAACCGGTTACGGAATAACAATCTCTATATCGTTTTTTTACATTTTATTTAAAATTGCGGTTCATTTAAATTTTTACTATAACGAGGTGGATGTGGCATCACCAAACTCTCTAAATATTTTTCCAAAATAAAAAATCTGATGTGACCTGCCCAAAACCTTCCCAACAATCTGAAATTAATTTTATTTTTCTGTCATAATTCATTAAAGTGAATTTAATTACACGAAATAGCACGGATAATTATTTGAAATGTCACTGAATCTACAATTCTAATTCTATTTTCGGTTCATTGGGGAACAGTATATATTTTCAAAAGAGACGTTGCAAAAAATGCAAAATACTTAAATATATCTAGAACTGTTTGTCCCGAGTAATGGGACGAGTATGAAACAAACATCCCGAGTATGAAACAAACATTTATTTGATACATCTGAGTATATAGTCATTTATTTTATAATTTGACAATTTTTACAGGCCATTTCACAAAAAGATCAGGTCCTTTTTTTTTAATCATACCAAAATGTAATCAGAACTAGGGTAACCCACAAGTGACATATATACCAAATTTTGTAAAATTTGATCCGTTAATTTTTCAGATAGACTGGTTAAATACATTGCGTAGTGTCATAGTGAATATGACATTTTGTGCAATTTTAAATAATGCAAGTTGTTCTAGAATCTTGTAACTTTTTTGTTACATTTTAATTGTGAATCTTTTACTCAAAATTGTATATTCCCAGATTACTTTTTTAAAGACTTCTAAAGGCATTTGTCAGGCCAAACAGCAATTTTTCCAATTTACTTCTCATGCTTATTTAATGTCTGTGGATGAGCCTACAGCTAAAAATTCACCAGGATGGTAACAAGTCCTTCGCCCCCCTCTACAAGTGTAAGGATTTTTACATGCTTAACCCATAACGGTTAAAATTCCTTCGCAGCCAAAGATTTTGTTTTCAACAACAACCGAAAACCTAGCATTCTGCTCCATTCACAATAACATGGGCAGTCATATACGTAGGCAATTTTCGCTGCCAACTTAAGAAAATAATTGATAAATGTTACTCCCACCAAACAGGACAGCTGGACAGAATTCGCAGACGGGACAACCTTGCTTCAAAGGGGGAATCAACATCATATTCCCCTTGATCTTAGTATGTTCAAGGCTACAAACCATGAGATTGACGATAAGTCCAGGGGCAGCCTACTAAGTGATGATTGAAGACAGACAGCGCCATCACTGGCGCAGTAAAAAATAATTATAAAACAAGAAAAATCAATTATGTTTAAAGCATTGATTATGAAACACTTTTCAACTTCAATGCAATTTTATTTAAACATCTTTAAAATGCAATACATTCCTCGGCAATAGTTTAAAACTTATCACAATACTACATTAATTTATTATATTTGAAAACTTAAACCTTCATAAAAAAAAAATGAACTTCATTCAAATGACGGCATTGAAATATATTCCATAATATAAATTGCCTGGTTTAAACATCTCTAAAATATGATACATTCCTTGGTAATATTTTTAAAATTATCATAATACTACGATAACTTATTATATTTGAAAACTTCATCGAAAACAACTGAAATTCACTCAAATGACGTCATAGAAAAAATAACACGCCTGGCCCTCTCTATAAAAGCAGCATTTCATTCATGAATATTTTCCCATTCATTTCATTCATCACAATACTATAATAATTTATTTTATTTAAAAATTAAGACCATGGAGCTACAAGTAATTAAACTCTATGCTTAAAACTTCATCGAAAAAATCGTCCTTCTCTCTGTAAAACCAATGAATATTTCATTCATATCAGCTATGCAGACTCCATGGGTTAAATAATTTTACGTTAAAGAAATACAGCAACTCTTATGCAACTCATTCCGCATATTTTGCTGTTTACATTTCACATAAGTGAAAAATAGGCTTCGTTGTAGAAATAATCAAATTTGGATGATCATTTAAACTCAAATATATTGTAATTGCGTTGTTTCAGTATGTAGATGCACAGAATTTAAGCAAAAATAAAGCGGTTTTAAGATGGATATAACACTCAATATGAATTAAAAAGAACTTAACTTTAAAAATCACGATTTTGAGACAAGCTGGATGCCATATTTCATTTTGAAGTGGGTCACGTGATCTTTTCATATCATGGTCACGTGATTGCGTCATATAAGAGGTGTAATTATTATTTAAATTCTTATATAAAAAAACTACTGAATATATTTTGCTGAATTTTTTTATATATTTTATGGAACAATTTGAATATTACCTTGAAAAGGGGGTCTGGAGAACGATGACGAGGGTCATGGCTTTGTGCCGGTGACTTTGCTCGATTTTCATATTGGTTTTATGATGTAGAATGATCGGTCCGAGACACCTCAGAATGTTGGCCCTGCGCTAAGCTGATCCGATTCAGATGATGGGATCGAGTTCCCTACAAAGCCTCTAGACAGGTACCCAGAAAACCACGATGGGTATGTCTTCCTTTTATCCGTAATGGATGATCTTTGCAGCTCGGAATGATGATGCTATGGAACGACTGATAGTCAAGGACATGGATTCAATCCTTTTGAAATGTTCCGAAACTGCACCGACGACAATGGATGGAGTATGATTACATTCGAAATGACTCGAATAGGACACCGGTTTCTATATGGCTCCAGCTAAGAAAGATTGGCGCCTGATCCCAAGCATTTTAAATAAAAAGACTAACAAAATTATCATAGCCCACAGCATGAGGCTTACCATCATACATTACTTTTCGGATCAACAACGGAAGTGGCTTTCTTCATTGTATACATCTTGTAATTACATTTTATGAATTAACGATATAAAGTTGTAAAGATCTAGATACTAAATTGATGGGTGTTTACCAGTTTAATATAAAATGCAAAATTTGATCTAATCATTTGACTTAAGTCTATTTTTAATAATATTGAATTTATCACAATGCTCAAATCTAAAATTTATTTAGGCAATTTAACTAATTTCCCCCATCCAGGGAAGAATATATTTCTATTTCGTTATATTTGTACATGATGTATCGCCAAGGATATTGAAATAAGATAATTATTGATGAATTCGATTATATGTAATATAGCTGTTATAAGATAATGAATTGCGTTATATATTACTTCGAGCATAACCATAAATCTATATATAATATAAATAAATGGTTAATTTGGATCCATACCTGCCTCTTATTTTGCCTCATAACCTTTTGGAATTAATGACTTATAAATATGCTTTATTTTCAGCTGCTTTGGAGTGTATGTCTCCTTTTAAGATGCTAACTACTTGATTTGATCATAAAAATTAAGTTAAGGATCATATAAATAGACCAAAATTAATTATGTCTTAACGAAGTATGCATATTTAGTAATTACTGAGCAGTTTTACGGGGTCTGTGTACGTCTTTATTATGTATCAGGAGTAATTACGGCCATTACATCCTGATACATAGAGAGACAGACGTCACGCTAGAAAGAGTGTTTTCGGGTTCTAGAATTCTCGAAACGTGTAGATTCGTCGAAAACTCTAGTTGCATTTTCGACACGATTCCAATACTTTCCTTATACATTTCCATGTATTGTAGGGAAAGTAAAAATGGCAATATTTTAAAAACATGCTCTTTAAAGCATGTTGCAAGTAGTGTTATTCGTTTTCTAATGCAAGAGAACATAGAAAACAATATAGATATCTGATATTATTAAGTATGTTAGAAGAGTAAGCCCGTCTTATTTCGGGATAAAGTTGCAAAAGGCTTTCTCCCATCCACTTGCCTACAACAGTTACACTCCAAATATCCACAGACATATGCGAGTCTCTTCCATTCAATATTACTATTTATTATACGACTCCCTATCGAAACATATATATTCGATCTATGCCATCCTCTAATAATTATACGATTCACTACCGAAACATACATACTCGATCTATGCCATCACCTAATATTTATACAATTCTCTACCGAAACATACATACTCGATCTATACCATCGCCTAATAATTATACGATTCCCTACCGAAACATACATACTCGATCTATGCCATCCCCTAATAATTAAACGATTTCCTACCTAAACATACATACTCGATCTATGCCATCCCCTAATAATTATACGATTCTCTACCTAAACATACATACTCGATCTACGCCATCGCCTAATAATTATACGATTCCCTATCGAAACATACATACTCGATCTATGTCATCCCCTAATAATTATACGATTCCCTACCTAAATATACATACTCGATGTATGCCATCCCCTAATAAAACGCAACAACTTTACTCTCTTCTAGATCCCCTATTGTGAAAAGTAGCTATCCCACGAATAGTGAATCTTATTCTATTTTGAAACAAGAATATTAAATGAATAATTTCCTCAGAGCGACAGGTATCATCAAAGAAATTGAATTTAATTAACTATGTAGATTTTGAGATATTCTATTTTCGACAATTTGACAACATTCTCGTCGATTGGGCAATATTTTGTCAATGTTGTTACATTTTCCAAAAGTCCCCAAGGTCGTTAATTTTTCGCCAAGCTTTCCGGATAGATAGACAAGCAGATAGATAGAAAGATATATATGGGTCATTATAGATTAATGCATAACTTCCACATACTATTTTATAAAATATTGTTCTCCTTAAAATTTTTGAATTCGAGATTTTGATAGAAAAATATGTTTTAAAGCATTTGGAACACTATTGAAAAGGTACATGTCCAAAATATTTAAAAGCATTCAATAAAATTGAGATGTCGAGGTCAGTTGCCATATCTTATATACAAAAACTTTAATGGTACCCTCTGCCTTTATCTTGGTATATCACTGCATGAGATATTAATCACTCAACAATTGAAGATTAAAATCTCCCTTTTTATTTTTCTTCAGCCACGAATAGGTGACGTCTGCCTGTGTGTATCCGATCAATTCCAAATTAAGAGGTCTAAGGTTTTCCCACCATCAAACCCCGATCTTCTAGCGCGGAAACAAGAAGCGGAAAGGAAAACAAAGTCTTCCATTTGTTATTGTTTTGGGGCTTGGCACGTGTTAACCAGCCGCGTCGCTCAACACTTTGGGGGTGCGGAGGAAGAGTTCTCTAACGAGACGATGAGCGATTTGTGGTGTAGAGAGAAATCCTAGACTACCTAGGCTTTTCTTTACAGATCACCTTCCGGGTGGGTACACCGCTCAGAAAGGTTTCGGAGATACTGACACGAGCTGGCTGCGCACTCAATTGTTTACTCAATTGTATGAGAAAAATCTATTTTACAGAATAACTATCATAACTATGATCAATCGATAGATCAATCGATATTTTAAATGTTTAATAAAGCGACTAATAATAAAGATATTTTACAGAAGAACCATCATAACTATGTTCAATCGATATTTTAAATGCTTAATAAATCGACTAATGATAAATATATTTCAATATTTTAATATTTTATATTAATATATACAGAAGAATAATACAGAAGAATAAGACAGAAGAATACAGAAGATATATATAGAAGATAATACAGAAGATATATACAGAAGAAAATAAGACAGAAGAATATAGAAGATATATACAGAAGATATATACAGAAGAATAAGATATATTAATATTTTACAGAAGAACCATCATAACTATGATCGATCGATATTTTAAATGCTTAATAAAGCGACTAATAACATATTTTACAGAAGAACCATCATAAGTATGATCAATCGATATTTTAAATGCTTAATAAATCGACTAATGATAAATATATTTCAATATTTTAATATTTTATATTAATATATACAGAAGAATAATACAGAAGAATAAGACAGAAGAATACAGAAGATATATATAGAAGATAATACAGAAGATATATAAAGAATAAGACAGAAGAATACAGAAGATATATACAGAAGATATATACAGAAGAATAAGATATATTAATATTTTACAGAAGAACCATCATAACTATGATCGATCGATATTTTAAATGCTTAATAAAGCGACTAATAACATATTTTACAGAAGAACCATCATAACTACGATCAATCGATATTTTAAATGCTTAATAAAGTAACTAATAATAAAGATATTTTACAGAAGAACCATCATAACCATGATCAATCGATATTTCAAATGGTTAATAAAGCGACTAATAATAAAGATATTTTTCTTAGGAATGCTTTTCGGAGAGATTTTTGTCTGATGCCTCGCAACTTGACACCTCACACTATAGTGGTAAGGATTTTGAGTAAAAGGGAAGTATTGTGATGGGGTCAAAAATCCAACTCACGGAGTTTGAGGGTCCTACATGTTTTAAACATCTCTGAATATGAATCGACTATATTTTCAATAACATTTATGTATCTGTCTATCTAGTTGTAGGTACGATATTTTTCGAATAAATTGATTAAATCGATTCAATCGATGAGCGTTAGAGGTCTATTGACTTTCGGGGGTGAATGAAGTACGAGAAAACCTGAAATTTTTCGAATATTTTTCCTTATTCGAAAATAAAAATAAGTTAAAATATAATTACGGTTAAAAATATTTCGAAAAAAATTAAATATGTATTTTTTTTATTTAAAAGCAAATGCTCTCAAAACTAACATATGTCGTTCTCGAGATATATTATGTTTTTTGGTTTGAATTAGATAACTTCATGTAAAATAATAATAATTGTTATAAAATGCTTGAATGCTTTGTAAACAGTTTTATTCAGAATTAAAATCGTAGTCGTGTTTAAAAATTAACACTAGTCTTTCTTGAGTTATTAGACTGTTTTTTCGTGTTTTTTTTCCGCATAAAGCGCTCTATTTTTGAAATTAAGCAAATTGAATAAAATTTAGCACTATTTTTCCAATGAATAAATCTCAGAAGCCTATTTATTATCAGGGACTTCAAATCAGAGGAACACCTGCAATTTTTCGCACATTTTCTTCTTTTCAAATATTGAAAAAAATTATAAAAATAAATTTATATTAACAAATTTATATTAACATTCGTTGCGGCAATAGACTTTGCATTCCCTATGTAATTCTGAAGTATGTAAACTAGAAGCGAATGATATGACACACAGAAGTGTACCAATACAATCCTTAAGGTATTGTGTGTTTTCGATCTAAAATGAGAAGAAAACATTGAAAGTGCAAAAATGATACAAATTACAAAGCTTTACCAGTACTTTTTGCCCAAAAATAATAGGATACAATTCTTTTTAGCTATCATGAGTCATTCTTTAAATATTAAAAATTTACTTTTCCGTAGGATACGCTATCTCTCAAAGTAATTAAACTAATAAAATGGAATTTGGAATAGATATTTTTGCCCATAACAGAAGCAAATTTATTGAATTTAGATCTATTCATAAAAAAGTTCCTTATTTTGTATAATTTTCCCCACAAAATTGAAATTTGCTAATGTTTATTAAAAGGCATGTATCAGAGACAGATCCGATTTTTTAGCAAAATATAAGATTTTATTTTAATTTGTTTTATATATTAATTGTTTGCTGCCGGTTCAATGTGAAACGTATCTGTGTGTTTTAGATCTATTAATGCAATTAGATTATCTATTAATGCAATTTCGCAAAGTTGAGCTAGTTTCTTAATGGATACAGAATGGCCTGATCTTGATTCGTTTAAACGAATCTGAATTTAGTGTATGCGCGTAAATGCGCAAATTCTGGAATATTCAAAACGTGTCATGCCACCTAAATCCGAGATTCCAATCTTTACCTCGTTACAATACTTTCCTTTATACGGGGTTTCTAGGGAAGTCCTTATAAGCGCCCCAATATCCTTATAGGGAAAGGTACACGACGGTAGATGGATTTTTCTTATTTAAAATCCTGTTGTGTATAAAATTATAAATGAATACATAATAATTAGTTTAAAGAAAATTAGTTTATTAAGTTGATACTTCAAATTAATTCAAAGAACAAATTACAAAACTCTACTCATAGACAGACAAATCAGGAAGAATTAACAAATTTAAATGAAATTTCATCTCAGACATATTTAGAATTTTAGAATTATCAACTTGGTAAAAATTAAAGAATCAGTATAAAAACTTTACTCTAGAAAAACCTATTTAAATCCATTCATAAAATATTAACATTAGAATATTAAATTTAAAAATTAAGAATTTTCATAAGCTCTAATAAATTTAAGAAGGTTTAGAAATTCCTCTCTCAGAAATTAAGGCTTGGAATTTTAAGTTCAAAGAATAAAATTTAAATCAAACATTTCAGATATTGATAAGTTATATTCAGAATTCAAGAAATTAAAAGTTCGAAAACAATAATTCAAATTTTATATTCACCCAACCGGGGCATCAAATAGGTTTACAGGATGGATGTAAACAACCAAAAGAACGGGTGAAAGTTACAAATTCGGAGATTTACTGGAAGGAGACAGATATTCCTAGACGGGTTTTCTTGTGAGCACTATAATATATAATGACCGGCAACCTTCAGGGAAATTAACATAAGAGGCCTAACATCTACTACTGGAACTCGCAGATCTTCTTAGACAGCCGGAGGAAAATTCCTGAGATGCTTCTTTCGCATAACACACGTAAAAATCTTAAAACGCATTTTTCCATGAATCGCGTCGTATTTAAGTCATAAGAACAAAAAAACCTTCACTTAAAAAGAAAGTATTAAAATATATCGCGAGGAACGTAATGTTTCATAGAAAACATTGCGTGGAAAACAAGTTCCATTCGAAAAGTGAGCTGCGAGCTTTTAGCGCAACTTAAAACAAGGAATTTCAACAAAAAACTGAAACTGAAAAATTCCGCGAGCGTATTTATACGAGCGGAAATCGAGAGAAGTTTAGAAAAACGGCAACAATTAAAATCAGCTTACAGAAATTAGAATTGCCAAAATTAAAGCTCAAAACTCTGATAGCAGACGATCTGGAAAAACGCGAACCAATTGAAATAATTCACGAATTCCAAAAAGGTGCGAAAATGACTTAGGCGTCGCAACAATCGCGATAAAAAGCGCGCAAAACCAATAATTCCAAAATGGCCGCAACTGAAATTTTTGAAACGCACTGAACATGGAAATAACTGAAAACTATAGAACAAACAAAATTTCTAGCCAACATGGGAAAATAAGGCATCAAATTAAAGGGCATTTTAAGAGAAATCAAATAAATAATCATTTTTATAAATTTACAAATCAAAAGTAACATTAATTTAGGAAATGGAACATTTTTAATTAAGAAAATTATAAAGAACAATTAATTTAGAAGATTAAAAATATTCTAATTAACGAATAAATGAAAAAACAAATAAATATTATTTAACATTACCAAATTGAGAATATTGAGACAGCGAGAAATAAATAAAAGTAAATTTCAAATCCCCAAATTACATAAATTCTAAAGCAACCCAACAGATGTTAGATAAACTAGACGTTAGATAGACTACAATAAAGTGATAGTGTCTGATCAAATTAAAGGGCTGGTAACGCCCTTAGCAATAGAATCAAAAGGTTAGGATAACGAACTCTGCAATAAATTGAGATAAGAGAAAAATGACAATTACAAAGTAGTAGAGGATTAGGAAAATTTGATCAACCTATATAAGCACAAATAAAATTATATATGCATTGCTCAAAGGTTCATTGTCCTTCAAACAAAGGGTATTTTAGTTATTGATTAGTAGAGGATTGTCCAATCAGTAAGAATCAACATCAATATCTGTTAATAAATTCTCATCAAAAAGTCGTATCGTCAGGTGCTGTAACAAGGTGATACCTGCAATGCTTATCAAAGGACGCAGTCCTGTTCTTTCTCGAATTCAAATGGGCGTGGTTGATGATGGAGGACCTTGTGAACATTAAATTTCTGCTCATGTGCATGTATTTTTATCATTCCTGAATAGAACGATCCTGTGTGTGAAGTTAATATCTTCTGTAACAGTTTTACTGTCGATTCTTGCTCTTTAGATAATATTCTACAACTTTGTAATTGGATTTTTCGTCTATTTCACTTTGTTACCGAGTTCGTTATCCTAACTTTTTTAATTCTTTGTTAAAGACACTCTACTGTAAATAGACCTAATGTGTACACTCATGAATAATTTCTCACAAAAGTGATTAGATTGACGCTTAAGGACTATCCTCACAGTTGAAAATGGTCAGCCCTTTCAGGCATTTCCGGTGAAAAACGTGTTTTAAAACATTAACAATCAGTACTCCACTTTTTATCTGGTTGCATCTGTACGATTGCACTATATATCTCCATCTCTTTATCTGTGCTCACTATCTGCCATTTGCCTTTCTCACTTTGTACCTTCATCTATCTTGCTCCATTTCTCTATCTCTATTGAAATCTCGGCTATCTCGCTAGTTCGAATTTTTTTCTACTCTGTGGAGACTAGAAAACAAAACCAAACGCAGACACTCATTCACATAAAATTTTTGAAAGTCTGGGGTGCCTTTTCCATGGATTCATGTTACATAGGTGCATTTGTATTATAATTAGTAGCAAAAGTTAAAAAAAAACCATGAATCATTTTATGAACTTTCATTCACGATTTATTATATTAAAATTTCCCCTTTTCAAATTGGCAACATTTTAGGCAGGTGATTTATATGCATTTCAGCAATCTGTGTTAAATAAACGTTATTTCTTTCCTTATATACATAAGGTATAAGGAAAGTATTGTGACGGAGTCGAAAATTCGATTTCGAATTTTCGACGGGAGAGCTGTTTCAAGCATCCATGATCACGAATCAAACACTCTTGAAGTGATGTCTGTGTGAGTGTGTGTGTGTGAAAGTATGTGTGTGTGTGTGTATCTGTGTGTGTGTGTGTGTGTCAGTGAGTCTGTGGAGACGATAACTGACGACCGAATGGACCGATTCGAACAAAATTTGGTACGAAAATCACAATCCGTAAACACTGGAAGCCTATTGTTTTTATACGCAATCGAATGTTCAGAACCCCCCTAAATTTTCGAGTGAAATTTTGAAAAAATCGTCAAAAAATCAAAACCGCTAATAAAGTTACGCAAATAGACATTTCTTATGTAATTTTTCATTAGAAAACGATTGACATAAATTTTAGAACGCTAACGTGAACCGTTCCTGAGATATTGCACATTTTTCAAAAAAATTATCAAAAAGTTATATAAAATAAAAAAAAATATTTCCTGTTGAGAAACATGTTCACTTTTCATATGTAATATCATGCGATAAATTGGGTGACATCATTCTCGTGGATCTAGCTCGTCCCAATCATGAAAAAAGATACTTTGTGTAACACTTTTGTATTTGAACGCCAATAGTCATTTATCTGCTGTAAGAATAACTTATTTCTCCTTCCATAACGCTTGGCGAGGTCTTGGCGACGAATTTGGCGGAATGTCGCCAACTTGGCGACATTTTTAATTGTTGCCAAATTAACAAAAATCTCTCCAAATTGATAAAAATGACGCTAAATCAATGAAAATGACGACTAATTGGAGAAAATTCAATATCTTGGAAAGAATATAAGTATCTACTATAAGAATAAAATTTTTTTGAACTGCATTATATAAGGAAAGTCATGTGTTGCCCACATCAGATTTTTTTTTACTGTAGCGAGAACACAAATTCTATGACTTGACACTTTGCAGTGGATCGCGGTTGGGTTTGATCCAGGGACCAAAGTGCAGTAAGCCTGTATCATAGCGTTAAGCCAGAGATATCTCCAACTCAAAGTATTTAATACTGCCTTGTGAGTATTAAATGCAGTACTTCACCTTCTAAGGAGTTGTTGACTGCCAAAAGAAGTTGTTGCTGGGTTTCAAATAAGGCGTGCGAAGTATACGTTGAATGGAAAGAGCGGTCATAAAGCCGTGAGGAGATGTACTGCAATAATTTTATTGTCAATCACGTGGCCGATAAAAACGGTGTAGCAGAAGAAGAATCCTTTAGTCAACTGCCCCCTGGCGCCATCACATAAAGAGTGCAGAAAATACATATAATAATGAATAACAGAGAGAAATATATTTCGACCAAGGTTACCAATGTAGAAAGAGTGTAAAGCCATCAACTTAGAAGTTCCGGGGTTTGATCTTAGGACCAAAACGTGGTAAACCAGAATGATTGTATTGAGCGAAAGTCGTTTCCAACTCTAGACATTTAAAGCGGTCTTATTAATGATCGCTATAATACTAGTTAAATCCATAGCGTAGTTCAATCCTTGAAGGTAATACAAATAATTTAAAACTCCACTGGGAATATGTTCGAATTTTATCCGTCCCCATATATAGTATGTATTTCTATGGCGAAAGACTTGTATTGCATTAAATTATATTTATTTAAACGATATTTATTTAAAATGCATTTGAAAATATTTAATCAATGATGTTTATTTAAAATATTTATTTTGCAGAAATAAATTAACAATGCAATGCACAGAGATATTCCTACGTGTATTCAAATTTGTTTTACCTATTTTTTTCTCCATATATTATGCACCCCGTTGTATAACCAGAAATAATTCACCAATTTTTTCGGAGTTTGAAAATAAAAACCTTGTTTTCTCAGAATTGAAAAATTTGCATTTTCTCACATTTAAATTGGTATGAACTAAAAATGGCTCAAAACAGAGCTCTAAAATTTGACTCATTATTATTCTGCTATAACATTTTAAATTTATCTTCAGGATTAGTAAATTTAAATGCAATTTTAAATATTAAATTGTTTTGCATGTATGTCACTCATATGAAAACAATATATTTTCACTAAAATATATTGTTACTAAACAAAGTACTTTCACTAAACAACATTTTCTCTTGCAGTATAATAAAATATTCTGAAAACAAATTAAAGGTTGATTTGTTTTCTTTAAAATGTATCTTCACTTTGATTATCAAGCTTCTGAATTTAAAATTATATCAATTTAAAAAAAATAAATTAAAATTAAAAAAAATATTTTTTTAATATTTAAATATTTTTGATTATTTGACGTAGCATATCAGAACAGCAGAAAAGAGCAACATCAGGTCAACAGAAAAAAACATATAAGTGCGAAAAAATTAAATTTATCCATAAAAAATCTAAAAATATCCGAAAATCTTGAAAAAGTCTCAAACCCCTTATCCAGAAATTAATAACTGACGTTAGTCGTTATTACGAATGATTTCCGAGGTATTAGAAATTTTACCTATGCAAGAAGCGCGATTTCTTGCATAATTCAGCGATTCCCATGCTCCAAGTACATATTTAAGCGATTGCAGAATTTTTTATGCCTTTTCTCAACCAGTAACTTGAATAAACCTATTTATTTTCAACATAATACCATCATTAGACTTCGATTTGTGCTATTGGCTTTCTACAGAATCACAATGATTTAATTCGTACTGAAAATCGGATGCTGGACACATCATATTTTTTTCATAAAAAAAGTTCGTGCGCATTTGTGCAAATTACATATGCATTCTTTTACCTTTTCAAGACTCGGCACAGTTAAAATTTTATTATTTCAGTCAGCACAGGATTTCGTTCTAGAATACAATTAACAATCCATACAACCCATGACTATTAACCTTCGATATGAGTTTTACTAATCGCAGGCCATAGGCGTGGATTTATTTAGATTTCAAGAAATTTTACATTGACAAGCATATAAAATACATAAGACATATATAATACATAAAATATATACAATAGATAATGAAGAATTTCAAAATATACATTATATAACAAAATTATCAAGAGTAATAATAATGAGAGAGAGAGAGAAAACATATAATATAATTTATGGCGTAAAAGTCGAAAAAGCTTTAAAGTTCTTCAGAACAATATCATCCTATAGTCTAAATATGTAACAATATAAGAAATATAATTCTAGAATAGATTCCATTGCAGATACAACCTTAAAAGAACAATGCATGTAGAAGTACTTGTTCAACGCCTTCACTTTATATTATGGAAAACCAACGCTAGCTAACCTGAACATAAGTCCGCCCTGCAGGACAGTAATATGTATAGTGAATACAAATGACGGTATTAGAGTACAAGGTGAGAATATTATTTTTCTTGCATGGAGCTATGCAAAAGGATTACATTACATATATCTTAACCAGTGAGTCATAGATCTATGGTTCCAATTTAAGAATTGCTGTAAGGTAGACTATCATTCTATGTAAATTTTGATCATGTGAATTTTTTTTTCGTTAGAAAAAATTTCTAATATTTAACATTTTATACGAATCCCCTAAAAAAGGTTTTAAATTTTAAAAATATTTTGAACAGAGCGATGAGTAAAAATAAACTCCAAGGGACTGCATAACACTTTTGCTAACGCATTTAAGTTCTCAAATGGATATAAAATATTTAAATTTTTGTTCGATCTCTGAAATCTATCTCTTGGCCGTTTCTTTTAATTGGATTAAAACAGTTCAAAGTTCTATAAATTTGGAATTTTTTTCATGGCCAAGTTTGCATATTAGAGATGTTTGCATTTTTCTAAAGATCTTTAACTGAATAATTAACGATCTGTTAATTGGAACTTCCTTTGTAGAGGGCCCGCAGTATTAAAAAAGTTAAATTTTGTACTTTTTCACTAAACCATGTTCACATGACGATCATAGTCTGGAAGTATACTTTTAAAGATGCCTTTAAAATCGGAACCATGGGTCTGGGACCCATCAAGAGGCGTTAAATCGTGCAAAAATTTTTGAAACACCCTGTATAAAGTGCACTGTGTATGCGTGTGTATGTTTGGAAGGCGAATTTTGAAAAATTCACTGAAATGCTCTCCGTGAACTTTGAAACTCTTTGAACACACAACTATTCCAAACCCTCATCAAAAGTATGGGAAATCGTTGTACAGCATGCGTGACTACCTGAGGTTCCCACACACCGTATTAATCTGCAACATCACTGCAGCATTGTTTTAATCATTCTGTTTTACTGAGTTTGACAATCGTATTGTGAACCTTTTCTTTCAACCCTTTTTTTTTATAATAAAAGTCGTTATTATCCTTGTTTAGCATTGTTTTCTTCTTCTATAACCCTATTACACCCTCATACCGCGTTTTCTTCCATTCCGATGTAGATTTTCTGAAATTTTTACATAAACAGCAACTATGCTTAACTTTTGGACATGAGTGCATTATAGTCAGTATGAGAAAGTGGTGATTTAATTTACGCCATAAATGTAAATGGCCTTAAAATAGTATATATTAGCACAAACCACCCAGAATGCATTTTGCCAGGCTGACTAGCTTGCTGCTCACTTAAAAATATAAATTTTAAAATAACAAAATAAAACTCAGACGGTTTCGAATACTAAATTGCACTAGACTACATAGGAAATTTAACTCCATAAAGCTTTGGCGTATAATTATAATAATTGCAAGACAAACGAACTTGGCCGCTGTATGCAAATGATCTGAAATGCAAGTAGGTCACATAAGTAAAGCGCGGGATAAAAGAGATGGAAACGGTGGATGAACCAAAAGTTGTTACTAACTGTCACCTACGGAAACCTGTTTTCCGAGCTGTTTTTCGTTTCAGAAGACACGTGGTCTTAAAGAGATGCCCAGCTGATGACGACGAAGTCCGTTTCAGCATTTGGACGATCGTGCGTGGGGGATTCATTTTAGTTTTACGTACGACTGGGTGGTCGTACTAGCATATTGCCGCTGAATCCACTGTACAAAGGGTTAACCTATCAATTCTGGTTCGTATCATAGACACAGTGACAGCACGATAATATGTGGATGACATGCTTCGACCGGTTGCACTGCCCTACCTTCAACGGTTGCAAAATGCTGTTTTCAAGCAAGATAACGACAGACCGCACATGGCCACCACCAGCAGATAAACCTTGCAAGGTCTCCAGGTGCTTCCTTGGCCTCCACTATCTCCAGATCTCTCATCATTGAGCATGTATGGGAGGTGATTGGCAGTTGTTTGACTGCTTTGTCCCCGCCTCAAACAGAGGACGACCTGTGGAAGATGGTTGAAGGCATATGGTCACCCATCCCTCAGGATACTATCCGCAGGCTCATTATATCTGTTTTTCGAAGACTTGCTGCTTGTATCGCCAAAAGAGGTGGTCCTACTGTCTACTGATATTTTTCAAATAAAACGCGGATTTTGAAGATTTTCGAAGATTTTGAAGTATGACCATTCGCAATCTGCAAATATGTGAAAATAGAGACAATCTGCGAAATGAAGAAGTAGTAAGCAAATGCATGAGTTCGCGTAGTCAGGATTTTAAAAAGGGAGTGGTTATCGATCGGATAGGAGGAGGTTTACATTGCATAATTTCGTTTATAGATATGGACCCTGTTATATTGAATCTTTAATTCCAATCTAACATTACAATTTCTGAAGAGAAGGAGCAGAACCTACAAAGATGGTCTCTAAAATAACCATGCAATGTATGTAATAAGTGCACCTGCTACGGATATGCACAAGAAGCTCGAGAAGATGCTCTTGCATTTCAAAGAGGCGCCGACACCGGACGAGCAGAGAGGGTTGACCCTTGGGGTCAAGCCACATCATGTAGACCCTGAGAAAACGGTCATAGCAGCATCACAAACGGAACAAATGTTCGGTTTTCACAATTTCAATCAGGAAACCGAGCCAAATGGTGACGTTGTGAGGCGTGTTTAAAATATGTGCCGAGCCAATGGTACGCAGGGCCCGTAGAGGGGGCAGAGAGAGAGAGTGAAATTAAGTTTTAAAAATTGTAAAAATCGAGAAGATGTTGAAATGTGCTGGTCAAGAGAGGTTATCCAGAGCGAGTCGGAACTTCCAGGGAACGGTTCCTGCATCTTCGACTGCAACGGTGATATGGAGGTGGGCCATTTTTACCCACGTATGTCCGCAAAAATAAAAATCTGATGTGAGCAGCACATGGCATTCCCTATATAATGCAATGAATTTACTACTTTTACAGTAAAAAATAATAGGTTATTCTTATAGTAGATACTTATATGCTTTCCAAGATATTGAACTTTCGTCAATGAGTCGTCAATTTTATTGATTTAGCGTCATTTTTATCCATTTGGCGAAATTTTCGTTAATTTGGCAACATTTAAAAGAGTCGCCAAGTTGTTGGCATTCCGCCAAATTTGTCGCCAAAATCTAGCCAAGCGTTATGGGCAGAGAATTAAGTTATTCTTATAACAGATGAACGACTATTGGAGTTCAAATACAGAAGTATGACTTAAAGCAACTTTTCTCTTAGAAGGAACGAGCTAGATCCACGAGAATGATGTCACCCAATTGATCGCATGATATTACATACGAAAAGTGAACGTGTTTCTCAACAGTTAATATTTTTCTTTTAATTTATGGGATTTTTGGATAAATTTATTTGAAAAATGGGCGATATCTCGAGATCTGTTCAGGCTAGCGTTCTAAAGTTTATGCCAATTGTTTTACAAGGAAAAATTACATAAATGTCTATTTGCGTAACTTTATTAAAGGTTTTGATTTTGTAATGATTTTTTCAAAATTTCACTCGAAAAGTTAGGAGAGTTTTCAACATTCGATTGTGTTTAAAACAATAGACTTCCATTCACGGATTGTAATTTTTGTACCAAATTTCATTCAAATCCTTCCATTCGTTCGTGAGATATCGTCGCCACAGAGACTCACTGACAAACACGCACACATACTTTCACACACACACACAGACATCACCTCAAAAATGTTCGATTCGTGATCAGGGATGCTTGAAACGTGCTCTCCTGTCGAGAACTCGAATTCGAATTTTCGACCCAGTCACAATACTTTCCTTATACATTATACTATGTACATAAGGAAAGTGATAACACTCTCTAACCCTTCTACGCATTATCGCCTCATATAAAAGAGAATGCCAATTCAAAAGGCAGTAATAGGATGTTATAATTCTATAGATTAAAATTATGCGGAAGTAAAGGTACTAGAAATTATGAATTTATTTTGAAAGTCTGATATTTTAATTCATATGTCGCTCATGAACTTAGTTGTAGATATATACTATTAGTAATGATGAATTTTACCATAATGCACGAAGTGTTTAAAATAAATGTTTATTATTATATATTTTAACTACCTGTCCTCATTTCGAGGGTTTGTGTATAATTGGGATAACTGATTTTAATTGGTTTTATTTACAATCACGGCTTTCTTCGCGTTCTTACCTGAGGTGTGGTTTTCTACGCAGGCATTTCTAGGCATTTTCTACGCTAACATTTGGGATCCTAATAAATAAAAATGTAAATGATTTTCTGGTTTTGTGAGAAATAGGGACCAGATTATGAATATATAAAAATATTTTCAGTATTTTAATATTATACACTTTTATTTTCTATAAAACTTCAAAAAATATCTGTTAGAACGAGCTTCGTTTTTTTCTTTTTCTAACTTTCACTCCAAATATATGGTAAACTGTAGAAGATAGATATGAATAGTAAACAAACAAAAATGTGTACTAGAAAATTTAGTATCAAAATCTGTATTTATTATTAAAAACTCTTCTTATAGTTTACGAGTCATTGTCTTATCAAGTTGAAAAAGCATGAAAATTTAACAGTTTTCAAGTTTGTAATCTTAAAAATTAACAGGAATAGCTATAAACAATAAGCAATAATTTGTAGTTCTTTGAAAGCCCTAAGTGTATAGATTCATAATTTGGATAAAGTTCTTATGTTTTTCGATATTACAAAAGTTGAGTTTTGTCCCGCAGAACTATTCCAGCTCCATCGGACCTGGCCACCGCCGATTTTATCTTTCTCTAGTCTAGTTACTGCACAATTCTTCCTAATTGGATTTTATTTGCTCAAGGGGCCCTATAAAAATTAAGACCCACTATATGTCTGGAAAAAAACCCATGC
This sequence comes from Amaurobius ferox, assembly GCA_951213105.1. Classification (NCBI taxonomy): domain Eukaryota; kingdom Metazoa; phylum Arthropoda; class Arachnida; order Araneae; family Amaurobiidae; genus Amaurobius; species Amaurobius ferox. Next base: position 169,623,068 of record OX578135.1, on the reverse strand, counting down.
ACCGAAAAAATCATAGGAAAGAATTTCGTATTTTATTTAAACCAACTTTTAAATAGGAAGTGTGTGTCTGGATCCAATTGCTAAAGCACGAAAAATGAGGCCAACTACGTTGAAACACCTTATATATCAGTTGTGAAATCAGCCGATTTGGTTCAATAAAACTATTTTAACACATTTCATACGCAAAACGAATATTAAACCGTCTGCTGTGTGGCCTGTACTAAAATCGGACATAAACTTGAAGATTAATCGTCAAGATCTAAAATACAATACTACTAATATAACAATTAAACTCATGTTTTACACGTAATTTTTTATGGCGAGAAGAATAATATCAACTCGATTACACTAAGATGGACCATTTTCGAGATATTTATGTTTTTAATTTAGGGAACTGAAGACAATTTTCACTGTGAAATAACATTATAATAAAATTTCTTAAAATTTAGTAGTTACGTCTCTTGAGGGCCATTCTGATGCTCATTAGACTTTTACATGATTCGGAAAAATATAACCCACCTTTTCTTGCAAAATGAGGGCCATTCTGATGCTCATTAGACATTTGCATGATTCGGAAAAATATAACCCACCTTTCCTTGCGAAATGGCCCTCAAATATCGCGAAAATGTGAAATAAGTGACTAATTTGCTGAAAAAATATATTAAGTACTTGATCTTTATACAAATTTGACAGCACAGCTCATGGTACTAGCCCCATGACTCTAGGATGAACCGTTGTCAAGATATTATATTTTAAGAATTTAGGAAGAGCTGAAAACTTTAATGTGCCAAATGAAACGAACAAGCAATAAAATTGCTAATTTGATATAATATCAGAAAAATATCCATGTTATTTTCTGCAAATAAACTCAATTTAATGGATCATAAAATAAAAAATAAGATAATGAATTTGTTGTGAAAGTCATGTGCTGCTCACATCAGATTTTTTCTAGTGACCGTAAATGTTGTATTAAAATTAAAAAGTTCGAGGTGGAAGGCTTTTCTTCCATTTTCCATGACCCAGACAGCACACCTCGCCTATTGGCTAAGAGACATTAGATGTGTAAAGGCGCGGACGTGACCTGCTAAATTTAGAATTTAGAAAACACACAAGCACCAGCACCAGTCATAAACCCGTGACCGAAAAAGCCTCAAATAACCACAAAGGTTCACCCTCCTCTCCGGAGAAGTAAATTTCCAAAATGACCTGACCGTAACACAGGAAAACCAAAACATTTAAAAAAACATTTAAAACCAAAACCCTTACCTTTAAGGAACTTCTTCTTCGGCCACAAATATTAAATATAATAAAACACAGAATAAACACCAGATTTTTTAGAAGTTAAAAAAATATAATTTATTAAAGTTATATAAGGAGTATCAAAAACATAAGATGAATCTTTCAGTACGCCACAGGACTCAGGCGCAAAGACTTCATTTAACCAATGCCACAAGCATCAAACAGTAATTATCTAATCTTAAATCAGTGGCAAACAAAATAATAATAAATTTCATAATATATATGGTATAGTCAACAAACTGGGGCGAGCACCCGGAGAATTAAATGTTAAATTAATTATAAAATTAAGAATAATAAATTCATTATAAAATTAAGTAAATCAATATTTACATATTAATAAACCTCGTAAATCAGTATTTGGTGTTATCGTGCATCTGTCTCTTCCAGCCGAATATTAAGCGGATGGAAAAGAGGCAGTCTTACCTCAAGCCACGTTGACTAAGGAGATCAAAAACAGACCAGCGGAAAATCCTAGCGACAAAATCGTCGCGCCATATAAACGGATTCGGCACACCAGAGAGGTATACAGGAGACTCTTGGCCCGAACAGGCTCGGCGCTCATCGTCACGGAATCGGATCCGGCATGGACCTCGGGTCATTCCCACGGAAGTAACGATTCAAGTCCTCGATCCGGTGGACCTCGGATCATCCAGGACGTCTCAGGGCAACACTTCCTGGAAAACATCCATCCGCGAACCCCAAAGAACCGGCCGATAAAGGAAAGCTCCCGGGATCCGAGATGAACGAATAAATTGTCCGGTAGAAGGAACCAGACAGCAGCGTGATGTTCGGCTGCGAGAAAAGGAAGTGCGCCGCGAAATGGCCACAAACAACCGGGAAACCAGCACCACCGTCAGAACGGCGACGTACCATTACCCACAGAATATTTATTTTTTAACTCAAAAAATATTTACAAAGAAGGTTACATTGAAGAGCTACTGGACATATCTTCCGCTTCATTTGCGAGTAAAATCAAAATACATGTATCTCATCTATATAATATAATATTACAAAATCTTATAAAATAATTCTACAAAAATACCCACGAACTCACGAAAAGAAAACATCTCCAACCCTCCAACGAACCCAAAGGAAAATCCAAAACAAAAGATTCCAAGAAGAAAAACAAAATCAACTACCAACAATCACGAAGGCCCTTCTGTAAAAACAAATAAAATATACCACATTTTAAGTCCAAAAATCCAAGAAAGACTTTTCTTTTGAATTAAGCTTTTACTTTGAAAGAAGTGATAGACATATATTTTAAAAAAATTTTATTTCCATTTTTTGCGTTTTATACAACGCTGCTCAACGTCTGTAAAATTTTTCATCTACACAGAAAATTTTTCAATCAATTTATTTTTGCTACCGTTGAAAGTAATTTTAATATATTTATGCATAACATTTTATTACAGTTACGTATTTCATTATGTGTCAATATGTGTTCCTTTTTGAAATATACTTTAGTAATTTAGTTCATTTTTAGAATGTTATCTAAGCATTATCTGTGTTAGAAAGCCGCCAGTTGGACAACTCTGAATTAGAGCTTAGATTTTATAGCCAAATTATCAAAGATATTTCATAAAATTATTAAAATAACCATATCTTGAACTGCAAAATTTTCAATCTTTTTTCAAACTGAAAAGCAACCGGCCATCTCTCAACGTTACAATTCATATATTACTAATAGTGCCCGTCTATGCAGTACGAAATTTTTATTTAAAATAAACTGTCCTATATAAACATACTATTTTTAAATGTTGTGAGGAGTCTATTAATTATTATAATTTTACTCTAATTCTACTTTTCCTGATTTTAATTTAGGTCCTGAACTTCTTAACTTTCATTCCGGAGAATCGCATACTCACGATTGGCCAGATCTGTAACAAGGCAGACTTTAGAATTACGTATCTGCCATTCTGCCGAATTCGCGCGCGTGTGTGTGTTCTCATAGCATGGAGAGTTATAGCCTACAATCTTGTGAGTATATATATATTGTTGTTGAGACCCAGACCGTCCGACCTACTAGAGGTATAAGGTAACCGTTTGGACGGCCGGGAAGTGCCACCCAATTTAGACCGGAACCCAGTGGGGGAGGCATCCACAGGGACCGTACCCTCCTTCCCCTACCACCAAACTCTCGGAAGGACTTACGGACCCACATGTTTAACGTGATCGTACTCCGCATGAACACGGCGGCAGTTGTGGCAGCATGCAAATCCAGCGCGCAAACCACCGGGCTACCGCGCCCGAAATGTACCAGCAGCATGCGGCGTTCTCAGATTGTCACCCACCCAAGTACTAACCGCGCCCGATGCTGCTTGACTTCGGTGATTTAACGAGAACCGGTGTATATATATATTGTGTAATAGTTGAATCATCATAGGTTCAGATTGAAGGTCAGTTTAGTAATCAGTTATTGCAGATTAGTAATTTATTGTAGATTAGTATGTCTTGGGTAGAATTTATAATGCTAGCGTTGTAAATGCTTTGTAATATAGATTTGTATTTAATATATATATATATATATACAGGGTGTCCCCTAAAGCATTGACCTCGGCTTTTATTCCTTAAATATTGATCTTAGACATATATAATAAATTACAAAGTTGCGTAAAAAAAGGTACAAAATTTTATGAAATCAATTAAAATTTTCAAGGGAATTACGTTTTAAGAAATACAAAATTTAAATTTTTGTACGGCCCCAGTACAAAAACATTTCCAATGAGTGAAATGTGCCCCATACACTAATAAGGTGATGTACAAAATTTCACCATTTTTTCATAAAAAGTCCCAGAGATATGAAAAGACAAAAATGCTGACTTAAACCACTTTTCGATGCAGCGACATGGGTTCTCAGAGGGGAAAAATCATGTCGGCAGATCGCGTTTCATGAGTCATACACAAATTACGAAATAGAACAATGATTATATAAATAAATAATAATTTTGCTATTTATTGGCACAATAATATCTACACTGTGTAGAAATAATAACTTTACACAAAGATTACAAAGCTTGTTCTAAAGGTTTTCCATGCCAAAGATCCATTAAAGATAAGAGGCAGATATTATTTGCCTATGATGCATTTCTGCGTTGCGTCATTTGCACTCTTGCTGTAAACATTTACATTTTAATTTGCGATTAATCCCTCACCAACTTTGTTTAAACATATCTCTGGGACTTTTCACGATAAAATGCTGAAATTTTATGCATTACCTTATTAGTGTATGGGGAACATTTTACTCATTGGAAATGTTTTTGTACGATGGCCGTATAAAAATTTAAATTTGTCTAAGATCAATATTTAAGGAATAGAAGCCGAGGTCAATGTTTTGGGGACTCCCTATGTATATGTGTGTGCGTGTGTGTGTGTGTTTTGAATTTCCAGAGAAGTTAGCTGCAAATAAAGTTGTTTATATATTAAATGTCGTGATTTCTTCGTTGAACTCTAGTCATTTGGTTATTGGAAGTTTAATTTAGAATGAAGTAAATTGTAATGGCTCATACAAGAGTTACGATCTTGGGTTGAAGTAGGATAGTACTTTACAATGTATTTGAAACATGTTTGGATCTTAAAACATGCTTCTCTGCCTAAATATACAAACTGAAAATTTTGGTAAAATTCGACGCGGTGGCTGAATGGTCAAGGCAAGCGTTTCCTTGTGCTCGTTCAGCTGTTGGGTTGTGGGATCGAATCCAAGCTGCGGGCATGGATGTTTTGTTGGGCTCTGTGTGTTCCCACTGGTGCGCCGGGGCAACGTCATATGACGGCTAACTTGTTCACGATGCTGACCGATGTATATACGAATGATAGAATGTATCAAATGCCTGGCCATTTATAATAAATAAATAAAATTGTGATAACAGAATACTTTATACAATACAATAAGAACTGGGTAATATAATCTTAAAACAGCTTTCTAAAGCAACACATTAGTTTTTATGTGAATCCTGGAAACAGCCATAAAATATCATATGTAAAATCTTAAAAAAAAAAAGCAATTCATCAACAATAACCATAACCGCCGCTTTCGAAGAACGTTTCCAAGATGGCATCCACCGATGCATCTGGCCCGTAAAATAACTTTTGAAGTCTCCATCCCCAAATGGACTGAATTGAATTTTTTACGAGCCCTGTCTTTCAGCGTCTACGTGTGACTTGCTTTATCGTCTGTCCCCGTTTGTCCACTGTTCTTCCTTCGCCGCCTAATCACAAATGCGAGAGCCATGACGAGATTACGTGACTCGTTCTTCTCGAACTTTTTATTCGTCAGCAGAAGAAAAAAAAATTAAGGGTAATTTAAGAAGAAATGCCAAGAAGCAATTAAAGTTGTTTTTAATAAAGAAATGGAATAAAAAAAATATTTCTGTGCTAACAGCAATTTTATCAAAAACTAAAAAATTCGTTATAAAAATGACATAAAACAAATTAGTCACTGTATCGACCCATTTTGAAGGTAAGAAAAGGCCTTCGTTTTCAAGGTATTGCTGAAAAGGAGATTAAACGTCAGTCAATCGCATCGCATGTAGGAAGATAAGTGTTGCCGAACGAAAAACAGATAAAAACCAGTTAATTTCTTTTTTCAAGAAAGATATAATTTTTCTCTTTTTTTTTCAGTTAGTTGATGGCTCTTATTAGCTTCCAAAACCGGGTGTTTCCCTATCTCTTATATCATAGAGTACTTAGGGTCATAGTCTTATTTCTTGAGAGAGTATTTTGAATCTTTCCTCAATTTTTTGCCTCTCCTAGTTTTTCTTTTGACTTTTCCTATTTTTGGTTTGGCGATTTACTTCATGGAACAAGTTATGCAATTATTTATTGACAAACGTCTTCATACCTTTTCTGAAGTGTTGAATTTATCTTTTTATTTTGAGAAAAAGTTGTATTTTTGGCTTCGAAACCTATTAATAATGTTACTAATGATTACTTTCTCATACAATAAATATTTCAAGGCTTTTTGAACACGTTTTGACCAATTTCGAAGTGATAACCGTCTGTCTGTCTGATGTCTGTGGTCGATTTTCTGTGTATACGGTAGCAGCCACGATCTCGTGTTTTTGTCAGGTCTGGTACTATTATTTGTATTTATAATACCCTTGTTAGACCAATCTTGGAATATTGTGCAATGATCTGGGACCCTGTTTACGGCCTGCATTCTCAACGAATAGAAATCGTGCAAAATAAACTTTTACGTACTATGGATTATAGATTGTCTGGCTATTATCCTTATGATATGCATATGAGTGAACTCAGACGGAAATATAGTTTAATGTCTTTTAAAAAAAAGAAGAAAATGGTCCTGCTTTTTGTTTTATTATAAAGTTTTAAATAATACTATTGATTGCCCCATTTTGCTTTCTTGCCTGGAATTTCATATACCTGTTAATAATACTAGGAAAAAAACTTTTTCACAATTCTACTATTAAACACAATTACCTTAAAGCTATTCTATCCATAAATCTATATAATACCTATTGTACTGATATCGATATATTTAATTTGACTCCTGCCTGTTTTAAAAAAGTCTGTTTGAATGCGTTTGACATGTATACGACTTAGTATTCTTATATATTATGTTCTGTTCTTTTTATTTTTGTGCGGCTACTGTAACTGGATTTCATCTGTAGTTGCCACGTAATTGGAATAAAGTAAAATAAAATAAAATAAAATATTAATGGATTTTCACGAAACTTTATATCCGGCTCTATCATCGAAAAATCTATAACTAGATAGAAGTTTTTTAAATTCGAACGAAAACTTCGGATATTATTTGAAATTTTATATTTTTTTAACATGACAGTACAGGACAACATATGACATAATCATACATGAAAGCGTTTATTTATATAATGATCACGAGACATAATAGTTTCAATCATTGTTGTGAAAAATAGCCGTGATACATTTTTTTTGTTCGTGACGTCATTAGACCCACCCTCTTGGGGGGAGTTATCCCCCCGAGGTTACAAGTATGCTAACAATTGAAAGATTTTTTCAAGCCCTTTAAAGTGAAGGGTAACAAGCTATAGTTATAATAATTCAGACTCACGATACCGATTTTTAAAATTTTTCTTGTAAAATTTGAAAAAAATTAATTTTGGTATAAGAAAGTCAAGTTGAGCCACACTTCAGTTAATTTTTCTTGTTGTGTTTTAACGAAATTTTTATTTTTTAGTTATTTTTGCTGCAGTTTGAGCGATTTACTCTAATTCCATCCAAGTTGTTACTCATATTTATTTGAATGATTTATACACGTTTTATTTATACAAAATTCCACACACAGTATCTAGAATACGTTTCCTTTGGGCGTTCAAATTCTGTATTTTTACGTATATTTGTTACAATTAGTATCAAATTGAAAAGAATGAATATATATTTTTTATGAACTTTCGTATGCAATTCGGTAATTCTTTAAAAAACTATATTAGCGACAGCTCAGTAAAACTAATGAACTAGATGCATATATCTTATTCGTGTAATACATGCGGTGTTAACACCTTTTACTATCATAACTAATGGCTTGGAATGAGAGTAATGGTTTCAATACGAACTTGATGAGGCTCTATAAAAGAATAATAGTGATGAGCTGACAATCATAATGATCATAATCAAATCAAAATCAAATTAGTAATGATCTGAAAATGGCTAATGATTACAAACTAGTCGCAAAGAAAGACTTTATTAGCGTAACACCATTTCGGCTCCGTCGGTCTGAAACCAAAATCGACTTTTTTACATAAGGTGTCGATCTACACATATCATTTATTTCATATCAATAAATGCATTATTATTAGCGAGTTATTATTTACACATATCACATATTAAATTTTGAATAATTCATTTTCTACTTGTACTATCTACATGAAGTTCACGCTATTCCTAATTTAGTTCTTTGCATAATGTATTTACACATGGCATGACATATCACAGCGATGCGGACATTCGCTCAAAAAATATTCTATGTACCACACATTACAATTATAAACGCGACCATTCTCCAATAAGCAATCGAAATGTATCAAGTGGTCTCAAAATTTTTTTCCACTAACTTTCTAAATTTGAAAATTTTCAAGAAACAATATTTTTTCAAAGTACTAGACTGGCTCTGCCCCCCTGCTAGCTTTGCTCGCGCAACCCCTTTTAAGAGGCTTCGTTTCCTACTCGCTGCGCTCGCTTCATGTTGATCTTTCCTAAAAATTCTACTTTAAAAAATTTCTTTTCTATCCCTGCTTATTTTTCGCAGGAGGGAAAAACAGGGATTTTTCTTAACCCAGGGAATTCAAAAACTGAATTCTTTGATCATGAGCTCGCTTCGCGAGCTGTTTCATGTCAAACTAAAGTTTAAATCGATAAACGGTTTATTTCATCGTGTTACTCTATTATTTCTCTATAAATGTACCAAATTTTATATTTTTTTATATGCAATAGTTTTTGCGGTTCGAAGCAAAGAATCTTGAGAAACTAGAAATTGGTCAAACGGCGGCGGAGGCAGCGGAGGCAGCGGCGACGTCAACTACTTTTTTTTATTAACACTTTACAACAAAGTTGAAAAGTGTTTATGACTTTGTTCATTCTGTCTGTCTGTCTGTCTGTCCGTTAGCACGATAACTGCCGTAAAAATGACTTAATCAAAATGAAATTTTAGTATGTTGTTCAGACGGTCTATAGAACCTATGGGAATATAAATGAATAATATCACCCAATTAGTTTTGGATTGAACCCGGGTTGAAAAAATGGAGTACATTGAGCCCTATGGGACCTAATTTTTCAAGCATTTTTTAAGCGGATTTAAAATTCACAAATTGAATATTGCCTAAATTTCGAAGCAAATTGTTCCATAAAATATATAAAAAAAAATTCAGCGAAATATATTCAGTTGTTTTTTAAATAAAAATTAAAATAATAATAAGACCTCTTAAATGAAGCGATCACGTGTCCATGATATGAAACGATCACATGACTCATTTCAAAATGATATATGGCATCCATCTTGTGTCAAAATCGTGATTTTTAAAGTTCTTTTTAATTCATATTGAGTGTTGTATCCGTCCTAAAACTACTTTATTTTTGCCTAAATTCTGTGCATCTACATACTGAAACAACGCAATGACGATATATTTCAGTTTAAATGCTCTTCCAAATTTGATTATTTCTACTATTAAGCCTATTTTTCACCTATGTAAAATGTAAACAGCAAAATATGTAGAATGAGTTGTATTAGAATCGCTGTAATTCTTTAACACAAAATCATTTAGTCCATGGAGTCTGCTTAGCTGATATGAATGAAATATTCATTGATTTTAGAAAGAGAAGGACGATATTTTTCGATGAAGTTACGCATTGAGTTTACTTACTTGTAGCTCAATGGTCTTAATTTTGTCTTCAGGTTGAAAAACTGAAATACATTGAATCCTATGGGACCTAATTTTTCAAACATTTTTTAAGCGAATTTAAAATTCACAAATTATTTCGAAAGTTTTAGGAAATATTCAAATTATCCCATGAAATATATAAAAAAAAAATTCAGTAAAGTATGTTAAGTAGTTTTTTAAATAAAAATTATTTAATATAGGGACAGAGACAAATTCAATTAAATTATGACTCTTGCTATATCCTCCAGAAAGAAAAAAGTGATATATTTTATAATAAATATCTCTCCAAGAGTTTAATTATTTTATATATAAGAGAGGTTTCAATTTTAAAATAAATATGGTAGATAACAATTTTTCAAATTTTTTAAATTTTATATAACTCTCCATGATTGATGGTCGTCTGACTGTCATTTTATACTTGATTTGATGGCATTTTAACGCACTTTCCTACGTCCAAGAGAGTTGAAATTTGGTACACAGATTAAATTTGTAAAACATTTTATTCTACAAAACTTTGGTGATCCTCGAATATAGATCCTACATTTCTTTCGAAATGGTCTGCAAATAATTCCCGTTCACGTCTATGAATCATTGTTGTAAGATTGTTAAAAATTCTGATGTAGGCAGCACATGACTTTCCCTGCAGACTCATATTCGCATTCTCTTTATTTCTTCAATAATAATTTAAGTTTATCTGCACAAAATAACAGCCATAAGTATTTTAAATGACATTGAATTTGCACGTTAAACTTAAATTTTGTTCTCATACGATAGCTGGACTTATTGTCAAAGGTGGCGTAGCGAAAATGAAAAAAAAATTAAAATATCTCAAGGATGGCTAGTCATAGAGTAATGGGATTAGTCTTACTTGTATTCTTTTTATTGTCAAAAATCACATATAAAATAAGCATTTAATTGATATAATTGAGCACACGTAGTTTTTTATTTTCAGATTTAACGATTTTTGAGGCCATTTCACAAAAACAGCCCGTTCCTTTTTCCCGAATCGTACCAGAATAACCTACAAGTGATTTATATACCAAATTTTGTTAAATTTGGTCCATTAGTTTTTAGCTAGAGAGGATAAAGGCAATTTTTGCCGGCCATTTCGCAAAGAAGACAGATTCTTTTATTACGAATCGTACTAAAATCTAATGAACATCAGGGTTTCCCACAAAAAACTTACCTACCAAATTTTATGAAATTCGGTCCATTAGTTTTTCAGTTAGAGTAGATACAATATACTCACAGACACACAGAAACACACACGGATGCACCCTTACACACACGGACGTCTCCCTAAAAATAGTTTTTTCGTGTTCTAGAAGTCCCGAAACGTGTAGATCCTTCGAAAAATCCAGTTCCGATCTTCGGCACGATTCCAATACTTTAAATACACACACACACACATATATTATCTGTGTATCTGTGTATTATCTGTGTATCTAAATTCCTTGCCTACGCAATTACAATAGTTGTAATTTTAAATGATCCCTAAACTTTTATTATTTCGTCAACGAAGCCTAATTTTAACTTATGCAGAATGCAAATATCTCAAGCGATTGTAAGGTGAGTCACGTAAGAATTGCTGAATTTTTTTCACCCAAAATTATTTAGCTCTGGAGTCTGGAATACAAGTTATATGAATGAAATATTCATTGATTTTGCATAGAGAATCAGACGATTTATATTTCGATGAAGTTTTAAATATTTAAGTATAATAAGTTACTGTAGTACTGTGATAATGTAAAAGATATCACCACTGAAAGTATCACGTTTTAGAGATTTTTATATGAAATTGCATTTTAGTTGGAAAGTGTTTAATAATCAATGCTTATGCATGATTGATCTTTCTTGTTTTTAATATACATAGAGAAGAAAATATAAATTGTGGAGTGAGTTTTGATTTACAACTTCAAATTAACTTTTACCAGACATGGCATGGTAAGGTAGACCAGATACTTAAAGCCAAAATCAATCTACACAATTCATCATCGTCAACCATAACTTTCGCTTTGAATCAGACGTTTTTTGCTGTTTCTGTCTTCTGTTTTTCTTTTGAGGAAGATATCAGAAATCTCCATCCCCAGAATGCACTAAATTGAACTTCTACTAGTGCTGTCATTCGGCGTGACTCCCTTCGTTCGCCGCCCCTGTTGTCCACTACAATTCCTGCGAATCACAAGTGCAAGATTCATGACGAAATTACATGACTCGTTCTTCAAGAACGGTTTCACAGGAACTTTGTATCAACTGCAGAAAACAGTAAAGAATTAACATCGCTCGTGTTCCAAACTAAATAAGAAAAGCCATAACGACTCTGTCTGTCTTGTCTGTCTCACTTGAGGAAAAATTTAGTAACTTCGTGACAAACTTATCAAAATATCGCCAATTTGGCGACTTTTGGAAAATGTTCAATTTCAATGTCTCAGTTTAATTTTCTTTGATAATCTGTCCAGCATTGTCTTTACTCTGTCAGGGTAAGGAAGGTTAAAGCCATACTGCAGAACAGTGTCTCGTTGGAGGACATTCTATATATGCAAAGGTGTATTTAGTTTAAAACTTTAACCATCCGTCGGTACTAGACCTTTAACAAGGGGCGAATTATTCGATATTTGGTGAAATTTTGATTTGATGTATCACTTAATTAAAGTAAAGCAAGTTTCACAGTTCTGAGAAATGTCACGTTTTGTAGGGAGGTCTAGGGTGTTGCAAATTACTCGCGTTTCTTAGGCGTTGAAATAGTAATTACGCTTCGTAACAGAATCGTATAATAAATTGATAATATTGATAAAAATATGTGCAAGGTTTACATGTGCTAGGGGGTTGATTAGAAGGTGTGGGATAGCCCAGTGGTTAGCGGTTGAGGATTGCACTCGGATGATTCGAGTTAGATTACCAAACTATCCCCGAGGTCACACGGTTAGTAAAATCTTTCCGAGAGGTTGGTGATCCTGTTGGTCCCTATGGATGCTGCCCCCAATGGGTTCTAGTCTAAACTCAGTGACTGTCCCGGCCGTCCAAACAGATATTTTACACCGGAATATTTTACACAGATATTTTAGATCGGTCGGTCTGAGTTGTGAAAGAAAGAAAGGGGTTGATTGGAATAAAAAAAATTCGGAAGTTATGTGTTTCAAAATTGTATTTAAAATACATTTTAAGAGCTGCTTAACACTTTCAGTAACAAAAGCGTATATTTAAAATATTGCTATTTATACATATTTATAAAATAGTATATTTGAATTCAATCTACGGAGGAATAACAAGAGGTTCATTTTCCCACACAGGGGTGCATCAATAATTTGCTGTGAAAGAGTATATCCATTGGATTAGGCAGGTAAAGTTAAATGCTGCTCGCAGTAGATTCTTTAAAAATGAAGATAAAACGCCCATTGATGTGGACACAAAATCCCCATAGGTTTTATACCGCTTTCTGTGACACTTGGGGACATCGCCTTTGCTTGCTCTGCTCACTAACCCTCACAATACTCTCTGGCACTCGACGAGCTCGTTGGAACGTTTTCGTGCCACCTGTTATACAGGAATCATATACCCATTGAAGTTCGCCCCTTGTTTGATGGTACTCACTACCTCCCTATGCCCACTTCGCGAGCTCTTTCAACACACAATCGCTCTCGTGCTCCCAATCAGCTCGGTCCATTAAATCTTTACCCATATTGAAGAAAAATGTCACTTTAGAAGAACATAAAAATTGAATAACACAAACTAAATCGAAATATAAAACAAGAAAGATCAATCATGCATAAAGCATTGATTATGAAACACATTCCAACTTCCATGAAATTTTATATAAACACCTCTGAAATGCGATACATTCCTCGGTAATATTTTTAAAATTATCACAATACTACTTTAATTTATTATATTTGAAAACTTCATCGAAGAAAATGAACTTCATTCAAATGACGGCATTGAAATATAAATTGCCTGGTTTAAACATCTCTAAAATGCGATACATTCCTCGGTAATAATTTTTAAATTATCATAATACTACAATAATTTATGATATTTAAAAACATCACCGAAAACAAATGAACTTTATTCAAATGGCGTCATCGAAATATAAATCGTCTCTATATGAAAACGTCTCATTCATCACAATACTATAACAGTTTATTTTATTTAAAAATTTGAAAATTTATCTACCATATTTATTTTAAAATGTGTCTTATACATAAAATAATTAAATACTTGAGAAAATATTTATTATATAATATATCTCTTTTCTTTTCTTTCTGGGGGATATAGCAAGAGTCAGAATTTAATTGAATTTGTTTTTCTCCCTATATTAAATAATTTTTATTTAAAAAACAACCTAACATATTGAAATTTTTTTTTATACATTTTATGGGATAATTTGAATATTTTCAAAAATTTTCGAAGCAATTTGGGAATTTTAAATTCGCTTAAAAAATGTTTAAAAAATTAGGTCCCATAGGGTTCAATGTATTTCATTTTTTCAACCCGGGTTCAATCCAAAGCTAATTGAGTGATATTATTCATTAATATTCCCATAGGTCCCACAGACCGTCTGAAAAACATACTAAAATTTCATTTTGATAAAGTCATTTTTACGGCTGTTATCGTGCTAACGGACAGACAGACAGAATGAAGAACGTCATAAGCACTTTTTAACTATGTTATAAAGAGTTAATAAGAGGATCGGTCCTGGAAAAAATCAACTATGTATGTGCATGCCTTCAAAAATTCACGGGCCTGCTATTGCTATAGTCTGCCTAGAATGCGAAATCGCTTCTCAAATGCTCTTCCTTTGATTTCCACATCAAATATCTCAAACTAAAGTTTAAATTAAAAAAAGGTTTACTTCAGCATATTGCCATAACATTATTCCTCTATAATTGTACCACTTATCGCAATTTTGTGTGCTATAAATTTTGCGGTACGAGACAAGAAACTCGAAGGACGAAAAATGTGTCAACAGCAGCGGCGGCGGCGTCAACTACTTTTGTTTTAATATATACATATGTATGCTATACCCTTAAAAGAATAGACTCCGTATTGAAATCGGGAAATGATGCGATTAAAATCTGATGCATCCCTAATACATGTTCCAGCAATTTCCTAAGAATCAACATATTTTAATATTGGGATAAAAACAGTCAAGCAAACTAGAGCTTTTTAGAGTTCAATCCTACTGAAAATCCAGAGACTTTATTGTTAACTGTGATAATTCACGAAAATCGTTTGATTCTTTTGATATATTGCGATGATAAAGTAAAAGTTTCAACATCTCGATAACACACCATCGAAAAAACTCTTGAATAATGATTATTTCATTTTTACTAAAAAAACTCCCACAAAGTGTCCACAACACAAGGATCCTTTTTCATTTTATTATTTTTTCCCATTTAGATCAAAAACGCACAGGATCTTGAGAACGAACGCATGTTAGCGTTCCATTCATATCATTCTCTCTTAAATAAAAATGACATAAAAATAACAGTTTAAGAATTTTAGCATAATTATATTTACTTTTTCATACGTAGTATTTGTAAAGTATTATTTTCACGATTTTTTTTTACTTTGGAGATTTTGTTGCCAATATATGTTTCAAGACCTCCTGAGCACATTCACTATTTGTGTAGTGATGTCCGTATATCTGTCTGCCTGTCTGCCTGTGGTCGACTTCTGTATACAGGACAGCTAGTCAAAATATTAAAAAATTTTTACTAAATTTTATATTCGGCTTTGTTAATGAAAACTCTAGAACTAGATAGGATATTTTTATATTCCAACGAAAACTTCCGAAATTTATTCTAAATTTTATATTTTCTTAACATAGCAGCACAGAACAACATTTGACATAATCATGCATAAAAGGGATTACTTATAGCTCCATGATCACGAAATTTAACTCCCCTCGAGGGGAAAAGTTACCTCTTTCTTAATACGTGTCATTATATCCAATCTTTGAAATCGGACTTAAGATCTTTTTAAAATATACTTTCCCTTTACATATACTACGTATAGCAAGAAAAGTAAAAACACAGAAGTTAATCCAAAACAGAATTTACGTGAAAAGTCTTGGAACAGACGATAAAATACTATAAGTCAAAACCACAATGCAACTCATCCACGATAAACATAACCGCCGCTTTGAATGGCACATCCCCCGAAATGGCATTCGCTGTTTTTTCCCGTGGTTTTTTCCCCATCGAAACCTCCCATCCCCAAAATGAACTAGAATGATATTTTTTACGAGCTCTGTCATCCAGCGTATACGTGTGACTTTCTCTCTCTCTCTCTCTCTCTCTCTCTTTGTCCACACACGGCTTCGTTCGCCGGCGAACCACAAATGCGAAAGTCCATGACGAGATTACGTGACTTTTCTTCACGAAAAGATTCCCGGAGACATTTTATTCGTCGGCGAAATAAAGGATAAATGAAAAATTTAAGATGGAACGACATGAAAGCAATTAAAGCACAGAGTGAATAGTTAGTTTCGGGGCGTCCAATTTTAACATTTTATAATGTCGCGAGAAATTTAAAAAGAAATATATTTTATTGTATATTTTATATTTAGTTAGATGGCCTTCAAAATATATCAGAATTATCGTCTACTGTGTGTGTTAGACGTTCTTGACAGACCTCATTTTTATCAATTGAAGAACCTGGCTTTCTCCCAAAGTGAGAGAAATTTTATTTTAGTGTCATGCCTCCCTAGCCATTCTTAGAAGAGTATCGTTGGAGAGTTTAGATAAAATAGCCATGCTCTAAAATCCATAACAGTTAAAAAGTTACGAGGGTTTCGAAAAACTGAATCTGCTGCAGACAAAACGAAAACAAGCAAATCTTCCATTTTAACTCTTATTAAAGTGTCTCAAAGACAGAAAAAAAACGTTTCTAAAACTCTTCCGTGAACACTTCTAAAATTCCCCAATGACACTTTCTTAAGGGGACCAGAACCAAAGGGTTTATCAAAAAATTCAATTCTTTTTATTTTTGATTTAGATAGTTCAGAATGTTTCCTTTCCAATGTCATATAACATTAATTAATCCGCAAAGTGAAAGTTATAAATTTTCGTTTTTTCCATATGCCACTTACAAAATCTGAGGCCTTTAAATGTACTTTCAGAGTTATCGAAAAAAAAACCCATGAAAAGTAAGTTAAAAGCTATATATGAAGAAGAGGAAACAGATGATCCTTCATACAAATCAGGATATTATTACAAATGTATGCGTTTATTATTGATGACTCAAATTAGGTCTTGAAAACTATGTATTTTGAGAAAAATGAAACGTTTGTTTACGAAGCTGTTTTTCTCAGAACGTGTTTTTTCAGTACCTATGCTCCTTTTTCTCATTTTCTCAGCATCTACAGGACAAAATATTTTGAAATTTTTATGGTATATTTAGACCATGTGTATACATATTTTGACAGATGCTTTTGTAGATAAGTTGTTTACTTTTTTTAATAAAAATAAATGTTAAAAAGTTGGCCGAAAAACTGTCATTGTAAGAAAAAAAAATCATAATTTCAAATGTTTTGCAGTAAATAAGACAAGAAAGATCAATCATGCATAAAGCATTGATTATGAAACACTTTCCAGTTTCAATGCAATTTTATTTAAACGTCTCTAAAATGCGATAAATTCAGCGGTAATATTTTTAAAATTATCACAATACTACATTAATTTATTATATTTAAAAACTTAAAACTTCATCGAAAAAAATTATCTTTATTCAAATGACGTCATTGAAATATAAATCGCCTGGCTCTGTGTGTAAATCTGTAAATATTTCCTTTATACACTTTTATTCCATTCCTTTCTTTCATCACAATACTACAATAATTTGTTTTATTTAAAAACTTAAAACAATAGAGGTACAAGTAATTTATTTAACTCTATGCTTAAAACTTCATGGAAAAAATCGTCTGCTTCTCTATGTAAAATCAATGAATATTTCATTAATATCAGCTATATTGCAGACTCCAGAGCTAAATAATTTTTCGTCAAAGAAGTTCAGCAAATTTTATATAACTCATTCTACATCTTTATGTGTTTACATACTCCATAAGTGAAAATTAGGCTTCGTTGTAAAAATAATCAAAGTTTGATGATCATTTAAACTCAAATATATTGTAATTGCTTTGTTTCATAATGTGGATACACAAAATTTAAGCAAAAATAAAGCGGTTTTAGGACGGATACAACACTAAATATAAATAAAAAAGAACTTTAAAAATCACGATTTTGACACAAGATGAATGTCATATTTTATTTTGAAGTGGGTCACGTGATCTCTTCATACAATATGGATGTAATTATTATTTTAATTTTTATTTAAAAAACTACCAAATATAATTTGCTGAAATCTGTTTCATGTTTTTTATGGGATAATTTGAATATTTCCTAAAACTTTTCAAGCAATTTGTGAATGATAAAGTCATTTTTACAGCAGTTATCGTGCGAATGGACAGACAGACAGTCAGACAGAATGAACAAAGTCATAAACACTTTTCAACTTTGTTGTAAAGCGCTAAAAACGAGCTGCTAAAAATTTTAAATGTATTACATCTTTGAACTGTAAAATTTTTGTACTCATAGTATTTATTGTTTCTAAGAAAAAAGAACATGAAAATAGCAAATTTAACATGGGTGAGATAGGCTGGTTTCGGTCTTAAGAATGGTTAAAGAAATATTGTGCTCTAAAATAAAGTCATTTCACTCTGAGAATACGACCTGTTTATTCTTCGATCAGTATAAAATAAGTCTATCTTGATCGTTC
Source organism: Amaurobius ferox (assembly GCA_951213105.1). Classification (NCBI taxonomy): domain Eukaryota; kingdom Metazoa; phylum Arthropoda; class Arachnida; order Araneae; family Amaurobiidae; genus Amaurobius; species Amaurobius ferox. The sequence continues at coordinate 169,604,619 of OX578135.1, read as the reverse complement.
AATATATTAAAAGCAGCAGACGATATTACTTTCCTTATATACATAATGTATAAGGAAAGTATTGTGGCGGGGTCGAAAATTCGAATTCGAGTTTTCGACGGGAGAGCACGTTTCAGGCATCCCTGAACACGAATCGAACATTTTTGCTGTTAAGTGACGTCTGTGTGTGTGTGTGTGTGTGTGCGAAAGTATGTGTGTGTGTGTGTGTGTGAAAGTATGTGTTTGTGTCAGTGAGCCTGTGGAAACGATATCTTATGAACGAATGGAGCGATTCGAATGAAATTTGGTACAAAAATCACAATTCATGAATACTGGAAGCCTAGTGTTTTTAAACGTAATTGAATGTTCAGAACCCCCCTAAATTTTCGAGTGAAATTTTGAAAAAATCATCAAAAAAATAAAACCTTTAATAAAGTTACGCAAATAAGCATTTCTTAGGTAATTTTTCCTTAGAAAACGATTGACATAAACTTTAGAACGCTAGCATGAACCGTTCTCGAGATTTTGCACATTTTTCAAAGAAATCTATCAAAAAATCCCATAAATTAAAAAAAAATATTAACTGTTGAGAAACATGTTCACTTTTCATATGTAATATCATGCGATAAATTGGGTTACATCATTCTCGTGGATCTAGCTCTTTCCATTCATGAGGAAAGATATTTTGAGTAATACTTTTGTATTTGAACACCAATAGTCATTTATCTGCTATAGTCCATAACGCTTGGCGAGATTTTAGCGACGAATTTGATGAAATGTCGCCAACTTGGCAACTTTTTGAAATGTCTCCAAATTAACGCTATTAAAATGACGCTTAATCAATGAAAATGATGACAAATTGTCAAAAATTCAATATCTTGGAAAGAATATAAGTATCTACTATAAGAAAAACCTATTTTTTTTACTCTAAAAGTAGTAAATTCATTGCATTATATAAGGAAAGTCATGTGTTGCCCACATCACATTTTTTTAATACATTTTGAAGAGTATGTATAACTGCTACCTAAATGAAAAACAAATCCTACCGTGTAATTCAATTCAATTTCTCGGTATATTATATGATTTTAAAATTGGTACGCAATTTTTACAGCTCTCTGTTCATAATCGAGAAACAGAAAACATAAAGAGAGATATACATGTGCGCTGTCAAGTGTGACTCCATACTATTAAATAATATATTATAAATAATTAATAATTATTAATAATATATTATAAATAACATATTATAAATAATAATATATTTGCTAGCATAGTTTTTGAGTATGCTTCGTGTCATTATAGTTATTGGACGACTCTATAGGTTTAGCAATTATGACGTAAATGAAAATCTCTATCTTTCATTCGATTTCATTCCTTTTCCTTGATGATTTAAAGTCTAGAGTTCTAGATAAGGCACCTCTAGCAAAAATATCACTTTACACTAACCCATCATCGATCGAATGCCTCCATGATAATACTTTTCTTTCATTATACTATGTATTGAGGGAAACGTAAAAAGTTAAAAAAGTTACTTAAACAGACATACAAGTTAACAAGTTTGCAAGTTAAAATAATCATAGTTTTAACCGTAATAAATTAAAAAATCTGATGTGGACAGTACATGACTTTCGTTATATAATGCAATGAATTTACTACAGTTACGGTTAAAAAAATAGGTTATTCTTACAGTAGATACTTATATTCTTTGCAAGATATTGAATTTTCGTCAATTAGTCATCATTTTCATTGATTTAGCGTCATTTTTATCCATTTGACGAGATTTTCGTTAATTTGGTAACATTTTGAAAAGTTGCCAAGTTGGCGACATTTTGCCAAATTCGCTGTCAAAATCTCGCCAATCGTTATGGACGGAGAAATACGTTATTCTTATAACAGATAAATGACTATTGGCGTTCAGATAAAAATGTACTACTCAAAATATCTTTTCTCATGAATGGAACGAGCTAGATCCATGACAATGATGTCATCAAATTTATCGCATAATATTACATATGAAAAGTGAACATGTTTCTCAACAGTTAATATATTTTTTTTAATTTATGGGATTTTTTGATACATTTATTTGAAAAATGTGCAATATCTCGAGAACGGTGCATGCTAGCTTTCTAAAGTTTATGCCAATCGTTTTCTAAGGAAAAATTACGTAAGAAATGTCTATCTGCGCAACTTTATTAAAGGTTTTGATTTTTTGATAATTTTTTCAAAATTTCTCTCGAATATTTAGGGGGATTCTGAACATTCGATCACGTTTAAAAACAATAGGCTTCCAATATTCACGGATTGTGATTTTTGTAACAAATTTCATTCGAATCGCTTCGCTCGTTCGTGAGATATCGTCTCCACAAACTCACTGACACACACACACACACACACAGACATCACCTCAAAAATATTTTATTCGTGATCAGGGATGCTTGAAATGTGCTCTCCCGTCGAAATTCTTGAATTAGAATTTTCGACCCCGTTTCAATACTTTCCTTATACATTATGTATATAAAGAAAGCAGAAATGCGAAATAAAGGAGCCCATGTAGCATCCTTTACATGGTCAATAAAAGGTAGTGAAGGTATCGGAATGAACACGCAGGCATATTTTTATAAAAACAACAAGTTTATTCTTAAACTGTAGAAATCATAAACATAAACTCCATTAACGTAAATAACACATAATAAATCAGCATGTACATGGTTCACCTTTTTCATTATCGTCTGCACCCACACACACCACGTTCTCTGTCGTACCAACTCGTATCATCTCGAACCGTATCGCTCCCTCGTGCTTTGCATTTTGCCTTTTTATAACCCAGTTGCCAGCTCCACCTGCCGATTGCAGTCTGCGCGGCTGTTATTTAAATTTAAACTCTTCTTTCATCGGGGAAGACACTGCTTGAAAAATAAGAAGTCGAGAAAAGAAATTGTGAATCTTTTCATGGTTACTACATATTTTTTCTCAACCACGACACTCTTGGTTGGGTTATCCTGTATCGCTGTTTTGGTCCGTTTACGGTATTTTCTTTCTCTAACATAAATAGCATAATCTACAGGCAATATATTAAAATAGAGTCAAAATTTCGACCTATTTTTCAATGTACTTAAACTCAAACTTACAGCACTTGGACACTGTGGAACAGTGTAGGCGGCCTGTTTGTGCGATATATTTATCAAATTTAATTACAACACTAGTAGACTAAATTTCCTTAAATTTGAAAGTGAGGTCTCCAATAAATTAACCTGGTGCTGATTATACGAATTACCGTGGTACTATATACTATAAGATTCGGAAAAATGAAAGTCCATTTTTGCACAACAGTCTACCGAAAAAATTAAATAAAATGCGTTAAAATGTATTTATTAAACGTTTGTTCGATACATAACTGCCGTTGGATAAACAAACTTCCCTTAAGCTAAGATAAAACTATTATTAAGATTTTTCATTTCTTTCCAACATAGTTGAAAAATGTTTATGAGTTTGGTCATTCTGTCTGTCTGTCCGCACGATAACTGCCGTAAAAATGATTTCATCAAAATGAAATTTTAGTACATTGTTGAGACGGTCTGTGGGACATGTAGGAGTGAATAATATCACCCAATTAGTTTCGAATTGAACCCGGGTTGAAAACATAAAATACATTAAACCCAATGGGACCTAATTTTTCAAACAATTTGTAAGCGAAGATAAAATTTGCAAATTACTTCGAAAATTTTAGGAAATATTCAAATTATCAATGTGTAAAATAAATTTTCAGCAAAATATGTTGGGTAGGTTTTTAAATTAAATAGAAATATTAATTACACTCATGATATACGAAAAGATCACTTGACTCTTTGCAAATTAAAATATGGCATCCTCTTCTTTTCCCGCTGTTTAAAGATCGTTTAATTTTATATTTAGTGTTACATCCGTCTTAAAATCGCTTTTTCTTGCGTTTTTTTGTGTATCTAAATTCTGTGCCTACGCAATTACAATATTTTTAATTTTAAATGATTATTAAACTTTAATTATTTCTCCAATGAAGTCTAATTTTAACGTATGCAGAATGTAAACGAATCAAACGATTATAAGGTGAGTTGTACCAGAATTGTTGAAATTTTTTCACATAAAATTATTTAGCTCTGGAGTCTGGAATGTAAATGATATGAATGAAATATTCATTGATTTTACATAGAGAGATATATACGATTTTATATTTCGATGATGTCATTTGCATAAAGTACATTTTGTGTAACTAGAATTGTTTTTACTAGAAAGTTTTAAGTTTTCAAGTAGAATAAATTACTGTAGTACTGTGATATGAAAATTTAGAAAATATCAGCGCTGAATGTATCACATTTTATAAATGTTTGAATAAAATTGCATTTCAGTTGGAAGTGTTTCATAATCTATCTTTATGCTATCTTTATGCATGATTGATCTTTCTTTTTTATAGACTTAGTGTTATTTTAAAATGCGATAAATTAACAAAAGAAATAGAAATCATTTTAAATGTAATTTAATTTCAAACACAATGCTTTCTGAATATGTTATTTAGTAAAATACTATTAGATTTAATATTTAATGAAAACATGAATTTAAGTCCCAAGGAAAAGTCATTGGCTGCACAAAAGTTTTGATGTTTCAAAAATTGCTAATATTTTCATATTCTTGAATCTTCTGAAAAATTGCGTATTCATTTCATTGTCATGCCTATTAATATTTACAGAACTCTCCAGTAGAGGGCGTTTTCAATAATATAGAATCATGCTATCTCCATGCAACCAGCATCCGTGGATCAGTTTCAAGTTTTTACAACACATTAATAGCCGGGCCAACGGCCGTACCGTGCTGAAAACACCGGTTCTCGTTAGATCACCGAAGTCAGGCAGCATCGGGCGCGGTTAGTACTCGGGTGGGTGACCACCCGGGAACACCGCGTGCTGTTGGCACATTTTCAGGCGCGGTAGCTCGGTGGTTTGCACGCTGGGTTTGCACGCTGCCACAACTGCCGCCGTGTTCATGCGGAGTACGATCACGTTAAACATGTAGGTCCGTAAGTCCTTCCGAGAGGTTGGTGGTAGGGGATGGAGGGTACGGTCCCTGTGGATGCCTCCCCCACTAGATTCCGGTCTAAATTGGGTGGCACTTTCCGGCCGTCCCAACAGTTACCTTAAACCTTTCTGGTAGGTCGGACGGTCTGGGTCTCAACAACAACACATTAAAATCATTTCTGGTAGGTCGGACGGTTTGGGTCTCAACAACGACAACACATTAATAGCAATTTCAGTTTTAATCTATGTAATGAGCACACGTTTTCTTACTGGCACGGATATTGTTCCAAAAAATTTCACAAACGCATCCACAGGATCTTAAAACATGCATCTTCATCAAAATTTTGTTTTCGTTCTCAAATATTAAAAAAAAACATAACTTACGCTGTTGCTAGTATAGAAGAAAGTAAAAAATCACGTATAAATAGAAAACTGAAATAAACGCTTAGAAAAAAAATGTCCTCCGGGTTTCGTCTTAAATGGCCCCTAAATTAGCCTCGTTCCCAATCTGTCGACGCTTAATGTCTTTACAAGTTTTATTTATTCGCGGACATTTGTTTTCTCGACTGCAGGCAGTTAACTTCTAAAAGAAGCCTATTGTCTCAAAATTTAGTGACTTATGCCACGCGAACGCAGACGAGTCAGCTTTTCACTGGTCGCGAATGGCAACACATTGGATTTAATCTCGCGGAACGGATACAGTCAAAATGTTGCAAAAGACCGTTTTTTTTTTTTTTTTTTTTTTTTTTTTTTTTTTTACGCTGTTTTTAATATTGCTGTGTATATCAAAAACACGGAATGGGTTTGGAAGAGATGTACATATGCCCAGTGAAATAAAGATTTGGAGAAAAATTTAATGGATGGATTCAGGATAGTATATTCAAATAAACATCGTGTGAATTTCCCTACAGACTCAAATTAACTCTTTATTTATTAACTAGAGCCGGTGACGGGGTGCAAAAAAGGTTATGTAAATAATCCCCCTCCATCCACTCACACGAAGCTCTTGCTGAACAAAAATCTCAAGACACACGCTAGCTACATACCTCTCCTAATCATTTTAATTTACTGAACTACACCCTAACAAAACGTAATTACTATACGACCCATAGACGCCTTTCAAAACGCACTTTCTATACGATCAATCGCCTCCTCCAAATAAAACGTACATTTTCCACGAACAGTAAAACTCTCTATATTTTAAACTACTTACCTCCCTTTGAACTCTCTTTTTAAACTGTCAATAGAGTTAAAGGTTATTCCATGCTGATGAGCGTATAACAAGTGCGAAACCGGTCCATAGATACATTTATCTGCAATAGGAGTGCCTCCCTTATTTTGGGGAATACCTCTTTTCTGGCAGGTTCTCTTTTTTTCCCCCCAATGGCCAGGTATTGATATTTCATCATTCGCCTATACACCGGCCAGAACCGTTAACTTGATAGCCGTCACATCACGTTGCCCCAGCACACCATCAGTGAGGGTAGGAACACATCGTGCCCAACGACACAACATCCATGCCTGATGGTGGGACTCGAACCCACAACCCCTGCAGTCGAACGATCTCTAGGAAACGCTTGCCTTGACCGTTCGACCACCGCGTCGGCTCTGGCGGGTTCTTGTGATTTTGAACTGGGCCTTTGCAGCTTCATGTGAGCTAAATCGAGTACAATTTTTCTGGCGACTACGTGGAAGGACTGAAATTAGCTCGCATAGAAGTTTGCAAAATTGCGGCAAATAGCAACCTCTCCTGCACTTAGCAGTTAGTCCAAGCTGATGAGGGTATAATAAGCGCAAAACCTGTCCATAGATACTGTTATCTGCAATAGGAATGTCTTCCTTACGTATAACGGATACTTCTTTAAATTACGTCGTGTACATATATTGCATTTTGCGGAAATAGCATGCGAGAATGTGGATTTTTGTAAGCATTCAGGTTTCCACTTTGCCAAAAACAGTGTTATTTTTCAGCGAGGAAAGTTAGTTTAAATATTGAACCCGATATTTATTCCAATTTTTACAAACCTATATTTCAGAATAGTCCCAAGTCATGATGCATATTTTAGTAAAAATAATTAAAATACCACCCAAACGTGAGATATTCAACTATAATCCACACTCTATGAAAGGTCGCTTTTTCTTCCAATGACAATAATGATCTCCCCCTATTTGGTATTTTGCATCATTTTTCACAGCATAGTGATACCAACCCCTTCCTTTTTCGAGATACATTTCCCTTCCATTTCATTCAAAATTCCACCAATAAAATATTCCGACCTCAATTTCCATCAGATATTTTTGTAAAATCCTCCTCCTCCTCCTCCCCTCTTTCTCTCCAAAAGAGTTGCACTACTCGCTACATATTGCTTCTGGTTGGCATATTCAACGTTTGAAAAGAGGCGTATTAGACATATAAAATACAGTAAAATAATTTAAATGACTAAATTTAAAAAAAAATCTGATGTTAACACATTCTTTATCCTACTGAATCAAATTATTTTTTTCTCGTGTTATTTGAATCCATTAAATTAAATTTTCATCACATATAACCATAGAAATAGAACTGAAAATATATCTGTCTGTCTGTCTCATGCGCATGGGAGAACTACTGCACTGAACTTTATGAAATTTTGATGAATAGCCTTAGCAGAGCCCACTTAAAATTTAGATGCTTACCTGTCCTTTTGTCTGTTTGTATTCATGCCCCTTCGACAAACGGAACCCAATCATTATTAGAACCTCCAAACTAATGTGATCTCTTAGAATTATGGAAATTTTATAAGCAAAGTGAAACAGCAAAAGCAACGGAGGACCTACAGCAGTGTGAGCACAGACCTAAGTACCTGTTAGTTTTTACATGGCCAACAGTATGTTGCCTACTCAAGGGCTATCAATGAAAGATCTCTCTTTATTTCTGACCCTAATAAGAAGACTAAAAACGTAATCTACAAAGAAACTATTGTTTAAATGGAAAATTGTTATCTATATATATAAAGAAGAAATGTATGTATGTATGTATGTATGTATGTATGTATAATCCAACATCACGGGAGAACGGCTGAACCGAATTTGATGAAATTTCGTGGGTAGTTTTAAAATAGCCCCACTTAAAATTTAGTCTATGTTTTAAGTTTCTAACGCTAGGGGTTGTCGCGATATTAATGAAAAACGAAACTTTCGTTTGTGTCACATTATCACAGAAGAACAGCTGCATCGAATTTTATGAAATTTCCTGAGTGGCTTTGAAATAGTCCTCCATAAATTTAGTCCAAGTTTTGAGTTTCTAAGACTAGGGGTTGTCGAGATATTAATGGAAAACGAAACTTTTTCCTAGAAGTTCTACTCTCTAACTCCGTGATTCCCACCGGGAAAAGTTGGAAATCGTTGGTTTAAAACGTGAAAGTCAGTTAAATCTCTGAATTTTGTGGGAGTTTATTGAACTTATTAGTCACTTTTTAAAATAGCAGATTTGAAATATGAATTTAAATGGAAACTCTATCACCATGGTTTATTTTTCACAGGCTTACTCAACAACGAAAAGTATTAAGAAATCAAAATGTTTATTTAATTATCAGCATTTTATGAGGAAGATTCTTTCTTATATCATGACTAGTAGTTATTACCCTCCGTTGCTCGGTTATTTACAATGCAAAACTCTGATAAAAATTACACAGGAACATATAGGGCCGTGAATCTCATACATTGTATTTTCACTGTGAAAAAAGTAAATTTATTGCATTATGTAAGAAAAAAATTATTGCATTATATAAGTCATAGCTGCTTCCGGCGTTTTTTCTTACATGATGCAAGGAATTTACTTCCTTCACAGTGAAAAATTAATGTATAAGAATCACGGCCCTATATGTTCCAGAGTAATTTTTATAAGCGTTTTGCATCGTAATTAACGAGCAACGCTGGGTAATCGTTGCTAGTAATCTATATAAAGAGAATTGCAAGTTGTACTTCTGTCTATCTGTTTGTTATCTCAGCACGGAAGAACTAACTTCTATCCTTTATGTCAGAATTATTGTAAAATAAAGAACAAGAAAGATCAATCATGCTTAAGGCATTGATTATAAAACACTTTCCAACAGAAATTTAGTTTTATTTAAGCATTTCTATATTGTGATACATTCGAGGCTGACATTTTTATTTTCCCTGTAATACACGGTAATGTATAGGGAAAGTATTGGAATCATCCCGAAAATCGCAACTCGAGTTTTCGACGGATCTACACGTTTCGAGACCTCTAGAATACGAAAAAACTATTTTTAGCGTGACGTCTGTGTGTGTGTGTCTGTGTATCTGTCTGTCTGTGTGTCTGTGCAGATTTTGTATCTACTCTAACTAAAAAACTAATTGACCGAATTTCATAAAATTTAGTAGGTGGTAAGTCACTTGTGGGCGAATCTGGTGCTGATCAGTTTTGGGTACGATTCGGGGTAAAAGAACCCGCCTTTTTTTTGCGAAATGGCCCGCAAAAGCTTGTATCCACTCTATCTGAAAATCTAATGGACCGAATTTTATAAAATTTGATAGATAAGTCACTTGCAGGTCACCCTGGCGCTGATTAGATTTTGGTGTGATTCGGAAAAAAATAACCTGCCTTTTTTTACAAAATGGCCCGCAAAAATCGCCAAAATCTAAAATAAAACACTACGCATGCTGAAATATATCCATTAAAATCTTGTTTTATACATAATTATTAACGAAGAAAAGAATAAGACCAACCCCATTACACTAGGACTAGCCGTTCTCGAGATATTTTTTTTGTTTTTTGTTTTTTTCAACGCCACCTTTGAAAATGAGTCCAGTTATCAAATGAGTACGAAAATTAAATTAATAGTGAATTAAATGTAATTAAAATACAGAGGAAATGTATGTAAGTCTGCAGGGAAAGTCATGTGCTGCCCACATCAGATTTTATAAATTATCACATTACTACACTAATTTATTATATTTGAAGACTTAACACTTCATCGAAAAAGGCAATTCTTGTACCCTTGGAGGTAAAAGTAAGGAGTTAAGATTCACATTAAGGAAACGCCAATGTCGTGTCAGACAATAAATTAGGTGACGCTGGGATATCATAAGTAGTCCTTCCTTGCATTTATTTCTATGGCTAGAGGCTTAAAATATTTTAATTAGGGAAATGCAAGTTAAAACTGAAAAAATGAAGAATATTCCTAGGCACTCAACATCATTTTATCTTTCAATTTACTTTTTTTTCTCTATAGATTCTTTACTTTATCCTACAACTATGAAAAAATCTGATGTGGGCAGCGCATGACTTTATTTCAATTAAATTTAATTCACTTTTAATTCAATTTTTGTTCTCATTTGATAACTGGACTTATTTTCAAAGGTGGCGTAGAGAAAATACGAAAAAAACAAAATATCTCGAGAACGGCTAGTCCTGGTGTAATGGGATTGGTCTTATTCTTTTCTTCGTTAAAAATTACATATTAAACAAGCATTTAATGGGGATATTTGAGCATACGTAGTTTTTTATTTTAAATTTTGGCGATTTTTGAATGGCAATTTTGCAAAAAAAGGGAAGTTATTTTTTTTTCCAAATCGTACCAAAATCTAATCAGCACCAGGATGACTCACAGGTGACTTATCTACTGAATGTTGTGAAATTCGGTCCATTAGTTTTTCAGCTAGAGTGGATACAAGCTTTGCGGGCCATTTCGTAAAAAAAAGGCGGGTTCTTTTATCCCGAATCGTACCCAAAACAAATCAGCACCAGATTCGCCCACAAGTGACCTACCTACTAAATTTTATGAAATTCGGTCCATTAGCTTTTTAGTTAGAGTGGATACAAAATCTGCACAGGCAGACAGACACACACACAGACGTCACGCTAAAAATAGTTTTTTCGTATTCTAGAGGTCTCGAAACGTGTAGATCCGTCGAAAACTCGAGTTGCGATTTTCGGCACGATTCCAATACCTTCCCTATGCATTACCATGTATTGCAGGGAAAGTAAAAATACTGGTTAATTATACTCATAATTAGGGAACCCTTAATTTAAAATAATCAAAAATACATATACGAAATACTACGCCTTTCTGTTGTGTCAATTAGCAATAGCAGCTGCTTTACTAAAACTAGGGGCACCTAGATATAATTCTCAAAGCATTATGGCATGCGTTTCTTCCACAGCTGCTTTACCTCCTCCTTTCTAACTGCATGCTAATTACACTAAAAGCACTTTATTCAAATAACGTCATCGAAATATAAATCGTCTACCTCTCTATGTAAAATCCATGAATGTTTCATAATTTAAAATCAAAAATATTGTAATGGCGTTGACACAAAATTTAGATCCACAGATAATGCGCAAAAATAGAGCGGTTTTATGACGGATGCGACACTAAACATAAATTTGAAAGATCTTTAAACATCATGATCTTTATGCAGAGGAAAAAAATGATGTCATATTACTTTTCTTATATACATAGTATAATGTATAAGGAAAGTATTGTGACGGGGACAAAAATTCAAATTCTAGTTTTCGACGGGAGAGCTCGTTTGAAGCATCCCTGAACAAGAATTAAACGTTTATGAGGTGATGTGTATGTGTGTCCGTGGAGGCGATATCTGACGAACGAATGGAGCGATTCGAACGAAATTTGGTACAAAATTACAACACGTGAACACTGGAAGTCTATTGTTTTGAAACGCAAACGAATGTTCAGAACCCTAATAAATTTTAAAGTGAAATTTAGAAAAAATCAAAACCTTCAATAAAATTACGCAAATAGTCATCTCTTATGTAATTTTTTATTAGAAAACGATTGACACAGACTGGCATCAGCCGTTCTCGAGATATTGCACATTTTTCAGATGCATGTACCAAAAAACCCCATAAATTAAAAAAAACAAATTTTGTTGTTGTTGTTGTTGAGATCCAGACCGTCCGACCTACCAGAAAGGTGTAAGGTAACTGTTTGGACGGCCGAGAAGTGCCACCCAATTTAGACCGGAACCCAGTGGGGGAGCCATCCACAGGCACCTTACCCTCCTTCCCCTAGCACCAACCTCTCGAAAGGACTTACGGACCCCTATGTTTAACGTGATCGTACTCCACATGAACAAAAAACAACTTTTGTGAAATATGTTCACGTTTTATATGTAATATCATGCGATAAATTTAGTGACATCATTCTAATGGATCTAGCTCGTTCCATTTATGAGAAAATATACTCTGGGTAATATTTTTGTAGTTGGATGCCAATAGTTATTTCCTTTCTATAAGAATAACTTATTTTTCCGTCCCTAACGCTTGGCGAGATTTTGTCGACGAATTTAGCGGAATGTCGCTAATTTGACGGCTTTTTTAAATATTGTCAAATTAACGAAACTGTCTCCAAATCAATAAAAATGACACTAAATCAAGGAAAATGACGACTCATTGACGAAAATTTAATATCTTAGAAAGAATATAAGAATCTACGAGTGCTATAAGAATAACCTATTTTTTCTGTCAGTAACGTTTGGTAAAAATTTTGGTGACGAATTTTTCGAAATATCTCCAAATTAGTGACTTTTTAAATGTTGCCAAAACTGACTTTTCGCTGACATATGTACACACACACATATGCATACATATATATATATACACTCTAAGACAAAAAAATCGAGGCACTAAGAAAGAATTATCCAAATGAGACAAAATTTGGTACATGTAATGTGGATGTACAGAAAAAAAAATGATTAGAATTTCAGAATAATTGGATTATTTATTACACTGAAAGATCTACACAAAGTGAGCACGTCAATATGGCGTTGGTCCACCTCTGGCCCCTTGATACAAGCTGTTACCCGACGTGGTATTGATGCATAAAGTTGCCGGATGGAGTTCTGAGGCATATCGTTCTAAATGGCCTCCAATTGACGTGCTAATTCGTCTATATTCTGGGATGGTCGCAGACGACGCCCAATCTCAACTCAAATGTGCTCAATAGACGGGAGATCTGGGGATCTGGCTGGCCGAGGATATGTCAAAAATCCAGACCACCCGACTGACCCAAAAGTTTACAGCAGCAGTTTACGTGGGCCAAGGAAGTGAGTCGTAAGCACGCAGACAATCAATAGAGAGGCGTGCCCTGTGTGGTCTGGCATTATCTTGCTGAAAAGTTAGCCCGGGGTGCGGAAGGAATGGTAATACAACGGGTCATAGACTGTCGGCAACGTACCGCTGTGCTGTGATGGTGCCTTGGAGGACTATCAAAGGGGTCCGGCTATCACGAAATGGCACCCCAGACCATAACTCCCTGTTGTCGGGATATGGCGTATGGCAGTAAGAGCAGGCTCTTGACGATGTCCAGGCTGTCTCCAGATACGTATGCGCTGGTCGCCAGGACTCAGTTCAAAAGGGGACTCATCACTGAAGACAATTCATTCCCAATCCGAACAATTCCACATTGATCGGGCCAGCACCATTGCAATCGCTGTTAACGATGCATCGCTGTTAACGATGCTGATGGTAGAAAGCGTAATGGGCGCCGCGAATATAGATTTCACTCCCGTAGTCTTCTATTAATGGTCCGGGTGGTAACTTCCGTGTTTGTTACACGTTGGAGGGTTAATAACGACGAATCTCGTGCTGTCACAGCTGATGTGACAATCTCTCTATCTTCCCGTTCTGTCGTCGCTTAAGGCCGTCCGCTTGCCGCTGACACCTGCCATTCCGGACCCATTCCTGCCAACATCGTCTAAATGTCGAGTGATTCGGCAGTGTGCCCACCCAGCCTCATGCAGTTCGACCGCAGGCCCTTCATATGCTCGCAATGGCCGCGGATTCTCCGGCGAGACATTGTTAAAATCAAGGTACGTAAACGCAATCGAAATCCACTGCATTCTTTGTTCCTGAAAGCGAGGCTCGCTCTCTATATATACCATCATGGTGCTCAGTTTCAATGCGCTGTAGTTCCGACTATCCATTCATTGGCTGCGAATTTTGGATCATTTGCATATTCGGTCGACAGGATGTTTGCATGTAGAACAAGAAAAGGAATAGTACCGAAAGTTGGTCGAGGGGGTTATTACCCCCTCACCCCGGTTCAGCATGCTTTACGCCATGGCCACACTCTCGTATGCCGGTACCATTCCGTATCTAAGCCATTATGCGCAAGAAAATCTTTATAGGAGGTGAAAAGACCTTACTCGTTGAAGAAATCGTTGTTTTTTATTAACACTTTACAACAAAGTTGAAAAGTATTTATGACTTTGTTCATTCTGTCTGTCTGTCTGTCTATCTGTCTGTCTGTCCGTTAGCACGATAAATGCCGTAAAAATGACTTAATCAAAATGAAATTTTAGCATGTTGTTCAGACGGTCTGTAGAACCTATGGGAATATAAATGAATAATATCACCCAATTAGTTTTGGATTGAACCCGGGTCGAAAAAATGAAATACATTGAGCCCTATGGGACCTAATTTTTCAAACATTTTTTAAGCGGATTTAAAATTCTCAAATTGCTTCGAAAATTTTAGGTAATATTCAAATTGTTCCATAAAATATATAAAAAAAATTCAGCGAAATATATTCAGTAGTTTTTTAAATAAAAATTAAAATAATTACACCTCTTATATGAAACGATCACGTGACCATGATATGAAACGATCACATGACCCACTTCAAAATGATATATGGCATCCATCTTGTTTCAAAATCGTGATTTTTTTAAGTTCTTTTTAATTCATATTGAGTGTTATATCCGTCCTAAAACTACTTTATTTTTGCTTAAATTCTGTGCATCTACATACTGAAACAACGCAATGACAATATATTTGAGTTTAAATGCTCATCTAAATTTGATTATTTCTACAACTCAGCCTATTTTTCACCTATGTAAAAGGTAAAGAGCAAAATATATAGAATGAGTTGTATTAGAATTCCTGTATTTTTTTAGCACAAAATAATTTAGTCCATGGAGTCTGTCTGCATGGCTGATATGAATGAAATATTAATTGATTTCATAAAGAGAAGGACGATTTTTTTCGATGAAGTTTCAAGCACAGAGTTTAATTTTTTGTAGCTCCATGGTCTTAAACAAAATGTTTAAATAAAATAAATTATTATAGTATTGTGATGAATGAAATGAAGGGGAGAAAGTTATGAATGAAATCCTGTTTTTATAGAGAGATCCAGGCGTGTTATTTTTTCTATGACGTCATTTGAATTAATTTCAGTTGTTTTCGATGAAGTTTTCAAATATAATAAATTATCGTAGTATTATGATAATTCTAAAACTATTACCGAGGAATGTATAACATTTTAGAGATGTTTAAACCAGGCAATTTATATTTCAATGCCGTCATTTGAATGAAGTTCATTTTTTTCGATGAAGGTTTAAGTTTTCAAATATAATAAATTAATGCAGTATTGTGATAAGTTTCAAAATATTACCGAGGAATGTATTGCATTTTAGACTTGTTTAAATAAAATTGCATTGAAGTTGGAAAGTGTTTCATAATCAATGCTTTAAGCACGATTGATCTTTCTTGTATTTCTTTTTCTTTTTCTTTTTCTTTCATATTTGATTTTCAAATTTCAGATTTGGAACTTACCTTTTGGATTTTATATACTGTTCAATATTGCGAAGCAACATGGCGCTTTACTGCATTTGTAACTTCGTGTTATTTAAGTTTTAGGGATTAGGTTTAAATTTTAAATTAAAACTGTTTGTTTTTATAGAATAATAAATTTGCTTGTTTTTAAAATTAAATCACTTGTTATTATTCAAAAATCTGTTTTAAATTATTGTATTATACTTTTGTAGTATATATATATATTTAAATATGTATTCATATATATACATATATATATATATATATGTATATATATATATATATATATATATATATATATATATATATATATATATATATATATATATATATATATATATATATATATATATATTTGAAATGTAATAATAAGAATTATGTAAAAATAAAAAATAAAAATAAAAATACAATTCAAGCAATATTAACATCACCATAGAAGCAAATTCACGGCCATAATGCCGATAAGAGAAAAGAACAGAACCTTCCCAAATTCGATGATTAATCAGAATAAAATTCATCTTCAGGTCTGAGTATTTAATTCTAATTAACCCAAACAAATGCCTGTTTCAGATTAAGCAATAGTGCATTACTATAAATGCTTAAACTCAGACTACAGTCATCAAAAAATGAAAAAATGAAAAAAGGATACATTAAGAAAATTGTATTACCATGCGGCATGAACCCTTCTTCTTCTACCACGTGTATACACGATCAACCTCAACAGCTTAATCTAGAAGCACCGGAATGAACAAGTCGAAATTCTACCAGGGAGGCAGTACGAACGTTCACGGAAATACTCCCAAACCGGCCAGTGAGTCTAAGCTGGAGACTGGACAAGCAATTCAGAATACAACTTCCCAAACATGCAGAACTGAATATGAATATGAATCAAAGATGAAAATTCCTACTAAACAAGTAATTCATAGGAAAACTGGATAATCGAGAATGCCACTATACACCATTATAAGGGCGCTCAAAACGTAGTTTCAATACTGACAAAAGTTACATTTTTTTGCGAAAATAAAATTCAAAACATTAATGTTAATGCATCTTATTTTCCGATTTTTTGATTTTTCTAATGTTTTTGACTTAGTTTATTATTTTTCATTTTTATTTATTTATATAATTAATAAATAATTATATATAATATACACATATACACACATATATATATATACATATATATATATATATATATATATATACACACACACATATATATATATATTTTTTTCTCTCTCTCTCCTGTATGTTAGTCACTATAATTGGGAATGTTTTCTAGGATGTTATCGAGTGAAATTTGATACACTGAGTTGATAATTTTAATAACAAAATTGGGGGGATATGCATTATTGGTCGCTGTACTCAATAATTCCATAAAGTGCGCTAATTTATAATATTCATCACAAATTTTATTGATTCTAAGAGCCTGGTTTATTATATATATATATATATATATATATATATATATATATATATATATATATATATATATATATATAACTATTATAAACGTTTTGAAAAAAGGAAGGGGTGAAAAACCATATGAATTGCATAAAAATGGCTGAGAGGGATAGCGACCTCTCATTCCCGTTTTAAGTACTTTTACGTCTAGACAACGCCCACGGATACCAATGCAATTCAATGACAGATCCCCGTAACATGTGCAAAAATGAAAGCTCCAGAATGCAGAAACGGAGGCCCCAGAATGAAGACAGAATGTAGACAGAAATGGAACGACGAATACTCACTGCCAACGATACTACCGACTAAATCGTAACGTCCGTTTCGCCACAAGAAGTATGTTCCCATACACATGCGTACCTCGATAATTCAAATATGATGTCATATTCTCAAGTCATTACTGAATGAATAATCCTCTTCTTTAAAGAAAGAATTGTAAATAACTTTAAGGAAATTCCGTGGGTAATGATTTTTAAGTGCTTCCTGTAAAATGAGTTTGTTACAAGTGAGACAATTCTTTTTGAAAGTATTATTATTGCGATTTCTTCTCAGATGTCCTGTTATGATGTTGCGGAAAATATTCCTATTCAAATTCGACTTCCATCCAATAATTTGGTTAATCTTCATATCATAATTATTACGTTTATTGTACATAACTGTATGAATTCCATTTTTATGCTTGTATCTTATGGTTATGTCAAGGAAATTTACTTCGTTTTCGACATTATTAGGGTTCTTAATAAGATCCAATTCCGGAGGATAAAAGTCAAATTCAAATTCTGGAGTATTTGAGTAATGACCCAAAATCACATCGTCCACATATCTGTAATATGGCATCTCATATAATACATGATTATTCCTTTCAAAATATGTTAAGTATATGTCAGCCAGGACTGATGAACAGCCCCCGCCCATAGGAATACCCTTAATTTGTTGATAAAATACTCCTCCGCTACATAAAATGTTCTCAAACAATACGAGCTGAATTAAATCCATATACCTTCGCAAAGTGATTACTTTTTTAAGATTGTATTCTGTATGCACCAATAAAAGTATAGCATGTAATTTTTTAAGATCAATGTTGTTGAAAAGGTCCCGAAAGTCATAGCTAGTGAACTGTATATCTTTATTGCAATATTTCAATCGTTTAATGACTTCAGAGCTGTTTTTTATGATAATTGGATTTTGTACTAATAAAGCTTTATATGCAGGTTTAAGTATATTCAAAAGTTTTTTGTTAGCCAATGTAATATATGTATTACATCCTACAGTTACCGTACGAAATTTCACGGGTGTTTTATGCAGTTTAGGAATGAGTACTAAATAAGGAAAGGACACAGTTTTTAAATTGATGCCGATTCTTTTATATAGAGCCTTGATCTTATTTGTCATCACAGCTAAATTATATGGTAAAGGTTTGTACATTGTGGGTTCCATGTAAGATTTCTTCAAGATTTCTATGTAAAAAGGTTTACAGGTAAATGCATAATTAGATACCACTTTGTCAGTATATGTGATCACATAACGTTCTTGCACTTCCCTGATAGAAGTGGGGATGATTGAATTCCGTTGATTATTGAGTTTACTATGATATTGGTTGACAAAACAGTTTAGGATATTGTATTTCCATTCTTCAAAAGCTTTGATGGGTAATCCATATTTAATAGCTAATTTGTATGTGAAAGTTTGTGTGTGAAAAAAAATGAAATTTTGAAATTCAAAACACAGAAATGCATATCTAGCAGAAATTTTTTAACATGCATCAGCAATAATTTATAAATTATGGACCACTTGTTTCTATTGAGTCTTAAGGGTCGTTAGTTCCCTAATTCGCAGATCGGGGCCAATTAGTGCTATTAACCTGAGCCTGGTAGATTTGGGCCCTTACACAGGAAGTTGGATGATTGTAGACCACATCATACCACGATCCGGTCGCGTGATATGTCGTAGTCTACCCGGTAACCCAATCAGACCTCGAGGAAAGTGGATGGGCTCTTGCTGAATACAGAAACCTCAGAAACAATATTTTTTATAGACTTATTTTTTTTAAGTAGCAACTGATACCGGTTTTTACTCAGTTTCTGAACATACATACAGTAGGGAAAATTAGATATATATATATATATATATATATATATATATGTGCTAGCTCGTTCTGGACTCGCCATAACAAAGTACTCAATTGAGAGAAAATCTCGAGATTCGGAATATTTATAAAGTCTGAATTTAGATTTTAATTTTTGAATTTTGAACCTTACCCGCCCTACACCTGTAATAGAGGTGTACTCGTTTTTTACTTTTCTTATATACATAGTATAATGTATAAGGAAAGTATTGTGATGGTGTCGAAAATTCGAATTCGAGATTTCGACGGGACAGCACGTTTCAAGCATCCCTGAACGCAAATGAAACACTTTTGAGGTTACGTCTGTTTGTGTGTGTGTGTGTGAGAGTCTATTGAGACGATATCTCACGAACGAATGGCACTATATATAAACGACATTTGGTAAAAAAATTGCAATCGTGAATACTAGAAGCTTATTGTTTTTAAATGCAATCGAATGTTCAGAATTCCCCTAAATTTTCGAGTGAAATTTTAACATTTTTAAATGTTGTTAAATTAACAAAAATGTCGCCAAATTGATAAAAATGATGATAAAGGAATGAAAATGACAACTAATTGATGAAAGTTTAATATCTTGGAAAGAACATAAGATTAGTCTATAAGATTGACCCATTTCGCCGTCGGTCCGTCCGTGCGTTACGCTGGTCGAGAAATTTAGCAAGACGTCGCCTTGGCGACTATTTTAAATGTTGCCAAAGTGACAAAAATATCGACAAATTGATCAAAATGACGCCAAATGGAGAGTAATGTTTCACGAATTCTGATTTCAGTCATATGACGGGCATACCTTCTACTATATAGGAAATTTTAAGAATTAAGAAATGCTCAATTTTTAAGAAATTTTTAAGAATTTTTCACTAACACTTGGTAATGCAATTGGCAAACTTAGCGCATAATTTTGCAAATTATCGCCAACTTGGCGATATTTCGATCCAGATTGACAAAAATATCGTCAAAGTTGCAAAAATCACGCTAAATGAATGGAAATGACGCCTAATTGAATACTTAATTATTAAAATATTTTAGTATATGGACTATATCGCTTATTGAGGATACTATCAATATTTATAATTATTTTTTTAGAGTTGCGCAAAATGTAAGATAATTGGGTACTATGAAATAGTTTTAAATGTTGTCATCCGGAAAATCGCCAAATGTACAGTTCAACGATAAGACACAGTACCGTGGATCTAATACATTATTTTTACTTTCCTTATATACATAATGTATAAGGAAAGTATTGTGACGGGGTCGAAAATTCGAATTCGAGTTTTCGACGGGAGAGCACGTTTCAAGCATCCCTGATCACGAATCAAACATTTTTGAAGTGATGTCTGTGTGTGTGTGAAAGTATGTGTGTGTGTGTGTGTGTGTGTGTGTGTGTGTGTGTGTGTGTGTGTGTGTGTGTGTGTGTGTGTCAGTGAGTCTGTGGAGACGATAACTGACGAACGAATGGACCGATTCGAACCAAATTTGGTACAAAAATCACAATCCGTAAACACTGGAAGCCTATTGTTTTTATACGTAATCGAATGTTCAGAACTCCCCTAAATTTTCGAATGAAATTTTGAAAAAATCGTCAAAAAATCAAAACCGCTAATAAAGTTACGCAAATAGACATTTCTTATGTAATTTTTCATTAGAAAACGATTGGCATAAATTTTAGAACGCTAATATGAACCGTTCTAGAGATATTGTGCATTTTTAAAAAAAATTATGAAAAAGTCACATAAAAAAAAAATTCCTATTGAGAAACATGTTCACTTTTCATATGTAATACCATGCGATAAATTGAGTGACATCATTCTCGTGGATCTAGCTCGTTCCATTCATGAAAAAACATAATTTGAAGAATACTTTTGTATTTGAACGCCAATAGTCATTTATCTGCTGTAAGAATAACTTTTTTCTTCGTGCATAACGCTTGGCGAGATTTTGGCAACGAATTTGGCGGAATGTCGCCAACTTGGTGACTTTTTGAAATGTTGCCAAATTAATGAAAATCTCGCCAAATGGATAAAAATGATGCTAAATCAATGAAAATGACGACTAATTGTCGAAAATTCAATATCTTGGAAAGAATATTAGTATCTACTATAAGAAAAACCTATTTTTTTACTGTAAAAGTAGTAAATTCATTACATTATATAAGGAAAGTCATGTATTGCCCACATCAGATTTTTTTACTATAGAAGTAGTAAATTCATTGCATTATATAAGGGAAGTTATGTGCTGTCCACATAAGATTTTTACTTTCCTTATATACATAATGTATAAGGAAAGTATTGTGACGGGGTCGAAAATTCGAATTCGAGTTTTCGACGGAAGAGCACGTTTCAAGCATCCCTGATCACGAATCAAACACTTTTAAAGTGATCTCTCTGTGTGTGTGTGTGTGTGTGTGTGTCAGTGAGTCTGTGGAGACGATAACTGACGAACGAATGGACCGATTTAAACCAAATTGGGTACAAAAATCACAATACGTAAACACTGGAAGCCTATTGTTTTTATGCGCAATCGAATGTTCGGAACCCCCCTAAATTTTCGAATGAAATTTTGAAAAAATCGTCAAAAAATCAAAACCACGAATAAAGTTACGCAAATAGATATTTCTTATGTAATTTTTCATTAGAAAACGATTGACGTAAATTTTAGAACGCTAACATGAACCGTTCTCGAGATATTGCACATTTTTCATAAAAATTATCAAAAAGTCATATAAAATTAAAAAAAAATATTTCCTATTGAGAAACATGTTCACTTTTCATATGTAATACCATGCGATAAATTGGATGACATCATTCTCGTGGATCTAGCTCGTTCCATTCATGAAAAAGATACTTTGAGTAATACTTTTATATTTGAACGCCAATAGTCATTTATCTGCTGTAAGACTAACTTATTTCTTTGTCCATAACGCTTGGCGAGATTTTGGCGACGAATTTGGCGGAATGTCGCCAACTTGGCGACTTTTTGAAATGTTGCCAAATTAACGAAAATCTCGCCAAATGGATAAAAATGACGCTAAATCAATAAAAATTACGACTAATTGTCGAAAATTCAATATCTTGGTAAGAATATTAGTATCGACTATACGAAAAACCTATTTTTTTTTACTGTAAAAGTAGTAAATTCATTACATTATATAAGGAAAGTCATGTGGTGCCCACATCAGATTTTTTTTATTCTGCAATGCGTCAAGTGATCTCGTCATATATCATGAGGGTAATTATTATTTCAATTTTTATTTAAAAAACTACCCAGCATATTTTGCTAAAAATTTTGCACATTTTATGTGATAATTTGAATATTTCCTAAAATTTTCGAAGCAAATTTTGAATTTTAACTTTGCTTAAAAGGCGTTTGAAAAATAAAGTCCCATAGTGTTCAATGTATTTCATTTCTTCAACCCGGATTGAATCCGAAACTAACTGGATGATATTATTTATTTTCATTCCCATGTGTCCCACATACAGTCTCAACAGCAGACTAAAATTTCATTTTGATCATTTTTACGGCAATTATCATGCGAACTTACATACAGATAGACAAACAGAATGACCAAAGACATAAACACTTTTCAACTATGTTGAAAAGTGTTAAAAATGTAATTTTTAAATGATACGAATATAGAATATTCTTATTCCAACTGATATGTTACACGGAAAAGATGTCCATATAGCTATATAACAATTCTTCAACATGTTTTTGACTTTCCAGACCCACTCATCACGCTTAAAAGTAACCCGGTAACTTCGACCAAATCTTTGGACATTTATATATATTATCAGCCATAGGACAGATCTCATAGGGAGAATTATCGATTACCTTCTCCAGGTGCGGAGACTATATAATAATTGTCAAACATGCATTCATATTTCCCGTCCCTACAAAAGCATGGTAGCGACCTAGAAGACTGAATCTTTGTACACTTATAGTATTGATCTCTGGACAAACCCGAATTTCGAATTCTCCCTGTAATGGTATTTCGTTCTATCTCTGTAGTGGTAATTCGACTAAACTCTGGTAGTAATACGTTCTATCTCTCATAGCTATAGGCGTACCCAATATCCTGGAAGGAGGAGAGCTCTGATATCCATAGCAGGTCGGCTACTGTCTTTTGGTTAATTTGGATGGCCTACAGTGTCGGTTTTCGCTTTCCAATATGAACCAGAGATCCAATATAATTATAGTATATTATCCAATAATATTATAGTAGAGATCCAATATAATTGTTTACCCAATGGAGTGTATGATTCCCAACACTCTCCTCTCCGTCAACGTCACTAGTTTAAGATACGCGGAAATACATGCACGTCATTAATATGATTATTGGCTAGTTTGTATCAGGGTATTTAAGGCCCGAACTCAAAGTCGTTTGTTTTATGGGATTTCAAAATTATTCAAAACTGATTCATCATTCTTTATATTTTTTGTACAGATGGACACGAAATTATTTCTCAGGTCCAAAAGTACCAATTTAAAAGGATAAAAGCTATTTTAAAAATAAATTGAAACGGTAAGTAAAATTGGCTTCTTAACAATTGAGGGTGTCCGGCATTTGTGCCTTTTGCTTATGGTAAAAAACTGTCCTATTGAAAATATGATCTACAGTTCCTTTATTAGTTGAGCATTTGTCTTGCTAGAATTGTAATGGCTAGAAAAGAGGCTGCACAACTAATAAATACTAAAACACGTTTTAAATATAGATTAGAAAAGAAATTTAACATTTAAAATTTAAGCAAATTTTACAAACATTTCAAAAATACGAATATCAAGTAGATGCATGCCAACACGTATCTCCTTATTATAAATTACACTTAAACATTATTGATTTGTGCTAGAATTTCATTCAAAAATTGTAAAAAATTAAAATATATAAATTTATCGCTATATTGAAAGCTTACTGGGTTTGCGGATAGCAAAATTATTTCTGATTGCAACCCACAATTTGACAGTCCAGCAGAAGGGCAGAACCATTTTATGTAATAGTTTAACATTTTTACCAAATAGTGTTCATTTGCGCTAAAT
Organism: Amaurobius ferox; assembly: GCA_951213105.1. Lineage (NCBI taxonomy): Eukaryota > Metazoa > Arthropoda > Arachnida > Araneae > Amaurobiidae > Amaurobius > Amaurobius ferox. Next base: position 169,580,393 of record OX578135.1, on the reverse strand, counting down.
TAACATTGGCGACAAACAATTTTTTAAGCAACTAACTCCACACAGCCTGATTAGAATCCTCGAATCCGAGAAAAATGTTATTCACATAATTCGACTTATAGCGGTACCAATTCTATCTTTAGTACTGTATGACTTACTTGATTATAATTTTTTAAAATAATTTACTCATGGCCATGATAAAAAAAATAATTAAATTCTTGGAAATATTTTTATTATAAAATATATCTTCGTTTTCTTTCTGGAGAACATAGAAAGAGTCAGAATTTAATTAAATTTGTTTTTCTCCCTATATTAAATAATTTTTATTTAAAAAATACCAAACATATTTTTCTGAAATTTGTTTTATATATTTTATGGGATAACTTGAATATTTTCTAAAATTTTTGAAGCAATTTGTAAATATTAGCTTTGCTTGACAAATGTTTGAAAAATTAGGTCCCATAGTATTCAATATATTTCTCTTTTTCAACACGGATTCAATCCAAAACAAATTGCGTGATATTATTCATATATATTCCCGTATGACCCACAAACCGTCTTAACCTGTTGCTTACGGGTGGGACAACGGAAATACCAAACGAAGAACCTCTCAAAAATACAGGTATTTGACATACCATATTCCAAATAGTTCGATACCCCCTTGCAGACATTGGCGTCCATGGACGCCAATGTAATAAGGGGGTCGTATAAAAATTTAATTTAGTGAGAAATGTAAATTTGCAATTTACATTTCCCACTTATCTCCAACAGGTAAAGAATTAAAGCACGTTTCAATCTTTTTGGGACACCCTCTATAGTATATGCGTAAATGGCACATAAAAACCCATCTGAATGCGAAGACAAGTATAACTCTATTGCTAAAATGCGAAAATTAAAACATGTTTTTTAATTACATTTCACTTTTATACCGTTAAATTTTTATTTACTTTTTAAATAATATGCATTAACGCCATGCACTTTTCTATAGTTTTTATTAAAAATTAATTAATATTAAACTATAAGTACTCTAATTAAAATCGCGCATTGTTATCGTGTATTTTGAAGGAGCGTGGATATATTCTCAAAATCAGTGGTTGTTGTTGAAACCCAGACCGTCCGACCTACCAGAAAGGTGTAAACTGGAAAAACTACTTTATTATTGTAGTGATCTACAACAACAACTACATTATGACAAATGTAGTTAACTACAACTGCAACTACTTTTTGTAAAAAGTAGTGACTACAAACTGCTTTTAAAATGTAGTCACTACATAACTACTTTTATAAGACGAATTTTACCGCAGCTTCAATTTCCATGAAAAGTTGACGATGTGGGTACACTGTAGTAATTTAACATACTTATTCTGAATAATTAACATTTACTGATTCTCAAATTTAGTGATCAACTTACCAATCTTTACGCTTTTACCCCCTTCTGAAATCAGTAAATTTATATAAAAGTATAAACTTTAAAATCAAAGACACCCAAAAATAGGTTTAAAAGTCCTTTAATAAAATATTTTTTCTTCTACTTACAAAAATTTCACGACCAAAGCGCTGGACGCGGTAGCCCATTGGCGCAGGAGTTGCACTCGGTAGGCCCGGGTTCGATTCCAGCCACTGCCAAAACTGCCGCCGTGTTCATGCAGAGTACGATCACGTTAAAAATGTGGGTCCGAAAGTCCTTCCGAGAGGTTGGTGGTAGGGGAAGGAGGGTACGGTCCCTGTGAATGCCTCTCCCACTGGGTTCCGGTCTAAATTGGGTGGCACTTCCCGATCGTCCAAATAGTTACCTTACACCTTTCTGGTAGGTCGGACGGTCTGGGTCTCAACAACAACAACAAACAAAGCGCTTTCGGGCATCACAATGCCCTTCATCAGTGGCTTCGTCACTAATGAAGGTGTGACTCGTGTAATTTTTGTACGTCGAGGAAATGAGATATTATCACAGGACTTTTAAACCTATTTTTGGTTATCTTTGATTTTAAAGTTTAATTAAAGTTGACGTGTATCCATTTTATTTATTAAAAGTATAAAATAAAATAAAAGTAAAACTATTTATTTAAAAACATGTTTGTTCATTTTTAGTAGAATTTGCGTTTCAAAATTGCAATCAGATAAGCAGGATCTTTTGGGAAATAACGCATCTGAATATATCCATATAAAAAATCAACTCCATGTGGCAATGCCCTTCCTAACTCTGCAGCATCCCTGCAGCCATTCATCGTATACATCGTTGCGCAGAACACTAAATTCCATACAAATGAAGAAAGGGTGATCACATGATATGTAGGATGGCACCTTATTTGTATACTAAAGTAACGTCAAAACTTGATTCAAACTACTGGTTTATCGTATCACTCTACTCTCTACACTACTTATTTTTAAAAGTAGCGCGTTACACTACAAACTACGTAAAAAATAGTGACTTCCACAGTTTCGCTACTTGTAGCACGCTACTTCCGACCACTGCTCAAAATAGTCTACATTTCTGTATATTCAACGCTTCACTAAAAGCATCAATACTCATAAACAGGAACAATATGCAGATAATAATTATCTGGCTAATGAATAAAATTACAATAAACTGCCAATGCTCAACTTATTCGGGAAACAGTAGATTAAATTTTAAAGACACTGCCGTATTCACAATTCACTAACAATTCACGCCAACTCCTAAACGAAAAATGATCCGCTTCAGATACAGGCTGTGGAAAATTCTTATATATGACTCGTGACCAATCTACAGAATATGAGAAAGTTTCCAAACCTCGCCAACTTTGTGATATTTTGCCCAATGTGCCACGAAGGTTAAGCGATTCTAACCTTCAAATTACATTATTTGCCTATAAAGTCGTTTTCCTTCGAAAACAGGCAATATGTCGTGAAAATATTTAAAGTAACCGTAGCAGTATATATTTAAGGGAAAACCGACCTCACTCTTAAATGTACACCAGCTGAACTCGTTACAAAAATTTCGCAACTAGGAGTGAAGCATATATTCATCAAACGACTTTTCATGTACAACATTCCATGTTCATTCTCTCCCCTATATACTCCATTTACATTTTAAATTTTCGAATAATTTAGAATGAAGCATAGAATAACTAAACACACACACCTACTTTATGAAGAAAAAAATTGGATTAAAAATAAAATCGCGAAAACCGGTTTGGTTACCATGAACATATATATATATATATATATATATATATATATATATATATATATATATATATATATAATTGAAGATTTTGATTTTTACTTGTAATATATACCCGAAAATTACCATTAGAAAAATGTTGTATATAAAATATAGCTGTAAAAATTTATATATATATATATAATTGAAGATTTTTATTTTTATTTGTAATATATACCCGAGAATTACCATTAGAAAAATGCTGTATATAGAATGCTGTAAAAATTTATATATATATATATATATATTGTTCAGAAATAAAAACACAAAAATTAGTCACGTAGAATACAGAGTACAACTACAAATTTATAAAAGTATGTAAGCAATTGAGTGAATCCGATTTTCAAATCCTCTTCTCCCACTAAAAATCTCTGTTCCCATTTTAAAGTGTATTACGCTATTTAGTTTTGAACATTTCAAGTTTATAATATCTGGCACATTTATACAGATAATATATTTCGCCGAAATTAAATCGATAATGTTGGCAACGTGCGCAAGAAAATCTCCAAAAACCAATATTTTCCCCTCCAAAATATCCACGAAAAAAGACAAAAACTAAAATTTTCCGCCATTTGGTTTGTTCATCTTTATTTCTAAAACGCGTGCCAAGAAATTATCGTTTTCAAATGGACTGGGTTGCGAGTAACTTGATGTATGGCGGGAGGGCCCTCCGCTCTGGCTCGCCGCCATGATTCGAAAACAAGGGAGGTAACGAACTCTTTTCCAAATTGTAACAGATGCTAATGTAACAAAACATTTTGTCGGTCTACACAGAAAGGAATAACATTCGGCCCTGTAAAGCATTGTTTACCAACCGGTGGGCTGCGAAATAATAACGTAAGACTTTTTTTATTAAATAAAAAATCACAAAAAAAAAAGCTATCTTCATCTATCTACTCACTTAATTCTTCCCGAATCTAGATTCACTAAATTTTACTTACTAAACTTAGTATTAAAAATTCAGCAAAACTCACGCTTCTGTTCACGAGAGTCACGCTTCTGTTTTAGCAATAACAGTCACCGTGTGCGACTCTGGCGCCGAAGTGGTGACAGGTCCAATCGGTTCGCATGTGTGGAACGCCACACCGCGCGACAACGCGGCATCATGGATTGGGGGCGCCATCGCCTACAATAGCAGGTCACCTCTGGTCCGTATTGAGGGCACTATGATAGCCCAACGATACGTGGATGACGTGCTGCGGCCGGTGCCACTATCCTACCTTCAGAGGTGCCCAATGTCATTTACCAGCAGGATAATGCCCGACCACACGCGGCATGCATCAGCCAACAAACCTTGCAAGGTACCGAGGTACTTCCCTGGCCACCAGAGTCCCCTGATCTTTCACCAATCGAACACGTCTGGGACGTGATTGGATGTCACCTGATGGCACTACCGCCGCCGCGTTTAGAAGACGAACTCTGGCAAATGGTTGGCAGGAATTGGGCAGCCATCCCTCAGGACACCATCTGCATGCTCATTGACTATGTATCTAAACGTTTTGCTACCTGTATTGCTGGCGGCGGTGGTCCTACAACATACTGATCAGATGGTGTTATCTCTCAGTGTATAGGTGTATCATGTTGCAATAAACGTCACTTATTGTTCGTTGCTCTCTCTCTCTCTGTTTGCCGATTTTTATCACTTTCTGCCCATTCCTTCTTGGTGCCTCATTTTCACTGTAACATAGTGTATTTTTCCAGTGACTTCTATGGAGGTTTCAAATTATTTTCTTACATTTATTTAGCCTATGACTCCTAGTGTGTCATTTGGGCGCACATGTGGGTTTTGACAATTTAGGGTGTTGGTACAGATCTGCATTTATTTATACAATTTATAATTTTTTTTGTAGAAAATATTATTTTATTTCGAGTCCCGATTTAATATTAGTTCAAAGATTAAAAGAAAAGGAGTCTACCGGATTTTCAGTTGTTCCAAATTTATAACTGAGCGGGGTCTCTTACGATGATAACAATCATGTAAGTAAAACATTAATTCATTGAGAACAAGTTTACTAAAATGTTTAACATGTCCTTTTTACTTTCCTTATATACATAGTATAATGTATAAGGGAAGTACTGTGACTGGGTCGAAAATACGAATACGAGTTTTCGACGGGAGAGCACGTTTCAAACATCCCTGATCACGAACCGAACATTTTTGAGGTGATGTCTGTGTCTGTGTGTGTGAAAGTCTGTATGCGTGTGTGTGTGTGTTCGTGAGTCTGTGGAGACGATAACTGACGAACAAATGTACCGATTCGAACTAAATTTGGTACAATAATTACAATCCTTGAATTCTGGAGGCCCATTGTTTTTACACGCAATCAAATGTTCAGAACCTCCCTATATTTTCAAGTGAAATCTTGAAAAAATCATCAAAAAATCAAAACCTCTAATAAAGTTACGCAAATAGACATTTCGTATGTAATTTTTCATTAGAAAACGATTAACATAAATTTTAGAACGCTAGTATGAACCGTTCTCGAGATATTGCAGGTTTAAAAAAAATTATCAAAAAATTATATAAAATAAAAAAAATATTTCCTATTGAGAAGCATGCTCATTTTCATATGTAATATCATGCGATAAATTAGGTGACATCATTCTCGTGGATCTAGCTCGTTCCATTCATAAAAAAAGGTTCTTTGAGTAATATTCTTGTATTTGAACACTATATACGTATACTACTTTTTATGAGCTCGGGAGTCGATATTTTGCATCTAACTCTAATTTGGAAGTGTCAATAAGAAATTACATTTTGGGCCAACATTGATGCCCAAAACGCCACGTTTTAATTTTTTGTGGTAAGGATTTTGAACGCGAGGATAAATGAGGGTAGATAAATGTTTTCTAAATTTATGAGAAAAATTCATGTGTGCAGAAATAATCACGTGCTCTCAAAAATATTCCCTGCTGTCATATATACCGGTGAAACTCGCGAACATTCAGTCCTATAAGTAATTTTATAAACGAGTTTATTCTTGGAATATATCCCGTATAATCGTCACAATAGAATCGGAGTTTTGTTTTCAAAACACTGCGAACTGGCGATCGCTCAATTTCGATCTGATTTCTACTAGAGTTTCGATCTTTTGTTTACAAAAATCAAAAGACAATAAATATTAGAATCAGTGACAATATATTTTAATAAGTTAAATAAAATTGCATCTTAACTCGAGCACTACTTATGTGACACAAGAGATCAATCCATGGAGGTAAAAGAACTCTAAATCAATGCATCAATCGATTTTTAAATCGCAATTCATTCTAACTTTTGTTTATGAAAATGAAAAATAAAGTAAAAATAAAGTAAAAATAAGACATAGGCGTCCATGGACGCCAATGTCTTCAAAGGGGGTCGAACTGTTTGGGATAAGGTATGTGAAATGCCTGTCTTTTTGAGTGGTTCCTCGTTTGGGATGGACGCTGTCCCACTCGTAAGCAGAAGGTTAATCTAACAATCCTCACTGGTTCGGTTAATAGACGAGTCACCGGCCTAATCAGCATTTTGTGCGTTCCTACCTTTAGAGTAGGATAAGTTTCGGAATGGAAGCGAGTTCTTGAGGTGTTTTTGTAGAGAGTTCTTGAGGTGTTTTTGAAGAGAGTTCTTGAGGTGTTTCTGAAGAGATTTCTAGGTGTTTTCACGAGAGTATCTGATCGGGTCGTGGTTCAAGGGCTTTGTTTTGATTGAGTTGTGGTTCATGTCTGGCGTGAGTTCGTTCTGATCTTTGAGTTTGTTGTCGTGAAAGATGCCAATGGTAAGCATAATAGTTTTGGTAAGCATGATAGCACTAAATATAAGCGTTCCTTAAAAATCATGATTTTAACAAAGCGAAAAAATAATGAATGCCATATTTTATATTGCAATGAGTCACGTAATCTCTTTATAATATGGGTGTAATTCGTAGTTCAATGTTTATTTAAAAATCTACTTAACGTGTTTTGAGGAACTTTTTATTGCACAAATTACGTTATAATTTAAATATTTCCTAAAATTTTCAAATCAATTTGTAAATTTTGACTCTGCTTAAAATATGTTTGAAAAATTAGGTCCCATAGGGTTCAATGTATTTCATTTTTTCAAGCCATGTTAAATACAAAACTAATTGGGTGATATTAGTCACTTACATTCCCATAGGTCCCACAGACAGTCTCAACAACGTACTGAAATTTCATTTTGATAAAGCCATTTGCACGGCAGTTATTGTGCGAACGGACGAACAGACAGAATGAACAAGTCAACACTTTACAACTATGTTGGAAAGTGTTAAAAGCTTACTGAAATCGAGGTAAAACAAAGCTGCTACATTATTAATTACCTTTAAGTAACGCATTAGGATAAATGCGAGTAACAATTTAATGAATTAACAATTTAGTAAGTTGCTCTTCTGATATTTTTGCATCAAATGTACTTTTCCTTTTTGGTAACACTTTATAATCAAGGTCGGCACTTGAGGATTGTCTTACATCTTTGTCTTATGTCTTAGGCATCTTGATTGAAGTTGTTATGCGAAATAGAAAATAATTCGCTAACACTATCAACAAATTCATCTTTGCTAGTGATAATTTTCATAATATTGTAAGCAAAGGACCGTTCCAAATTAGTGTGTCTTGAAGAATAACTTAAAATTCGTCAAGCTTAGTTGCCCGTGCAGTGATTCCAGGAAAGCCAGGGGGAAGACCATAGACGTTAGTGGAGTAAACTCAAAGATAAGTAATACAACATTGAGTAACTTGATGTCCCTCTTTGTGAGCTTAACCTTCCAGGGAGCCAGTATCCTCTTGCTCTTCCCTATGGCAGTCCATGATGGCGTCTCTAAAACAAAATTAACAAAATTTATCTTCTCTACTTTCTACCATTTGTCAATACTTCAAAAAATTCAAAACATATTATATCAGTTTAATCACTAGTTATACAGTTAAATACTACTCAACACTAAGAAAACGCGAATAGTGTCGCTTAATCGATAACTCGTAAGATAATTACATTGTTCTAAAAATTTTCAATTTTATTTTATGGTATCAGACCATGAGCAATTCTATGATGTTGTTCTTCTTGAATTAGCTCCGATACAATTAATGTGGATCCCTCGTAAGCACCATACAGTTTTAAACGAATAAAAAGCTTAGTTGCAACATTTATTTAATAAGGGAGTTAGTATCCCTGTCTCTGACATACTTAAATACTGGTAATATACAAAATGCAATACGTTTATTATGAAATGCACAGTTAACTCAACTCTTAAAAACACACCAAAAAGTTATCTAACAGCTACTTTCATTGCACAAACATGTTATTAGTGTGGGTGTCGACGCAAACGCAGTCAACAAAACTCTCTGCAAGATCAACAAACCGTACTGTTGCACAGAAGAAGGAATTGCACAAAGAACGTTTCCGAGAAGAGCGAGAACGTAGGGTATGAAAAAAGAAAAAAACATTACTCTCCGGCAGGCTTTTTTGAAGACAACGAGCAAATATACTATTTGTTGATTGGAGGTTTTTCTTTCTCTTTGAGATGACATGCCGTGGATAAGGCATAAATAGCTCCAAAACAAAACTTTTTCAGATGAATATCAGGTCGCTACAAACATTTTTTTTCTACTTTCTTTATAGTAAATGGGAAGTGTCAGCTTCTATAAATACATAACATTTATTTTAGCGAAAAAGAAATATTTCTGAGAAAAGACATCACTTCGTAACAGGTATCATACGGAGTTGCAAAGCAAAAATGATATCTACCATCCATCGTTTTCCCACCACGATGTGCATTGTGCAAACAGCATGTATCCACATTTACATGACCAATCAAGAATCGATCAATTACACGTATTATGTTTCTAAACATGAGGTATCCATGTCTTCAATTTCTGAACATACTTGAGACAATTCATGCTATTAATTTTTTAGAAACCAAAATTGTTTTTACAGCTTATTCTGATCTTGAACTGGTCTTTCATATTTCTCTATTGCTTCTCAATCAAACTCCGTTGTTAACGATCCTTGGAAATTTCTGGATAATTTTTCTGTTCCGATCTGCCTCCCTCATTTTTTGATTATTGGTCTTTCTTTCTCTGGATTTTCGTTATCTTCAGCAATTTTATTTGACGCAGTTAGCTCACATGGCCTCCGAAACCAGTTGGTTCCATTATATTTAAATTTCCGTTTTCCTGTTTGTTTTGCCGTCGTTTGTAAATATTCACTATTTATTTTTCATTGTTTGCATTTTTGACAGCTATTTTCAACGTCTATTTTCAAGTTCGTTGCCGCTTCAGTAGGTTTATTCACTACCTGACGTTCAATATTTATTGACAACGATACCTATATTTTATGCAAAAGAGCACGGGATTTGAATTCAGAACTTTAACATTACAATGCAATTTCTCAATTACACCCCCTCTCATCCCCCTATTTATCGCTGTTTTAAAGAAAATCTGATTTCAAGAGCGTGTCAGTTTCTCTTTCTAGGGCGGTCAATATACTTCTTTAACATAACAATAATAATAATTCGCAATATTCAATTAACATTGCTAAACCAATTTACAATTCACATCTCATGGCCATTAGACATCGATATGACGTTGGCTAATTACTGGTCAAGGGCGTGGATATATTCAGACTTTTCAATAATTTTTCATTTCAGGCTACTAGCATCCATGGATCGGTTTTGCTCTTTTTAGGCTTCCTCTGAACTGAGTAGTCTGTCCAAACTGTCCCCGTAATCACGTGGAGTACGGGCACGTTATATATGTGAATCCGATATGATAAAAATGTGAGAGGTTGGTGGTAGGGGAAGGAGGGTACTGTTCCTGTTTATGCCGCCCGCACTGGGTTCTGGTCTAAATTGGATGGCATTGTATCTACCGTTCAAACAGATACCCTACACCTTCGGGTAGGTCGGACAGTTTGGGTCGAAGACGAACAGAATAGTCGATAGCTCCTATTGCAACAAGAAAACTTCCTATGCTACTATTTTACGACAGTCAGTCACCCCATCAGCCATCTTCATGTACTGTAACGAGGGTCAAAAAGCACAAAACTGTCCAAAGGTGTTCGTGGCTGCAATAGAAACCCGAAAGTCTAGCCGAAAATTAATGGGTTAGAAAGATTATATATATATATATATATATATATATATATATACTAGCCGCCTTTGGCGACCAGCCTGTTCGCTACCCTTGAAATTCCGCGTGAACACTTCGGCAGTTTTGGCAGTGGCGGGAATCGTACCCGGGCCTACCGCTAACTTCCCGCGCGCTAATTTACAATTTAAAATGACCATATGCTCTCTAAGCTCTTAATTCCATCATCCTCATTCCATTGTTCCATCATTTAAAATATCCATAAAATTTAAATATCCATCGTTCCATCATTTAAAATATCCATAAAATTAAAATATCCATCGTTCCATCATTTAAAATATCCATAAAATTAAAATATCCATTTAAAAAATCCATATCGTTCCATCATTTAAAATATAAATATAATAATTTCTACAGTGCATATGTTAAGCTCTTATTTCATTTAAAATCGGACGCGCGGGAAACGGAAAGTAAAAACTAATTCGGTTTCTTATTGTCCCACCCATCGCTATGCATATACAGAACCGTGACGTCACCTCCACCTTGACGTCCCCACCCACCACCTTCCCTGCTTCAGCGGGGGAGAAACGAACGGAACGCCGAGAAATTTAAAATCATGACGTCTTTAAAATTGCGATCCTGAAGGCAATTTTCATTATTTCTGGACCAGATTAGACTTGTAAGAATGCCAGATATTTCAGCTTTCTAAAAATGTAAATTATTAGTCGAAATTATGAGTACTTTTTACTATGCGAGAATTTAAAAACCAAAAATCGTTTTTTTGAGCCAAAAGTGACTTTTGTTTTAAAATCTTTAAAAAATATTAGAAATCGAAATGGAGATTTGAAATTGATATATTTTTACTCGCAATTGTCTGCTCTTTCCGATGGTGTGAGTTGTTTTTTTCTACGACGTCTGGATCGTGGAGAAAAAAGGGCAAAAAGGGCAAAAAAAGGTCGAAATCGCATAAAACATTAAATAAATAAAAAAATAATTAGAATTTTGAAAATCGGTTTTCACGTCTCCCCTTCCCTCCCCCCCCAGGTCTCCGATTGCCAAATTTCGTAGCTCTCCGACGCGCGGTCGCGAAACGTATAGTGTATAAGACAGACACACAGACACACACACACACACACACACAGACATTGCCTTTTATTATTTAAGACTAGCCGCCTTTGGCGACCAGCCTGTTCGCTACCCTTGAAAATTCTGACCGTGGCAAATTCTAACCGTGACACACTCGCTGGCGCGACCTACCAGTAAAGTGTAAGGTAACTGTTTGGAGGGCCAGGAAGTGCCACCCAATTTAGACAGGAACTCAGTGGGGGAGGCATCCACAGGGACCGTACCCTCCTTCCCCTACCACCAACCTCTCGGAAGGACTTACGGTCCCGCATGTTTAACGTGATCGTACTCCGCCTGAACACGGCGGCAGTTTTGGCAATGGCGGGAATCGAACCCGGACCTACCTAGTGCAAATCCCGCGCGCTAACCACTGGGCTACCGCGCCCTCCGCGAAATCTCCATAACCTTCTTTTTATTCACCCAATTTAGACCGGAACCCAGTAGGGGAGGCATCCACAGGGTCCGTACCCTCCTTCCTCTACCAACAACCTCTCGGAAGGACTTACGGATCCACATGTTTAACGTGATCGTACTCCGCGTGAAAATGGCAGCAGTTTTGGCAGTGGCGGCAATCGAACCCGAGCCTACCGAGTGCAATTCCCGCGCGCCAACCACTGGGCTACCGCGCCCTCCGCGACAATCTCCATAACCTTCTTTTTATTCACCCAATTTAGAGCGGAACCCAGTGGGAAAGTCATCCACAGGGTCCGTACCCTCCTTCCTCTACCACCAACCTCTCGGAAGGACTTACGGACCCACATGTTTAACGTGATCGTACTCCGCGTGAACACGGCAGCAGTTTTGTCAGTGGAGGGAATCGAACCCGGGCCTACCGAGTGAAATTCCCGCACGCTAACCACTGGGCTACCGCGCCCTCCGCGACAATCTCCATAACTTTCTTTTTATTCACCCAATTTGGACCAGGACCCAGTGGGGGAGGCATCCACAGAGACCGTACCCTCCTTTCCCTGCCACCAACCTCTCGGAAGGAATTATCGACCCATATGTTTAAGGTGATCGTACTCCGCATCAGTGGCGGGAATCGAACCCAGGCCTACCGAGTGCAATTCTCGCGCGCTAACTTCCCGCGCGCTAATTGAAATTTATAATGACCATATGCTAGGCTCTTAATTCCACCATCCTCGTTCCATCGTTCCATCATTTAAAATAGCCATAAAATTAAAATATCCATTTAAAATATCTATAAATTAAAATATCCATAAATTAAAATATCCATTTAAAATCAAAAAATCATCCATATCGTTCCACCAATCCATAAATATAATAATTTCAAATACATCACCACAATTCAAACCACCATAATTCAATCATTTAAATTATTTAAAATATCCATTTAAAATATCATATAAATATAATAATTTCGCCCGATGTATACAACACTTATGCTCGTAATTCATTTAAAACCGAAAGCGCGGTCTCCATGGAGACGGGGAAGAAACTACTGCGGATGGGGGGAAAATGCCGTTGAAGAACTGAGCCCGTAGCCGACAAATTTAAAATCATGGCGTCTTTAAAATTGCGATCCTGAAGGCAATTTTCATTATTTCTGGACCAAATTAGACTTGTGAGAATGCCAGATATTTCAGCTTTCTAAAAATGTAAATTATTAGTCGAAATTATGAGTACTTTTCACTATGCGAGAATTTAAAAACCAAAAATCGTTTTTTTGAGCCAAAAGTGACTTTTGTTTTAAAATCTTTAAAAAATATTAGAAATCGAAATTGAGAGTTGAAATTGATATATTTTTACTCGAAATTCTCTGCTCTTTCCGATGGTGTGATTTGTTTTTTTCTACAACGTCTGGATCGTGGATAAAAAAGGGCAAAAATGTCAAAAAACGGTCGAAATCGCATAAAACATTAAATAACAAAAAAAATAATTCAAATTTTAAAAATCGGTTTTCACGTGTCCCCTTCCCTCCCCCCCAGGTCTCCGATTGCCAAATTTCGTAGCTCTCCGACGCGCGGTCGCGAAACGTATAGTTTATAAGACAGACAGACAGACGCACAGCCACACAGACATTGCCTTTTATTATATAGACTAGCCGCCTTTGGCGACCAGCCTGTTCTCTGCCCTTGAAAATTCTGACCGTGGCAAACTCGTTGGCGCGACCTACCAGAAAGGTGTAAGGTAACTGCTTGGAAGGCCAGGAAGTGCCACACAATGTAGACCGGAACCCAATGGGGGAGGCATCCAAAGAGACCGTACCCTCCTTCCCCTACCACAAACCTGTCGGAAGGACTTGCAGTCCCACACGTTTAACGTGATCGTACTCCGCGTGAACACGGCTGCAGTTTTGGCAATGGCGGGAATCGAACCCGAGCCTACCGAGTGAAATTCCCGCGCGCTAACCACTGGGCTACCGTGCCATCCGCGACAATCTCCATAACTTTATTTTTATTCGGCAATTTTGGGAATCGAACCCGGGCCTACCAAGTGCAAATCCCGCGCACTAACCACTGGGGTACTTCACCCTCCGCGATATTCTTCATAACTTTCTTTTTATTCACCCAATTTAGACCGGAACCAAGTGGGAGAAGCATCCACAGGGACCGTACCCTTCTTCCCCTACCACCAACCTCTAGGAAGGACTCACGGACCCACATGTTTAACGTGATCGTACTCCGCGTAAACACGGCGGCAATTTTGGGAATCGAACCCGGGCCTACCGAGTGCAATTTCCGCGCGCTAACCATTGGGCTACTTTGCCCTACGCGACAATCTCCATAACTTTCTTTTTATTCATCCAATTTAGACCGTACCCTCCTTCCCCTACCACCAACTTCTCGGAAGGACTCACGGACCCACATGTTTAACGTGATCGTACTCCGCGTAAACACGGCGGCAATTTTGGGAATCGAACCCGGGCCTACTGAGTGCAATTCCCGCGCGCTAACCACTGGGCTTCTTCGCCCCCAGCGACTATCTCCATAACATTCTTTTTATTTACCCAATTTAGAACGGAACCCAGTGGGAGAGGCATCCACAGGGACCGTACCCTCCTTCCCCTACCACCAACCTCTCGGAAGGACTTCCGGACCCACATGTTTATCGTGATCGTACTCCGCGTGAACACGGCGGCAGTTTTGGAAGTGGCGGGAATCGAACCCGGGCCTACCGAGTGCAATTCCTGAGCGCTAACCACTGGGCTGCCTCGCCCTCCGCAACTTTCTTTATATTCACCCAATTTAGACGGGAACCCTGTGAGGGAGGCATCCACAGGGACCGTACCCTCCTTCCCCTACCACCAACCTCTCGGAAGGACTTCCGGACCCACATGTTTATCGTGATCGTACTCCGCGTGAACACGGCGGCAGTTTTGGAAGTGGCGGGAATCGAACCCGGGCCTACCGAGTGCAATTCCTGAGCGCTAACCACTGGGCTGCCTCGCCCTCCGCAACTTTCTTTATATTCACCCAATTTAGACGGGAACCCTGTGAGGGAGGCATCCACAGGGACCGTACCCTCCTTCCCCTACCACCAACCTCTCGGAAGGACTTCCGGACCCACATGTTTATCGTGATCGTACTCCGCGTGAACACGGCGGCAGTTTTGGAAGTGGCGGGAATCGAACCCGGGCCTACCGAGTGCAATTCCTGAGCGCTAACCACTGGGCTGCCTCGCCCTCCGCAACTTTCTTTATATTCACCCAATTTAGACGGGAACCCTGTGAAGGAGGCATCCACAGGGACCGTACCCTCCTTCCCCTACCACCAACCTCTCGGAAGGACTTACGGGCCCACATGTTTAACGTGATCGTATTCCGCGTGAACACTTCGGCAGTTTTGGCAGTGGCGGGAATCGTACCCGGGCCTACCGCTAACTTCCCGCGCGCTAATTTACAATTTAAAATGACCATATGCTCTCTAAGCTCTTAATTCCATCATCCTCATTCCATTGTTCCATCATTTAAAATATCCATAAAATTTAAATATCCATCGTTCCATCATTTAAAATATCCATAAAATTAAAATATCCATCGTTCCATCATTTAAAATATCCATAAAATTAAAATATCCATTTAAAAAATCCATATCGTTCCATCATTTAAAATATAAATATAATAATTTCTACAGTTGCATATGTTAAGCTCTTATTTCATTTAAAATCGGAAGCGCGGGAAACGGAAAGTGAAAACTAATTCGGTTTCTTATTGTCCCACCCATCGCTATGCATATACAGAACCGTGACGTCACCTCCACCTTGACGTCCCCACCCACCACCTTCCCTTCTTCTGTGGGGGAGAAACGTCGGTTAAGAAATGCTTTAGCGGATCGCCGAGAAATTGAAATTCGGAAAATCTTAAAATCCCGATCCTGTGGCCAATACGGAATATTTCTTGACCAGATTGGACTTGTAAGAATGCCAGATATTTGACCTTTCTAAAAATGTAAATTATTAGTCGAAATTCTGAGTACTTTTTACTATGCGAGAATTTAAAAACCAAAAATCGTTTTTTTGAGTCAAAAGTGACTTTTGTTTTAAAATCATAAAAAAATATTAGAATTTGTCCCTGAGATTTGAAATTGATATATTTTTACTCGAAATTCTCTGCTCTTTCCGATGGTGTGATTTGTTTTTTTCTACAGTGTCTGGATCGTGGAGAAAAAAGAGCAAAAATGTCAAAAAACGGTCGAAATCTCATAAAACATTAAATAACAAAAAAAATAATTAAAATTTAAAAAATCGGTTTTGACGTGTCCCCTTCCCACCCCCCAGGGTCTCCGATTGCCAAATTTCATAGCTCTCCGACGCGCGGTCGCGAAACGTATAGTGTATAAGACAGACACACAGACATTGCCTTTTATTATATAGAAATATCCATTTAAAATATCCATAAATTAAAATATCCATTTAAAATCCATTTATAAAAAAAATATATATTGTATATAATCATTTCACCCGTTGTATACAACACATATCTTAATTCATTTAAAACCGGAAGGGCGGTCTCCATGGAGACGGGGGGAAAATTCAACGGGAGAAAACGTCGTTCGCCGAGAAATTGGAAATCCTTAGGTCATTAAAATCGCGATCCTGTAAATATTTATAATTATTTCTTGACCAGATTGGACTTGTAAGAATGCCAGATATTTGACCTTTCTAAAAATGTAAATTATTAGACGAAATTCTGAGTACTTTTTACTATGCGAGAATTTAAAAACCAAAAATCGTTTTTTTGAGTCAAAAGTGACTTTTGTTTTAAAATCATAAAAAAATATTAGAATTTATCCCTGAGATTTGAAATTTATATATTTTTACTCGAAATTCTCTGCTCTTTCCGATGGTGTGATTTGTTTTTTTCTACGATGTCTGGATCGTGGAGAAAAAAGGGCAAAAATGTCAAAAAACGGTCGAAATCGCATAAAATATTAAATAACAAAAAAAATAATTAAAATTTTAAAAATCGGTTTTCACGTGTCCCCTTCCCATCCCCCAGGGTCTCCGATTGCCAAATTTCGTAGCTCTCCGACGCGCGGTCGCGAAACGTATAGTGTATAAGACAGACAGACGCACAGACACACAGACATTGCCTTTTATTATATAGATATATATATATATATATATATATATATTTAAATAGTAAATCCAATGGTAGAATGGAAGAAGTAACTCATAATACAGTATCTTAAAAATTTACCTACAGAATACCATGAAATAATATATATATATATATATATATATATATATATATACAGTATAAGTACAGTATTCTAAAGTCGTGGAAACACCATAAAATAAACACAGCCCCGGCGGGCAAAAATAAAAATGTAAAAATATTAAAAAACAGTAATTTCGATTACACTAAAAACGTAAAAATTTTTTTAAAACACACCGCCTCGGCGGGTAAAGAAAAAAGTTTAAAACACTCATAAAACCGTTAAGGCGGATATCTAAAAAGCAAATAAAACAAAAAACAGGCTACGGCTCCAAAAAACAGTGTTATCCATTATTTCAAAGTTTTCGATAATCGTGGTCACATCTCGGTCAGTTTCAAAACTCTTGGGTTTATCTCTCCGAAAGTATGTAGTGCTACTTCCACTTCCTCTGGTCTGGATTATTCCCACGTGGTATTAAGCGAGGTGAGCGTTCAGACTGTAGCATGTGGTGGACTCATTTGAAGATTATTCACGGTGGCGACCTTTCGACATGTGAGTTGCTCTTTTTTGCAAGTTCGTATATTTGTGCGCTATATCTTTCATGTTCATGTCTATGTGGTATTTTATATTTCATGTTTATGTGGTATTTTATGTTTTATAATTGAATTTTATCCTATTTGTTTTTTTCTGTTATTCTCGTTATTCCGTTGTTGGGCACAGATTGCATAATATTTTAACCACGTGTTTTTATGCAATCATAGAAACAACGGATTTTAGTATGTCTGTCTAGAATGTGCCCCTGAAGACGTTTCTGGCAGATATACTATTCTTTAATATATTTTCCTTGTCCTGGCCTCTCCGTGCTCTACTTTTCCGGCCCTTCCTCGTTGCCTTTCACTACACGCTTTTATATTGCTCGCGGTTTGATACTGTGGTTACTGATTCACACTCCTGCACTTTAGTATTTGTTATTTTAATTTATATATATATATATATATATATATATGCCGACGCGTTGGCCGAACGGTCAAGGCAAGCGGTTTCTTAGCTATCGTTCGGCCGCCGGGTTGTGGGTTCGAATCCCACCTTCAGGCATGGATGTTGTGTCGTTGGGCGCGATGTGTTCCTACCCCCACTGGTGCAGCGTCATGCGAAAGCTAAAAGGTTCACGGTTCTGGCCGGTGTATAGGCGAATGATGAAAATCAATTGCCTGGCCATTAGAAAAAAAATATATTTATATATATATATATAGAGAGAGAATATGTGTGTGTGTGTAATTCCATAATTGTAAAATAATTAAAAAAGAGTTCAATATGCGGCTTCACTTCAATATATATATGTAAAACAGATTTTTTTTAATCTTACAACAATGGTATTTTAAAAGGTCATTCCGGACATGATTCCGGTGAATGGATCAGAATACGGGAAGGGATCATCTCAAATACTTATGTGTATAAAATTTCAAGAAAATCGGCTTGGTAGAATTGGGTCAAAAATTAATTTCAAGATTTAACCCAAGCAAACAGAGAATCCTGAATAAAACAGTGTTGTTGTTGAGACCCAGACCGTCCGACCTACCAGAAAGGTGTAAGGTAACTGTATGGACGGCCGGGAAGTGCCACCCAATTTAGACCGGAACCCAGTGGGGGAGGCATCCACAGGGACCGTACCCTCCTTCCCCTACCACCAACCTCTCGGAAGGACTTACGGGCCCACATGTTTAACGTGATCGTACTCCGCATGAACACGGCGGCATTTGTGGTAGCGTGCAAGAATAAAACAGTGTAAAAATGCAATTTGTTTGCATCTCAAATTACGAATTTCCTGCAGCTTGACACAAATTATTTCATACAGATACACGATTCATCATCTTGATCATCTTTGATATTCATCATCCTGAAGACTTAATTAATTTTAAAAGGTATGATCACGTAATAGAAAATACTCTATGGCCGTTTTCATCCATACTTCATTACACCAGCTGCATCACATAACCATATGATGCAGAGTACCTCTTAATTTTACACAACGCAGAATAATAACTCGCGAGAAGGCACCTCATAACTCATTCCGAATGAGTCTCATCTCCAAACCAGGTGATACGGGAGACTCCGAGGGGCACTGCCGTGGATCAACCAGCCATGTAATTGCGTTTATCTCGCGAAAAGAAAGAAAAAAAAAGTGCACCTCCCTCGTATCACCCTAGTAAAAGAACATAATGTGAACAAAAAAGTGAAGAGCAAAAGATAACTCCTGAATCCAAAACATCGCTACTTGACGTCTCCGAGAGCGACTTCCTATCGGCGGATGATTTTTTTCTCCATCACTTTTGCTATTTTAGGGGGTGCTTACTTGGCATGGGCGTGAAGGACTCCAGGGGGGGGTGCACGTGTAGATGACGTCGGGAGTTTTAAATGCTGAGATGCCCAAGATATACGCAGCTGTACCGCCAGAGGAAAGGGTGATCAAGACATGATTGTGGTGGCAGTTATGCGTGTCCCTTGCTGGGTGGATGGACGATTTACGCCGGTTACAGTTAAGCGAAAATACAGGTAAAAAGAAATGACAGTTTAAGGTTTATAACATATGTACGGGGGAAAAGACAATGTTTTTCTTCTGCACTGTGTAATAGATATATTGTTGCTGTAAGTAAAGTAAATAAATACAACTTCCGAATTTTATTTAATGGATAGATTTAAATACGCTTCGTGGACAAGAATATTTTTAAGCACTTTTTGTTGTAAATAAAGTAAATACAGGGTAATTCAAAAGTTCGGAGCAAAAGTAAAATGCGATAAAAATATCTATGGGTTGGAGAGACATGCGGTTTGCTGATTAATATTCACCGTGGTGGGGGATTTTGTATGGCATGAAAAAAAAATTGTTCAAAATCTCGACACTAGGGGGCGCTGTTGCAGATAAAGCCATGGAGGTGACTTATGCATATCGCTCACGCAACGCAAAATTAGGATCAGACAAAAACATTATTGAATACCACCCCACACGGCACGTCAAGTGATGGCGTTGCTATGGTCAACGTTTTGCGCCGATTGCCTACTGAGCAGGCATAGCACACATGAATGGCCTGCGAGCTCCCCAGATCTCACACCCTATGATTTCTGGTGTGGGGATTACTAAAATCACGGATCTACAGAGGAAATCTCCAGTCCTTACCATCACTGAAAGACGCCTTATGGCAGGAGGTAGCAGTCATTCCATTTGATACGCTGTTTCATGCTGTATCAGCCGTAATACCGCGACTGCACTCAGTACTGGAATGTGGTGGTGGCCACATTGAGCACTTGCAGCTGTAAATCATGCTAAAATAAAATATCTCATTTCACAATTATTACCTCGCATTGTTTATTTTGCAACAGCGCCCCCTAGTGCCGAGATTCTGAACTATTTTTTGCATGCCATACAAAATCCCCCACCACGGTGAATATTCATCTGCAAACAGCATGTCTATCCAACCCATAGATATTTTTTTATAGCGTTTTACTTTAGCTCCGAACTTTTGAATCACCCTGTAAATACAACTTCCGAATGATATTCAAATGATAGATTTAAATACGCTTTACAATAATGCTATTGAGTACTTGGCGGTGTTTTATGATAAAACAAAAGAAGCTAATACTGTTTCCCATCATACGTAACGCAGTTGATAAAACAATAACATCGAGATTAGTAGATCATAAGGCGTCAATACAGTATAGTCAAAGCATGCCATTTCTTGGTACCATGTAGGACGAAACTATGACACATGTGTCACTAGGTAACAAGAACACGATGAGTGGCATGCACAGTACATTCTATTTTTCAAAATATTACAGATTTTCTGTTTTATAATGTACAATTGTTTTATCGTTATAGGAATTCTATGAAAAATTCACTAGAATAGAACGTAAACTTTAGAAGAGGCATCCAAAACTTTATTTTAATCAGGTTAAAAGTTTTTTTTTCTATTTTTAAAATTGTGTCTCATCGACTGTAGTATAAGTGCGAAAATCCTGGGTCTTAACTAGCTCTTGTCGGTGTCTTCACTTTTTTACTTTCCTTATATACATAGTATAATATATAAGGAAAGTATTGTGACGGGGTCTAAAATTCGAATTCGAGTTTTTCGATGGGAGAGCACGTTTCAAGCATCTTTGATCACGAATCGAAAACTTTGAGGTGATGTTTGTGTGTGTGGAGACGATATCTCACGAACGAATTGAGCAATTCGAATGAAATTTGGTACAAAAATTACAATCCGTGAAAACTGGAAATCTATTGTTTTTAAACACAATCGAATGTTCGGAACCCCCCTAAATTTTCGAGTGAAATTTTGAAAAAATCATCAAAAATCAAAACCTTTACTAAAGTTACGCAAATAGTCATATCTTATATAATTTTTCACTAGAAAACGACTGACAAACTTTAGAACAATAGCATGAACCGTTCTCGAGATATTGCACATTTTTCAAATAAATTTATCTGAAAATTCCATAAATTAAGAAAAATATTAACTGTTGAGAAACATGTTCACTTTTCATATGTAATATCATGCGATAAATTTAGTGACATCATTCTCGTGGATCTAGCTCGTTCCATTCATAAGAAACGTTACTTTGAGTAATACTTTTGTATTTGAACGCCAATAGTTATTTATCTGCTATAAGAATAATGTATTTATTCTTCCATAACGCTTGGCGAGATTCTGGTGACGAAGTTGGTGGAATGTCGCCAACTTGGCAACTAATGTTGCCAAATCAAAGAAAATCTCGCCAGATGGATAAAAATGATGCTAAATCAATGAAAATGACAACTGATTGACGAAAATTCAATATCTTGGAAAGAATATAAGTATCTGCTATAAGAATGACCTATTTCTTTTTGCTGTAAATGAAGTAAATTCATTGTGTTATATAAGGAAAGTCTTGTGCTGCCCACATCAGATTTTTTTTTCTTGGCTTTGGGGTTGCCACAGTTGCATATACGAGATTTTTTTATGCGATTGGAGTTAATGTGCTATTTATGCAGCGTGCATTTATTCGGAAGTTTCCATCTTAAATCCTGGGCAACGGCAGATATTCGTACCAGTTGCACGAATAAAACGTTATATATTTCGAATGAGCAGATTCATTTTAAGAATATTACACTTTTATTGGAAACCATATTGCGTGACCGGTGAGCAGTAGAAACTCATACATTAAGTTACACGAAATAAATAATAAATACACGATTTAATACATATATATATATATATATATTTGAATACTCATGATTTTAATACAAGATAATTAAAACTCGGTGAACAGATATTTTTGTGAAATATTGTTAATATATCTAAATCAGTGTTCAGTCAAAAAACGAAAAACTCGCAATACCTTCAGGTTACAATTTTTTTTTTTTTACGATTTTAATTAAAACGATTAATTTTTTCGATTAAATCGTAATTTTTACGTAAAATTAAATAAATTAAATCGTAAATTTTTTTTTTTACGTAATTTTTTAATTATTATTACGTAATTATTACGTAAGAATAATAATTATACGTATATATAATAATATAATAATAACATAATATAATAATAATAATAATATAATAATATAATAATAATAATAAATACGTAATAATTGCGTAATTAGTAATAATTACGTAATTTTTACTTAAAATTAAGTAAATTAAATCGTAAATTTTTTCGATAAAATCGTAAAAAAATCGAAAAAATTTAATTTTTGCGATTTTAATTCAGTATAAAAAATATATATATTCAGTGCAATGTTTAACCCTACTAATTACTTTGAAAGATTGGGAGTTTTCTAATAAACACAATCCTATGTAAAAAAAAATTAAATGTAAATAAAATGATACGCAGTTGACTCTCCAGTGCTTTCTTTAAGTTATCAAATGGCTACTTACATATAAAAATGTGTTGTATGATGAGTTTGATAATTCACTATACACAACTCACTACAGATAACCAATTTAGATATTCTGGGATAACAATAAAGCTCTTTCATTTCATGAGGTGTTCACGCTGAAAATCTGTAGGTTCAGAGTTGTCACTTGTTAAAATATGCGCGTTGAACTTCTTAAAAATCGGGAAATTAAAACTTTTAATATTTTGAGAATGGCTCGTGATAACGCCTGAAGAGTTTTAATTTATTTTCGGTTATATATATTTTTAAAGAATCTGCTTATTTTATAACGATAATTCCATGTTTATGCTTGTTCTTTCATTTTAGGTCAAAAGCTTGTAGTATCTCGAGTAAAGCGAGCATTAACGTAGTATAAATTATGTCATCCCCTTTTGAATAAAATTGTACATATGAAAAGGTAATCTGCTACAGATTTCTTCACATTATTTTTTCAACACTATCTTTCTGTAACCTGGCCTTTATAAAAATAAGATTTTGATAATATGGGAAAAACAACACACATTTAGACTGTCATAATTTAATCTCCCTGAAATCATTAAGCGTATTTTTAATGTTTGTCATGGAGTTCCTTTCACTACAAAAATTAAAAGGCGTTTGTTTGTAGGTTGAAATAATGGTACCCGATTTCATTCGAGTTTCTTAATTTGTTCGAGGGATATCATGTCAGACAACAAAAATAACCAATTCGTTTTCAAGAATACTCAAAACTCATCAATTCATCAAAATCCGAGAATCGAATTTTTAGCTCCCTCTTAATAACCCTTTACATGTACTGTAAGCACATGCAAAGGATATATATAAAATATACACCGGGCGTCATTCGGACGGCCGCGGCAGCTACGCAGATGCGTGCGACAAGATCTTCATCACTCTCTACTGGTGTATCGTATACCAGACTTTTGATGTAACCCCAGAAAAAAAAAATCCAAGGAATATAGGTTTGGCGATCGTGCAGGCCAATGAATGGGACCACCACGACCTATGCACTGTTGTCCAAATGTCGCATTTATGTGCTCCCGAACGTCACGCATGAAATGGGATGGAGCTCCATCATGCTGGAACCACATATCATGGCGCAGCGGCTGCTGGATTTCTCCCTTTACATGTACCGTCATAAGGAAAATAAAAGCGCATTTTATTGAAAGCACGCCTGGTTTAAAGGTCGCAACATTTGTTTTGCCGGCTCAATTTGTCAAGCAAGTAGCCAGTTGGACAGCCCTGCTCAAACCCTTTAATGTTCAATGCCTCTAAATGTTTCCAAAATACTTTAGAATCTGGTCATTCACGGGTGAAATGTCGATTGATTTCTCAGAGATTCTCACCAAATATTCGTAAAAGTTCTATACATGGAGTTAGAGAGAAAGAGATAAAATTCTTATGAAAATAACACAGTCCTATGAGAATTAATATCTAGCTGTCACTCGCGTTACAAAAGTCCCACTTGTTCTCATTTGGCACAACAGGAAGGCGTGGTATTTAGTATATGTATTTTTAATTATTTTTAAATTCAAATTTCCTCATTAGGAGTAGAAGTAATAGTTATTTTTCCTAGTTGTAGAACAGGGTAGACACTATAGGCAGACAAAAATAAATTGAAAGGTAATACAAATTTGAATACTAGCAAATACTCTAATTTTTATATCGGTTCTAATTTTCATTGTACCAAAACTTTTTTCTGCAAAATGAACAGTTTAAATAAATACATTCGGTTGCAAAAATATATGCACCCATAAGAAATTGAGCTACCGCCGCGAAATCCGGTGTATGTATCGTTTATGTTATGTATGTATCGTTTGATGAGATATGCAAATGATTGGAATTTGGGAACAAAAAAAGTTCTCTTATGAAATTGTAGCAACATAATGATGACATTTTACTAAGTGGTATTCCTCCTCTGGCAACTATGTAAAACGATATTCGGTGAGGCATAGAATCAATTAAGTTGCGTGTGTCCCTCTGTGGAAGATTCTGCTACAGATGTTGCAACTGATCAGCTAATTCAGTGGTATTCTGAGAAGACTGCAATTTCCGTCCAGTTTGTCCCAGACGTGTTCTATTGGTGATAGGTATGGGAACCTGGATGGGCATGAGTGTATTAAATCCTCGAAGCCATTGTTAAGAAATTCGAGAAGTATGTGGTCGATCATTGTCTTGTTGGTAAATGGAACCTGTGTCGTTTAACAACATAGTTAGAACAATCGATTGCAGGATATCGTTGACGTATAAGCGAGCCATCAGGCAGCACAACTAGAAGAGATTGGCTGTCCCACGAGATGGCTCTCCAGGCTGTCAACCAAGTGTGAAGGTTTGGTGCCGCTCGACAACAATTGCGGTATCGGAACGCTAGCCAATCCTCCTCCACACACGTATGCGGTGGTCATCAGTACTAACAAAGAAACGGAATTCGTCGCTAAAAACAGCATGCCTCCAATCGGACACTGTACAGGCTAAACGAGCTCGACACCAATCCAGACGACTCTGCATATGTTGAGGGGTCAATGGCAGACGCCTTAATGAACGTCGATATACCTAATCCTTCTCATGCACGTTGCATGAGCCCTATACCATCATTGGCGCTGATGATTTAATCATTTGCATAACTTTTTAAACGACATTTGCAAGCATGTATTTTGTGTGTATTAAATGAGTGTATGGGTGCATATATTTTTTGCAGAGTGTATTATTGAATTAAACACTAGTATTTTGCCATAGAAATACACACAATGCTGCTGGAATTATCTTACCCCAGAGCCACCTGAATGATTACCTCAAAAATTTTATATGTTTCTCAATATGAAATGTTAACTCCTTTACACCATTAAGGATCCAGAGTAACCTCTAACCTTTGTGCTGAATCTCCGTAGTCCCATTCGTCATTGGTATTTTTCTTAAATCTCATATACTAATCTCTCGGTAAAAAGGAGTCAAACTGGTTTATTAATAATAACCAGAATTTAACCCTGACGCCCGTAGCGTCCGTTTCAAAAGAAATAAGTTATTACTTTCCTTATATACATAATGTATAAGGAAAGTATTGTGACGGGGTCGAAAATTCGAATTCGAGTTTTCGACGGGAGAGCACGTTTCAAGCATCCCTGATCACGAATCAAACATTTTTGAAGTGATGTCTGTGTGTGTGTGTGAAAGTATGTGTGTGTGTATGTGTGTGTCAGTGAGTCTGTGGAGACGATAATTGACGAACGAATGAACCGATTCGAACCAAATTTGGTACAAAAATCACAATCCGTAAACACTGGAAGCCTATTGTTTTTATATGTAATCGAATGCTCAGAACCCCCCTAAATTTTCGAATGAAATTTTGAAAAAATCGTCAAAAAATCAAAACCACTAATAAAGTTACGCAAATAGACATTTCTTATGTAATTTTTCATTAGAAAACGATTGGCATAAATTTTAGAACGCTAATATGGACCGTTCTCGAGATATTGTACATTTTTTTAAAAAATTATGAAAAAGTCACATAAAAAAAAAAATTCCTATTGAGAAACATGTTCACTTTTCATATGTAATACCATGCGATAAATAGAATGACATCATTCTCGTGGATCTAGCTCGTTCCATTCATGAAAAAATATACTTTGAATAATACTTTTGTATTTGAACGCCAATAGTCATTTATCTGTTGTAAGAATAACTTTTTTCTTAGTGCATAACGTTTGGCGAGATGTTGGCGACGAATCTGGCGGAATGTCGCCGACTCGGCGACTTTTTGAAATGTTGCCAAATTAATGAAAATCTCGCCAAATGGATAAAAATGATGCTAAATCAATGAAAATGACGACTAATTGTCGAAAATTCAATATCTTGGAATAAATATTAGTATCTACTATAAGAAAATCCTATTTTTTTACTGTAAAAGTAGTAAATTCATTACATTATATAAGGAAAGTCATGTGTTGCCCACATCAGATTTTTTTAAATTTTATCTAAGCCTTTAGAAGAAAATACAACTGTGAACTTTACTAAGATTACTAAGGAAGAAAAATTGAAAATAATTTGAAAGGAGAAAATATTCACATTTATTGTTTTCGACAGTGCGATCACTCTGATGTGAAAAGGTTTAACAGAACAATAATTTGCATTTGAAATATTTCGTTGAAGAAAAGAAAAAGGTGAAAAACGAACCGCGTTCAAGCAAAAATTTAATTAGCTTAGAAGAAAGCTCCGGTTTTTAATATGAACACTGAATTCAAGCAGCATTGAACGTGGAAAGTCAATGGGTGATCGGGAAAATTGAGTGGTCACGTCAGGGTCGTGAAAATGCTGACGGTCTGGGTTAGTATCTAAATTGAAATGCTCAATAGTGATTAAAACACGTTTGGTAACATTTTATATAGCAGAGTTACCCAGAGATAGATAGATAGGTAAACAGGCAGATAAATCAACGTGTTTATATTATTAATACCGATATCTGCACTAAGAGTGATTCAACAAATACAGGTGCAATCGTCTGTGAATTCTGACAATATATTATTTCGACATAAAGACCGAGAAAGAAACTGTATTCCATTTAATGAGAAACATAAAACTTCGTCGATCCGAACCCAATAGATTCAGCCACAATGGATGAGAAATTAAAAGTGGTCTCTTCTTTCTTAATGACTTTCTTTGAAACGGACTTGTGAAAATGGGTTCTCTTTTATCTGAGTCTCAACTTTGTTTAAACAGGAAGAAAGAAAGGAGGAAGCCGCGCAAAAAAAAAAAAAAAAAAAAAATGAAGTCAGCGGCGTTGCAATACATTGGAGAAACATAAGATGGATTCTAAAGAGTCTTTACCCCTCGTTGTAGGAACGAACAATTGTTCAAACTAATAGAAAATTTTCGCTAATGCTGGTAAAAGTTCCATGAAAGTTGGTGGATTCAAAACAACGGTTACCAAAGACCAATTTCTCAATCAATGTTGCGGATCTTTGGTATCCCACTACAAAATCAAAGAGGGCTAATAACGCTCGCCCCCAACACATATTAATAGAACTACTACATCAGTTCTCCATAGGGTTTATTACTATATTAGCTTGTTTAACACAAGAAAACTAATACTCTTAAAAAAATAAGTTGCAACTTCCTTTAATAAGTTTCACTTGGTTTAACAGTAAATGGTGTATCGAAAATTGTCATTTTAATTGAAACTTGCCACAATTAAGATATAATCTGTCCCGTTATCAAAACTATAAGGACTGCATTATACATAACGACCCATTGTGCTTTCTGACGAGAACGTTCCTATGAGGAAGCAGCACCTGTAAAAAACGCATTACATGTAACAACTTCATGAAATCTCCGATTCATGGGTTTACTAGTATTACACGCGATGTTTTTTCTCTATAAAAAAATCCCACTTCAAAAAGCATATGAATAAGTTGCTTCATGCAATGCAGATCTAAGTGTTTAAAATTTCCCCCTTTTAGGTCGCTTTCTAGGTTTAGCCTTTCGGCAATCTAGGTTCAGTCTTTCAGTAATCTAGGTTCAGCCTTTCAGTGATCTAGGTTCAGTCTTTCAGCAATCTAGATTCAGCCTTCTAGGTCTGAAACGACTATTTGATTCCCCTATTCTGTTCGTCCCCAGGAGAGAAATTGAAAGTCTGGTACCATTAGGTTCTGTCCTATGGCTGATTCTATAACTCTGAAAAGATTCATCCTCCAGAATTATTGATGTTTCTGGAAGGTTTAGAGAATATTTATGAAACCCTTCCTCTACTTTCTCTACCATCACAGTGTGTTGAAATCAAAAATTCAGCTTATTAGTTCCTATCTCATGGTGGATACTATAAGTATATAAAGTTTTAACTTTCTGGGTTACCAGAGGAACTGCTGAAGGGTCTGGAAATACTTTTCAAAACCCCTCCCATTATTTCCGTTCCCAGTAGAAAAATCAAAAATCCAATTCCGCTTTGTTCTGGCCCTATTTTATATGTGCAAAAACGTAGTTTTCTAGCTAGGCCACTGTAAAAACAAGAACCAGTTAGACAATTATTATATAGATTTTGCAAAATGAAATTCGGCGTGGTTAAACCCACTCAATTGTTGTCCCTTTTTTCAGAAACACATGTCTAATGTCGACGTTCATGGTTTTTTTCATATGGGCCCACGTGGAGAAATATATAGGGAAATTCAACGTACCCCCTCCCCCACTAAAAAAAGAACTTAAGGGAGGAGACATTTTCTATAGCGAATGTATGTAGATAAATAAAATTCTACAGAGATTTACACATACTTTGTACATACATCATTGTCTCGCATGACCAGCACGCTTAATTTTTTTTTATAACAACTCTGCTACAACTTTCATTATCTTTGCTTCATTTGAATACAATTCATCTCGTCTCAATTCCTCCCATTCGTAATGAACATTTTCAGTACGATACAATGGCAAACTGTAGCCTGAGCCAGGGCTGAGGACATGGTAACTAATGATGAGTAGAAGCCGATAAAACGCCAACAAAAGAAAAGGGCGGTTTTGTTGAATACGAATCGACAACAAAAGGAAGATATCTAGAAGGAGGGGTGGAAATGTTGAAGGGTGGGATTGAGTGTTTAGGGATAGTGTTTCCAATAATTACTATGGAATCTCATTTTCCCACTAGTGTATACAATAGAACCTCGTTAATCCCTTTTATTCATAATTTGATTTTCAATTTTTAAAGATTGAAATAATGCATTTTCTTCATATTCTTGTTACTTTATAGCAAATACTCCGAACACACACACACTAATATATATCGGGTGTCCCAAAACAATTATATCTATATATATATATATATATATATATATATATATTCAAATAATATTTTATTATGCTATATAAATTCATTAAAATAAGTTTTGAAGTATATATATATATATATATATATATATATATATACAGGTCCCAAAAACATTGTAATGTCCCAAAAACATTGACCTCGGCTTTTATTCCTTAAATATTGATCTTAGACATATATAATAAATTACAAAGTTGCATAAAAAAGGTACAGAAATTTATGAAATCGATTAAAATTTTCAAGGGGATTAAATTTTAAGAAATACAAAATTTAAATTTTTATACGGCCCCTGTACAAAAACATTTTCAATGAGTAAAATATGCCCCATACACTAATAAGGTCATGTACAAAATTTCAGCATTTTATCATAAAAAGTCCCAGAGATATAAAATACAAAACTGCTGACTTAAACCACTTTTCGACGCATCGACATGGGTTCTCAGAGGGGAAAAATCATGTCGGCAGATAGCGTTTCAGGAATCATACACACATTATGAAAGAAAACAATGATTACATAAATAAAAATTATTTTGCTATTTATTGGTACAACAGTATCTACACTGTGTAGAAATAATAACTTTACACTGAGATTACAAAGCTTGTTCAAAATGTTTTCCATCCATACTAAAGATCCATTAAAGATAAGAGGCAGATATTATTTTCTTACGATGCATTTCTGCGTTGCGTCATTTGCACTCGTGTTGTAAACACTTACATTTTAATTTGTGGTTAATACCTCACCAACTTTGTTTAAACATATCTCTGGGACTTTTTATGATAAAATGCTGAAATTTTGTACATCGCCTTATTATTGTATGGGGCATATTTTACTCATTGGAAATGTTTTTGTACGTGAGCTGTATAAAAATTTAAATTTTGTATTTCTTCAAATTAAATCCCTTGAAAATTTTTATCGATTTCATAAAATTCTGTACCTTTTTTAAAGCAAATTTGTAATTTATTATATATGTCAAAGATCAATATTTAAGAAATAAAAGCCGAGGTCAATGTCAATGCCCTCTACATACAATTCACTAGCTTCCAAAAGTTAAACACGGACGGTAAAATCAACAAAAATGGAAAAGAAAAGCTTTGATTAACTCAAAATTGTACATGAAGTTAACAAATGTGTTTATGCATAAAAAAAAATTATGTACAAAGATGAAAAATATATTTACTTTTCGTAAGTTATATGATGGCCACATTTGAGTCATTAACAAAATGATGTTTAAAGGCAAACAAACCAAACAAAACTTACATTAATATGGTATGTGACCACCCCTGATCTTCACATAAACCTTACAGCGATTTTTCATACTCTCAGTGAGGTGATCAACCATCGCAGATGCGAGCAACGGTTATGCCTCCAATAGGGCAGTTTCCAACTCTCTGAGGCTGGCTGGAGGAGGTAAACGTGCAGAGACAGCACGCCCGAGGCCATCCCAAAGGTTTTCAATGGGATTAAGGTCGAGGGAATACGCCGATTACTCCATACGTGAAATGCCCTCACTTTCCAGGTATTCGTCAACGATGTTAGCTAGTTGGGGACGAGCATTATGGTCCATAAGGAGGAGATCGAGACCAACTGCTGCAGCGTAGAATCTCGTAATAGTGTCTAGGACTTCATCCGATACTACGCAGCCGTCACAGAAACGCCTCTAAAGATGTGCAGTTCTGTGTGATATTCTATTGAAATTCCAGCCCACACCATGACGCTGCCACCTCTAAATGCGTGATATTCGATGATGTTCTTAGCCTGATTGCGTGTGCTTCGTTTTCTCCAGACCCTAACAAGCTTATCATCTGATTCCAGGGCAAATCTGGACTCGTCCGTGAACAGGACGTTGCACCAATCTGAGACAGTCCAATTGACTTGTTGACGACATAACTTTGATCTTGTCCCTCTGACTTGGACGAATAGTGGGACACAAAAACGTGGTACTCCGACGCACAGTCCCTTCACGTGGAGCCTTCGGCGCACAGTAATGGCACACATTGTCTTACCAAGTGCCGCTGTAACCATAGATGTAACAATTGTGGAGGTCGCTCGTCGATTCCGCTTGGCTACTATAGCAATATACCGATCATCAGAGGAGATGGTAACCCTTGGACAACAGGGTACAGATCTGCGGACAACTGTTTGACTTGTTTGGAATTATTTCCATAATCGAAAAATAACCGAATGAGCAATGACAAAGAAAATAGCTACATGTTTGATCGACTGTCCTGCTTCAATGCATCCGACAGCAAATTAATTCAGCGCTCACTATCTGTCATTCGTCTCCTTTCAGCCATACAAATACGAATATCATGAAAAACAATCCTACAACAGTTATAAACACTTCATATCAGCATTTAAATGCGCCTCCTCAAACCCTTCAGAATGCTGGCGTATTTAACGACTGCCTAATTAGCATATATCTG
Source organism: Amaurobius ferox (assembly GCA_951213105.1). NCBI lineage: Eukaryota > Metazoa > Arthropoda > Arachnida > Araneae > Amaurobiidae > Amaurobius > Amaurobius ferox. The sequence goes on along the minus strand of OX578135.1, from coordinate 169,548,252 downwards.
TCAAGACGGGAATTCCGAGGGCATCAGAAGTCGCAACGGATTCCCGCTCGACACGGCAGACCGAGAAAAGTCTGACTTTCTCCAATTTTTCATACCCAGGTTCGAAACGCACCTCCCGTCAGTTGGAGAATTCCAACTGATGACCTGTGAAGGAAACCCAACAAATACCAAAAATACTAAAGAAATTACCTTTACCTTCAAGAATTCACCAGTAGCTGAAAACACATAAATCAATACAATTTCTACTCAAATAAGAACACAATTTAATTTCAAATCCAATATTTATTAATTATTCAAGAAGTGGAGTTGCATATCAAATACAATTTCTGAATTAATAACTGAAAACCACTGGACCTCTTCTACCAGGAATCATCGGCTCTTTGCCGGAATTAAAATATCAATTCTTAAATCCAATTTTATCAGAATTCATATTAATTTCACATTTTCAATAATTCAACAAAAACATGGTATGGTCAGAGAGAAAACACACTCGAGGAACGCTTAAGGCTTAATTTACTTTAATTCAATTTAAATTACGATTGCTTACTATTCTTAAATTAAGGATGGTAGCTGAAGTTAAACAATATATAATATGATTAATGAAGGCAGCTGAAATCAAAGGCGAAGTGTTCTTCGGAGTCGACGCTCAAGTCCAGACGTCTGCCAACAGCACGTCTAAATATTCAAGTCTTACCTCAAGATATTCTTGGAAGGACTCATGGCAGAAGGAGCACAGGCATCCACTGGTAATTTCCCTCGGGGCAAACATTGCCCCGCTCCAGCAGGAACGGCAGAACCGCAGTTTCCGGCAAGGTGCCGGATCAGTCCAGCCAAGGGAACAGTATCATAATTGCTTCTTCAGGTCCCGGTACTCGACCAAGGAAATTGAGATATCATCTCCAACGTTCACACGGCGGTCGACGGTCGGCAAGGGCAAGGCATCAACAGGTCCGGTCAAGCAGTGGCGACGGTACAGCAGTGGCATCTCTCCCGACCCCCACAGCGACAGTAACCCAGCCTGAGGGATGGGCCCTGAGCCATTCGTGGGTTCGAAGATGTTTCCAGGGAGAGAGAGCCCCGAAATGTATGGGTTTCGTCCAGAAAAGAGCACCAGGCGCGAAGCGCCTTTAATCTCCAATCTCTAGGTGTGGTTCTTATCTTCATACTGTGACATTATTTCATTTGCCCATAGTTGGAGGTTCGAGGTTTTTGATTTACTGTTTTTATTATTTGACTTAGCTCCTAGTGTGGCAGTTTGTTGCACATTTGGAGTTTGAGTAATTTTGGGGAGTTGATGCAGTTCTAAGGATTTCCTATCAATTTGGCAGTTTAAGGTTTAAGAACATTTTTTAGAAAACATTGATCGAGTTTTAATTTAATATCAACTATTTAAGTTGGGACTTACCTAATTCCGATTTTCAATATTAAGTACCGCGCGGGGTCTCTTACGTGATTTGGCTTTGCGATGATCATAGTCATGCAGATTGAATAGTAGTTCATTTGGAACAGATGGCAGATTTTTATAGAATTTAAGCGCTAGCTTTTTAATTTGGGCTCTAACAGTTTTTATTTTGAAGTCTTTCCTAATTACCGAGTTTCTTAAGTATCTAGGAGCTTTCCTTATAATCCTTAGGGTTTTGTTTTGTTTTGTCTCTAGTAAGTCTATAGTAGTTTTACAGGCATATCCCCATACGGGTGCTGCATACAGCATTCCCGGGCGGATGACCGATTTATAAATTGGGAGTTTATTTTGATAACTTAGATTTCCGTTTCCTATCATTGGGTATAAGGCTCCTGTGGCCATATACGCTTTTTTGATTAAGTTCGTTACGTGCTGTTTCCAGGTTAGGTGGGAATCTATCGTTACACCTAGGTATTTAGTAGATTTTTCCGCTTTTAGGGCATGGTTGTTTATGTACAGAGGCGGCGGAGGTTTACGTTTTCTAGAGAAATAAATCCAATGACATTTATTGGGGTTTAATTTTATTCGCCATTTTTCCAGCCATGTTTGGAGTATGTCTAAGTGTTGTTGTAGCTGTCTGTGCATTACTGAGACGTAAGGATGTTTTGCAAGTATCGCACTGTCGTCTGCATAGAGTTCCAGCTCCGTGTCTAGGGTCCTGGGGATGTCATTTAGATATATGTTAAAGAGTGTCGGGCCCAGGATGGATCCTTGCGGTACACTACTTTTAATGAGCTTGGATGTAGACAAGTTATCTTTTACTCTAACTTGGAAGTGTCTGTTATTTAGGTATGAGATTAAAAGTTTGACAAGTGCGTCAGGGACTTTTAGAGTGATCAATTTGTATGCTAATCCACAGTGCCACACTTTATCAAATGCTTTTTGTATGTCAAGAAAAATCGCAGCTGTGGGTGTCTTACTATTAAGTCCAGAAGATATGTACTCTACCACTCTCAGCAATTGATGAGTGGTGGAGTGTTTTGGCCGAAATCCAAACTGCTCCGGAATGATAATATCCTTCTCACTAAGGTGCGTGTTCAGTCTATTAAGAATTATTTTCTCAGTAATTTTACTAAGTGTCGGTAGTAAGCTGATTGGTCTGTAGTTGGCTGGAATTGTGGCATCCTCACCAGGCTTATGGATCGCTATAATTATCGCTTCCTTCCATTCTTTGGGGAAATAATTTAGTTTTAGTATTTTGTTTATTAGGGTGGTCAAGTAAAATATTATATTTAAGGGTAGGTTTTTGAGAGCCCCGAAACAAGAAGCAGTCAGCTTTTAAACACTCCGGGTGGATCCAGGACCCGGCCAATTAAAATTATCAAGGGGCTCACATCTCCTCATTTCCACCAATCCAAAATTCCTTCCACTTCAAAAACCTCCAGGGATCCGCCCCTACCAACGGCAAGGTTTAAGGCACGTGCAGCTGCCACGTGAAGTCAAGAAGTACGCAGACACTTGTCTCCGCCAGCAAACAGGTGCGACCCAGACTAACGGACGCCGTACGTTGTTCCTCGAGTGTGCGAGAATTATTATGGAATAAAAATGGCCACAATTTAATACTGATTTCGATACGCTTACATATGCTAAAATATATACAATGACATGAGGGTTCCAGGACACAGATAATTAAATAAAAGTTTAAAAAGTACTGAAGTTATGCAGTTTACAAAGGAGTGACGAATTCCGTCACGACAATATCCGGACAGTTAATCGTGATTGACTGAAACATACGATATTTGCATACTGCCATCTACATCCGCAGCGATTTTCAGCCACTCAAATTCAAATACGCTTTCGAAAAAGAAAAATTTGCGTTAAGTGGTTAACTTTTAGGAGTGAGTATATATATATATATATATATATATATACTCAACGCATATATATATGTATACATATATATATATATAAATGATCAAAGAGTTCAAATATAATATACCAAACATAAGTATAACTGGTTTAAATTGATCACAAGACAACGGCTTTACCGTGCTGAAAACACCGGTTCCCGTTAGATCACCAAAGTTAAGCAACATCGGGCGCTGATAGTACTTGGGTGGGTGACCACCTGGGATCACCGTGTGCTGTTGGCTCACGTAAGTCGACGTGGTGGGCGAACGGTCAAGGCGAGCGTTTCCAGCGATCAATCGGCCGCCACGTTGTGGGTTCGAGTCCCACGTAAGACATGGATGTTGTGTGTTGTGGGCGCAGTGTGTTCCGCCCCCCTCTGGTGCGTCTGGGGCAATGTCCTAAGGACGGCAAAATGGTTCACGATTTCGGCCATACATAAGGCAAATGACGTAAGTCGACGTAGAGTCTAGTGCCTGGCCATTGGGGGGGGGAGTTGATCACAATCATTTAAACACACAAATATTGTAATTGCGTTAACGCAGAATATAGATGAACATAAAGTACCCAAAAATAAAGTTTTAGGACGGAAGCAACACTGAATATAAATTTAAAAGAACTTTAAAGCTCACGATTTTTACACTGAGAAAAAATATAAATGCCACATTTTATTTTGAAATGGGTTACGTGATCTATTGATATAATATTGGTGTAATTATTATTTTTGTTTTTATTTAAAAAACTACCGAACATATTTTGCTGAAATTTTCTTTTACACTGCGTGACAGTGAAAATGAGACACTAAGAAGCAGTGGGCAGAAAAATATGCAAATTACAGGGTAAACGTAGATCACCGAGTTACATAAATGATGCGAAATGCGCAGCTGTCCCGCGCACGTTTAGTGAGATATAAGGGAAGGAACCTGCAGAATACGCAATGGTCGCGCCGCTCTGTCTGCCAGGGTAATCATTTTGCAATTTATTTTGTCTCAGAGGAAACGTGTAGTAACAGAGAATGCCACGCCGCCGCCAACCGAGGCAGTTCCAGCAGACAGACGATTTCACGAAGGGTATGGTGATCATACTCAGAAGGGCAGGTTGATCCATACATCAAATCTCAGCGGACAACCACCTATAAGCGTAAACATTGCACTGGCTATGGCGAAGAATGTTGGAACAAGGGAATGTGGCACGTTTGAGGAGTGCTGATCAGGACCATTAGAGGCACGCGGTACGGTCAGAGCGACGACAGCACGCGTGGACCGACGCATTCGCCGGCAATCGTTGGCGGTCCCGCAGGCCAAATCCGTCGTCCTTTTGCAGCATGTACAGGACACCTTGATGCCCCCATATCAACCAGGACCATGATCCGCCGATTGGTCGCCGGCGACCTGCACTCATGGCACCCTTTAAAAAGACTGTATTGCCCCAACAGCACAGACGGCTCTGTTTGCAATGGTGTCAGGATAGAGCCACGTGTACGGCGAAATGGCACAGGGTCGTGTTCTCAGAAGAGTTACGCTTCTACTGTAGCAATGACAGTCGCCATGTACGAGTCTGGCGTCGAAGTGGTGACAGGTCCAATCCGGCCGCATCTGTGGAACCCCACACCGCACGACAACGTGGCATCATGGTTTGGAGTGCCATCGCCTACGATAGCAGGTCACCTCTGGTCTGTATTGAAAGCACTGTGACGGTCCAACGATACGCGGATGACGTGCTGCGGTCGATGACACTACCCTTACTTCAAAGAATGCCCAATGCCATTTATCAGCAGGATAACGCCCTACCACACACGGCACGCATCAGCCAACATGCCCTGTGAGGTACCCGGGTGCTTTCCTGGCCACCAGTCTCCCCTGATCTCTCACCAATCGAATGACGTCTGGGACGTGATTGGACGTCGCTTGCGTGCGCTGCCACCGCTGTGTTTAGAAGATGAACTCCGACAAATGGTTGACAGGGAATTGGCAGCCATCCCTCAGGACACTATCCTCAAGTTCATTGACTCTGTACCTAGACGTGTTGCTGCCTGTATCGCCGCCTGCGGTCGTTCTACAACGTACTGATCAGACGGTGTTATCCCTCAGTTTATAGGTGTATCATGTTGTAATAAACATTACTTATTGTTCGTTGCTGTCTCTCTCTCTGTTTTCAGATTTTCATCACTTTCTGCACACTCTTTCTTTGTGTCTCATTTTCACTGTTACGTAGTGTATATATTTTATGTAATAATTTAAATATTTTCTGAAATTTTCGAAGCAATTTATGGATTTTAACTTCACTTAAAAATTGTTTGAAAAATTAGGTATCATAGGGTTCAATGTATTTCACTTTTTTAACCCGGGTTCAATCCAAAACTAATTGGGTGATATTATTCATTTACATTTCCACATGTCCCTCAAACCGCCAGAACAACATACTAAAATTTCATTTTGATAAAGTTCTTTTTACGGCTGTTATCGTGCTAACGGACAGATAGACAGAATGAGCAAAGTCATATACCCTTTTCAACTAGGTAAGAATGTGTTAATAAAGCCATAGCACAATGCTTTAGGCATTGAATTAACATCATGTTAATTGCAATTGGAAGCTTCTAGCGACGCATGAGGCCAAAGAGATTGACTTATTCATAACTTGCAAAATCTGCATCAAACTATTGTTACCATTTAATGAATATCCCGTAAAATAAATATTGAGAAATTCTTTGTATAAATATCGAAAAAACAAATATATAAAATAGTTATAAATATAGAAAATAATTATATATAATAATATAGAAAATATATAGAATATAGAATATAGAAATTAGTTAATATAAAAAATAGTTATAAATATAGAAAAACCAATATAAAAACAATTCTAATAAAAACTATCTTCCTTCGTAAGTGAACCTATTTAAATCAACGAGAATAATGCTAACGGATTGATTGCAAAATATTGGATTTTTACTTTCCTTATATACATAATGTATAAGGAAAGTATTGTGACGGGGTCGAAAATTCGAATTCGAGTTTTCGACGGGAGAGCACGTTTCAAGCATCCCTGATCACGAATCAAACATTTTTGAAGTGATGTCTGTGTGTGTGTGTGTCTGTGAAAGTATATGTGTGTGTGTGTGTGTGTGTGTGTGTGTGTCAGTGGGTCTGTGGAGACGATAACTGACGAACGAATGGACTGATTCGAACCAAATTTGGTACAAAAATCACAATCCGTAAACACTGGAAGCCTATTGTTTTTATACGTAATCGAATGTTCAGAACCCCCTAAATTTTCGAATGAAATTTTGAAAAAATCGTCAAAAAATCAAAACCGCTAATAAAGTTACGCAAATAGACATTTCTTATGTAATTTTTCATTAGAAAACGATTGGCATAAATTTTAGAACGCTAACATGAACCGTTCTCGAGATATTGTAAATTTTTTTAAAAAATTATGAAAAAGTAACATAAAAAAAATTCCTATTGATAAACATGTTCACTTTTCATATGTAATACCATGCGATAAATTGAGTGATATCATTCTCGTGGATCTAGCTCGTTCCATTCATGAAAAAATATACTTTAAATAATACTTTTGTATTTGAACGCCAATAGTCATTTATCAGCTGTAAGAATAACTTTTTTCTTAGTGCATAACGCTTGGCGAGATTTTGGCGACGAATTTGGGCGGAATGTCGCCAACTTGGCGACTTTTTTGAAATGTTGCCAAATTAATGAAAATCTCGCCAAATGGATAAAAATGATGCTAAATCAATGAAAATGACGACTAATTGTCGAAAATTCAATATCTTGGAAAGAATATTAGTATCTACTATAAGAAAAACCTAATTTTTTGCTGTAAAAGTAGTAAATTCATTACATTATATAAGGAAAGTCATGTGTTGCCCACATCAGATTTTTTTTATTACCCAAGCCATCCAGCTCCACAAAGGGTATGGAGCAGTTACAGGGGACGGTCTGGAAAAACACAGAAAAAACAATACTCAAACATACAAAGACAATATACATAGATATGCAATACAGACAGAAAACAACACAAAATAAAACATACAAAGAAAAAAAAACTATGAAAACAGTTGGGATTGATATAAAAAATGAAGTAAATTCAAATAATTTAAAATCCCCATTGCAAGGAAAATTCTTTTTAAATAAGAAAGATCAATCATGCAAATTGTGAATTGAAAAGCAATTTGTGAATTTTAAATTTGCTTAAAAAATGTTTGAAAAATTATATCCCACAGGGTTCAATATATCATATGTTTTCATCCCGGTTTCAATCCGAAACTAATTGGGTGATATTATTCATTTTCATTCCCATATGTCCCACAAACCGTCTCAGTAACATACTAAAATTTCATTTTAATAAAGTCAATTTTACGGTAGTTATCTTGCGAAAGGACAGAAATACAGACACACAGTCTGAATAAACAAAGTCATAAACACTTTTCAACTACGTTGTAAAGTGTTAAACAAGAAATATCAATCATGCATAAAGCATTGATTATGAAACACTTTCCAACAGCAATGCAATTTTATTTAATAATCTCTGAAATGCGATACATTCAACGGTAATATTTTTAAAATTATCACAATACTACAATAATTTATTATATTTGAAAACTTCATCGAAAAAAAGTAACTTTATTCAAATGAAGCCATTGAAATATAAGTCGCCTGACTCTCTATGAAAAGCTGTAAATATTTCATTCATGCGCTTTTTTCCATTCCTTACATTCATCACAATGCTACAATAATTTATTTTACTTGAAAACTTAAAACCCATGGAGGTAAAAGTAATTTTACTCTATACTTAAGACTTCATCGAAAAAGTCTGTTATAAAATCGTCTGCATCTCTATGTAAAACCAATTAATATTTCATTTATATCAGCTATATTGCAGACTCCAGAGCAAAATAATTGTGCATTTAAGACATTCAGCAATTCTTATACAACTTATCTTACAGCTTCATATGTTTACATTCTCCATAAGTGAAAATTAAACTTCGTTGTAAAAATAATCAAAGTTTGGTGATCATTTAAATTCAAATATACTCTAATTGCATTGTTTCAGAATACAGATGCACAGAAATTAAGCACAAATAAAGCGGTTTTAGGACTGATACAACACTAAATATAAATTAAAAAGAACTTTAAAAATATCTTTTTTGATACAAGATGGATGGCATTGATCGTTTAAACTCAAATATATTGTAATTGTGCTATTTCACAATATGGATCACAGAAATTAAGTAAAACTAGAGCGGTTTTAGAACGGATACAACACTAAATGTAAATTAAAAAGAACTTAAAAAATCACGATTTTGACACAAGATGGATACCATATTTTATTTTGAAGTGTATCACGTGATCTTTTCATATGATATGTGTGTAATTATCAGAATTTTTATTTAAAAAACTACCGAATTTATTTTGCTGAAATTTTTTTTATATTTTTTATGGGATAATTTAAATATTTTCTAAAACTGCCGAAGCAATTTGTGAATTTTAAATTCGTTTAAAAAATCACGGTTTTAGAACGGATACAACACTAAATGTAAATTAAAAAGAACTTAAAAAATCACGATTTTGACACAAGATGGATACCATATTTTATTTTGAAGTGTATCACGTGATCTTTTCATATGATATGTGTGTAATTATCAGAATTTTTATTTAAAAAACTACCGAATTTATTTTGCTGAAATGTTTTTTATATTTTTTACGGGATAATTTAAATATTTTCTAAAACTGCCGAAGCAATTTGTGAATTTTAAATTCGCTTAAAAAATGCTTGAAAAATTAGGTCCCATAGGGTTCAATGTATTTCATTTTTTCATCCCGGATTCAATCCAAAACTAATTGGGTGATATTATTTATTTATATGCCCGTAGGTCCCACTGACCGTCTGAAGAACATACTAAAATTTCATTTTGATAAAGTTATTTTTACAGCAATTATCGTGCGAAAAGACAGACAGACAGAATGAACAAAGTCATAAGCACTTTTCAACTATGTTGTAAAATATTAAACAACAGAAGTTTTTAAAACTTCTTTTAAATAATAAATTACGATCCAATTAGAGACACCAAAATACTATTAAACGCATTAAGAACATCAAATATGACATTAGAACATTTTACAAAAAGTGTCTACTACCAGAAAAAGAATGCTTTCATTAAGTAGTTGTCAATTTGATCATGATTAGTCCTGCAGCAAAGAGGTCAATTAATTTCAGACAGATATATTGAGTTAAGAGGAAATGTCACATAAAATTTGAAACAGTATAAAATTTTATTGACCATATAGTTTAAAGCAGTAGCCAATACATTTAAGGGCAAAATATTGCATTTGGAAAAGTGGACGATAATTAATAAATTTTTTACAACCCACACCGGGAGGGGCTCACCTTACGATTTAGAGCAACTGTTTCACCTGCCGGGATTACTAATTTTTGTAATTTTATGAAGTTTTTTATTATATTTATTTAAAAACATGCAAACTCTGGAGAGCGGTTTATACTAGCTTTCTAAAATAAATGTCATTCATTTTTCTGATGAAAAATTAGGTATAAAATAATTATTTATTTAACATTATTTAAAGTCCTGATTTTTTTTTAATGATTTTTTTCAAAAATTCATTTCGAAAATTGAGGGACAAAGGTGGTTTCTTCGAACGTTCGATCGCATTTAGGATCAATAAGGTTCTAGTATTCATTAATTATTATAATCCTAAAAAAATTGTTTCGAAACACTCCATTAGTTCGTGAAATATCGCTTCTGTTCACGGATACACACACACACACACATATATATATATATATATATATATATACATATATATATATATATATATATATATATATTATATATATGTATTATATATATAGAATTATATATAAAAATTGAAGGATTTTAATCGAAAATTATGCATAAACTACTGTATGTACAAAAAAACCCATCTCTAGCATATCTGTTACAAATGAGTAACTATAAGCCAAGTCTAAGGATAAAGATAGAAGGTTACATATCACTACATTGGAAAGGGGGATGAGAAGAATATTAGGATTCAAAAATCACAATTAAAAGTATATAAAAGTAAATAAAAATAAAACTCTGCAAAAATGAGAATAGGCAATAATAATCAGCTCAAGACAAGAGATCAAGAATAGAGAACAATCAATCGAAACCTCACAAAAAATGGCGGTCAGTTCGAAATTGCATTCTCATCAGGACAGCCATACAATTCGAATTAAAACCGATAGAATAGCCAGTTTCTGACAATGGCGATAGTATTTAACTATAGACACCATTGGAACTGTCTACTGGCTAGAGGAATTAGAAAAATAAATCAATTGAATTATACAAAGTTGAAAAACAATACCTCCACGAACTGTAATGTGAAATCAAAAGCATAGCAACACGTGTAAGATAAACTAGTGACTGAGCATTTCACCTCACTTCGTCAATGCGAGTGGGCGAGCATTTCACCTCACTTCGTCAATGCGAGTGGGAATGAATACAATTGAACGATACATAATAAGTATGGAGACTTTCGAAAATAGTAAACAGTATAGGACTCAGGACAAGTGGAAAATAGACATTCGAAAATAGTAAACAGTATTAGACTCAGGCCAAGTGGTAAGTGAGGTGATAAGAATGGGTGAATTTTCAAAAATGAGTTAACCAATCAAAGATAAATAATGCATGTGTAAAATTATTACGTGGTATATTTGAAATTATTAATAATATTATTTACAAATACTTCCGGATATAGGTAGTTTTGACAAATGCGTTTAAGTTTATTGATGTGGAGAAAGTGAAACTGAGGATCAGAAAGTCGATGTATTCGAAATAGCTGGTTTAAAATGATGTTTCTAAACAATTGAATAGAATTACAAGATTGATATGATAGCAGCTTTATGATAGTGAAGTTGTAAGAATCTTTTTTATCATATAGATTGGTAATTACATGATTATTGAGGGTATCTAAATTTAGGTCTAAAAAATTAACAGTTTGACTAACGCAAGGCTCATTGGGAATTAATTCTAGGTTAGACGGGTAAAAATCAATATTAATGGGATAGGAATCATCAATGATAATACAAATTAAGTCGTCAACATATCTATATATAATATATGAATTAGAGTTAAAATGACATTCATAATAATAAAGATATAAGTTAGCGAGTATACTACTACTACAGCCACCTTGTGGTACACCAGATGTTTGTAAATAAATGTTATCACCTTGGATAATATAATTGTTGTATAACACAAAGTGCAAGAGCATAGGAAAATTTTTGACATTAAAAGCATCATGATTGGAAGATATATAGTCATGATAAAGAGAGATAATAACTTTATGTAAATCTTTAATGACAATATTATTAAATAGGTCTTTAAAATCAAAGGTTTGGAAACCAAGAATTTGTGGTAACTTGCTAAGGTGATTAACTAAATCAAAACTATTGTTCAAAATGAAATATCCTGAATTCCTGAATTTAAGAGATTCATTAATTCGATTTAAACAGTTAAGCAAGTACTTACTAGCTGTAGTGGTAAAGGTATTATGTCCACAAGTGACTGTTCTAAAACTGAGAGGTGATTTGTGGAATTTAGGAACCAAAGTAACATAAGGAAATTTAAAAAACTTACAATTAATATTTAATTGTGTATATAATTTTAGCATTTTAGTTTTGATTTGGATAGACTGATTATTAATGGGTTTAAAAATTTGATTATCTTTTAAGTAATTCTGTAACAGAGAAACATAATATTTTTTACAAATGATGGCATAATTATTAGAAGCTTTATCTACATAAGTTATGACAAAATGTTGTTGTAGTTCTTTGATAGCAGATAGGAATTGTTTATAAGGATACCTAGGCTTCGTTAATTTAGTGTTTATAATAACATTTTTAAGTAGATGTAAGGTCGTATACTTCCATTGATTGAATGCTTCAATAGGAATAGAATGTGAACAAGCAAGTTGATATATGAATTTATCAAAATCAAATGATAGAGACTGAAGAAGTTGTTTAGGGTGATGGCAGAATGGAATGCGAAATTTAGACCCTTTATTCATAATATCCCTAAGTATATCATCCTGAACTATACTGAGATCCCCAGTAATAATGTGACCATGAGTGGAGTTGACAAAAGGGGCAAGATTTTGATTGCTCCAATTGGTAAATTATATTTGAATGATTTTTGTATTTTGATATCATTTACTGGTAACAAGTGCTTATGTTTTGCAAATAAATTATTGAAGTTAAGAGAATTAAGAATAGGGTGTTTAAAAGAGATTACACAGTAAGCTATTTTAGTATGTGGATTTGGTGAATGGAGTAGGTGGTAATTTAAGAAATGTGTACGTGAAAGAAGCAAGTCAAAAAATAAATGTTTAAAATTATATATATATATATGTATTATATATATATCCCTGAACTTGACTCGTTCGTTTCTGAGATGATGTTTGTTAATGTGTGTATGTTAATGTGTATATGTGTATATATTAGTGTATATATATATATATATATATATATATATATATATATATATATATATATTATATATATGTATTATATATATAGATATATATATATAATATATAATATATATATATATATATATATACACTAATATATACACATATACACACTAACATACACACATTAACAAACATCATCTCAGAAACGAACGAGTCAAGTTCAGGGATACTTAAAACGGTCCGTTTCACGAACAGTGAAATTCATTCTGTTTTGAATCAAGAATAATAAATCGGTAATTCTCCAAAAGACGCAGGGACTATGGTAGAAATGAAACTTAATTTTTTCGATGTATTATATTTTCGCTACTCTAGCAACAAAAGTCGTCTAGATGCCGATAGGTCGACAATGTGTCATCAAAATATCATCGGAAACTCGAATTCGAATTCGTTCCCTATACATTATACTATGTGTGTAGGGAAAGTAATAAATTACTATTTATGACCAAACATAATTCAAATAACCTTTTTAGAAATGAAAGATTTGATTGAAGCGACCGGAATGAAAAGGGAGAATTGAAAGATTGGCGATAACTGATAAGATTCACCGCCACACATCGGAATGAGGGGCTGGTCTTTTGTGTGAGGTCCTCCGAGCTGTGAAAGAGATAAAAGGTACGCAATCGAACAAACGAGGTGTCGGACGAATAGGACGAATGAAGTGCTGGGTGCTTTAATAACTTCCTAGAGTCAGAAGAAGGTAGGGAGGATGTGTCATGCTCAACCCGATAGTCGTTCCAATTTATGGCAATCCTTGTGTTGAACGACCCAAATTTTGTTTATACTTGATCCGAAAAGTTATCTTGGTCTATCCCACTGGGTGACAATATAACGATCTTGATGACATATTTGTCGAAGTGTTGCCAACTTGGCGATTTTTGGAATATGCCGCTAAAATACCGAAAATCAAATACCTCGGAAAAATGAAGTTTAGTTTCTCAAATGGTACCTGCTACTTTTTGGAAATTATTAGCCGTTCATTCATTATGTCCCATCTCCTGTTTCTTCCTCCTGGGTTTCTTTTACACCCCTTTTTCTTCTCTCGCCGTTGATTACACCCTTTTCTTGCGTTTGCTGTCCTTGCATTTGCCGTTTGTGTCAGTTACCGATCTTTCTCTGACGAGTGAAGGTGGCGCTTCTTGTATATGGTCTGACGAAGTGACTGTTTTCGCGTTCGAAACCGGTTTATACTATTAAATTTGGTATTATATAGTGTTTTTAAGTCAGTTATTTGAGTCAGTTATTTATTTTTAAGTCAGTTTCTTGTCAGTTATTTTCATTTTATTCATCAGCAGCAGTTTGTGTTGTGCGAAAAATGTGATCCCATAATTCCATATGTAAGCTACTGTTTGTTCACCATATTATTACACTGACCAAAATTGCAATGTAAAAATATCTAAATCAGCCATGCAGAGTTCCGTCCGGGAGAGAGATGAGGGAAAAAACAAAGGGCTTGCGAAAACAAAGAAATCTGAACTTCGCAGCACATTATTACTTTCCTTATATACAATAATGTATAAGGAAAGTATTGTTGAGACCCAGACCGTCCGACCTACCAGAAAGGTGTAAGGTAACTGTATGGACGGCCGGGAAGTGCCACCCAATTTAGACCGGAACCCAGTGGGGGAGGCATCCACAGGGACCGTACCCTCCTTCCCCTACCACCAACCTCTCGGAAGGACTTACGGACCAAGGAAAGTATTGTGACGGAGTCGAAAATTCGAATTCGAGTTTTCGACGGGAGAGCACATTTCAAGCATCCTTGATCACGAATCGAACATTTTTGAAGTGACGTCTGTGTGTGTGTGTGTCAGTGAGTCTTTGGAGACGATAACTGACGAACGAATGAACCGATTCGAACGAAATTTGGTACAAAAATTACAATCCATAAACACTGGAAGCCAATTGTTTTTATACGCAATCGAATGTTCACAACCCCCTAAATTGTCGAGTGAAATTTTGAAAAAATCGTCAAAATATCAAAACCTCTAATAAAGTTACACAAATAGACATTTCTTATGTAATTCTTCATTAGAAAACGATTGACATAAATTTTAGAACGCTAACATGAACCGTTCTCGAGATATTGCATATTTTTCAAAAAGATTATCTAAAAGTCATATAAAATAAAATAAAATAATTTCCCATTGAGAAACATGTTCACTTTTCATATGTAATACCATGCGATAAATTGGGTGACACCATTCCCGTGGATCTAGCTCGTTCTATTCATGAAAAAATATACTTTGAGTAATACTTTTGTATTTGAACGCCAATAGTCATTTATCTGCTGTAAGAATAACTTATTTCTCCGTCCATAACACTTGGCGAGATTTTGGCCACGAATTTGGCGGAATGTCGCCAACTTGGCGACTTTTTAAATGTTGCTAAATGAACGAAAAAATCGCCAAATGGATAAAAATGACGCTAAATCGATGGAAATGACGACTCATTGACGAAAATTCAATATCTTGAAAATAATATAAACATCTACTATAAAAATAATCAATTTTTTTTTACTGTAAAAGTTGTAAATTCATTGCATTATATTAGGAAAGTCATGTGCTGCCCACATCAGATTTTTTTTCTTACATGTTGCAATCACTTAACTTCTTTCACAGCAAACCAATGATCGAAGACGTTTTCAACGTTGATATTCAGTGCTTTTCTGGATGACAACTCACACTATTTCAAAGTTACCCAATTAACTTATATTTCAAACAAATCTAACTTGGTAATTAGAAATATTGATAGTATTCGTTAATTAGCATAATCTTATATTAAAACAATTTTAATTAGTATTAACTATTGAATTTTCTTCCATTTTGGCGTTATTTTTACCAATTTGGCGAAATTTTCATCAATTTGGCGACATTTTAAAAAATCGCCATGCTAGCGATATTCCGGCAAATAGGTCGCCAAGGTCAACCTATTTAAGGTTGTTTACTACTTATTTTAATTTTATATAACTTTTCCGATAAATTTATCTTTAAACCCGCTGTATCTCGAGTATGGTTTATACTAACCTTCTAAATTGGGTGCCATTCGTTTACTATTAATAAATTGCATAAGAAATGGTTATGTTTTTAACATTATTAAAGATCCTGACTGTTTAATAATTTTTTTAATTCTTTCAAAAATTGGAGGGGGGGGGGGGAGACTTTTTTAGTAAATTTTGGGGTTTTGTTAGTATCTCGACAATCTCTGGTCCTAAAACCCCAAAACATAGAGTAACTTTTGTTAGTAAATTTCTTTTATTAAATTCCTTCAGTAAATTCCTTTATTAAATTATATTCTCTGGTTCATTGGAATTTGTAGTAATTTTAATAAATATTGTTTTAAGTTATAACATCGTTATGTATTTAAAGTATATATTAGTATTATTGTATAGAACATTAGGACTTTTATACTATAAGTTATATATTATTCATATAAATAATATGTTATTCGTCATGAAGTCATATGCTATATACATTCTGTTTCAAAAAAATATATGCAGCCATAAAAATTTAGCTGAAGCTGCGAAACTCTGTATGCAAATGCTGTTTTAAGAGTTATGCAAATGATCAAACTGTCGACACCAATGAAACTATAAGGTTCATGCAACGCACATGAGAACGACGCATCGTGCAACAATTAAAACGACGGGTGTTCTCACTCACGGGCAATTGGAACTGGATTTACTGCTTTGATACTGGGAGGTGTGTACAAAGATGGCCGGCCCTAAGGTGCACTCGACGGCGCTACTTGCAGCAGAGAATTGGTACAGTTTTTCTCGGGGTATGGATGTTTCCCAACCTATCTTTATAAAATCCAAAAGAAAGACACCGAAAATTGTATTTTTGGTGAAATAGGATCTCCAAAAATTTGTATTTGACTGCCAACTTACAAATAACTATCACCTTAAAAGGCCCAGTGGACAACATATGCCAATATTTGATAAAAAACTTTCTGGGTAACAGCTGGGCTAAACAGAGAATAAAATCTATAATTCAATTCCTAGAGGAAAACGAAAATATCTTGTGAGTTATTACTCGTAACCCCCACACACTTGCTCACTGTTTATTGCATATTTATTCATAGTACTTGTAAATTTTGTTACATATAACTGCAATCAAATTACTTTTGAATTGACATTTGTCTTAAACATTGCAAATATCATTGTATGTATCAATGTAGTATTGAAAGTCATGGTAATCTGTGAGATTTGTACGTATATATTGTACAGGGTGTCCCAAAATTCACACAAGATTTGAGTTTTGTGCCATTTGTGCGATAAAGTGTTGGCAACGAAAAAAAAGACAGCGTGACAGCTGACAGTCTAGGGTTACTAAAAATGGAGCACTACACGAAAGAACAACGCGTTTTCATTATTGAGCAATATTTTATCGCGACATGATAATCCAGTTTTTTGTGCCTAAATTGCAAGTATGGATGTGGGCGAAATGTGGTTTCAACAAGACGGTGCCACATGCCATACAGTCCGAGAAACAATTCAATTACTGCATGAGTCATTTCCTGGTCGTGTCATTTCCCGTTTTGGTGATCAGAAGTGGCCGGTCAGATCATGCGATTTAACGCCATTGGACTTTTTTCTTTGGGGTTTTTTGAAGTCTGGGGTTAATGCCAACAAGCCCACGACCACCCACCCCTTAAAGGAGGAAATTGAGCGCTGTATCAACAAAATTCAGCCACATTTATGCAAAACGGTCATGGAAAAGTTCAACAAAAGAGTGCGAATGTGCCAGCAAAGCCGTAGAGGCCATTTAATCGATATGCTATTCCATACATTACCCAGTACTGTATACTTTATGAATCAATAAAAAATTTACAATTTTTAATTATAAACCTGTGTTTTCTATCAAAATTACTTAATGAGGAATTTTGGTACACCCTCTATATATGGGGGCGCGGTAGCCCATAGGTTAGCGCGCTGGAGTTGCACTCGGTAGGCCCGAGTTCGATTCCAGCCACTGCCAAAAGTGCCGCCGTGTTCACGCGGAGTACGATCACGTTAAACATGTGGGTCCGTAAGTCGTTCCGAGAGGTTGGTGGTAGGGGAAGGAGGGTACGGTCCCTGTGGATGCCTCCCCCACTGGGTTCCGGTCCAAATTGGGAGGCACTTCCCGGCCGTCCAAACAGTTACCTTACACCTTTCTGGTATCCCGGCCACACAATTTGTTACCATAAACCCCTGGGTTGGTCGTGTGGTCTGGGTCTTCTACACCTTTCTGGTAGGTCGGACGGTCTGGGTCTCAACAACAACAACACCCTCTATATATAGTTTGGTATGTACGTTTATATAAGTAGTTTGTATATATATATATATATATATATATATATATATATATATATCTTTGAAAATTATTCGTGGCATTTTGTACATGTAATAACCAATTTTAGAATTATTACTTTCCTTATATACATAATGTATAAGGAAAGTATTGTGACGGGGTCGAAAATTCGAATTCGAGTTTTCGACGGGAGAGTACGTTTCAAGCATCCCTGATCACGAATCAAACATTTTTTAAGTGATGTCTGGGTGTGTGCGTGTGTGTATGTGTGTGTTGATGTTGAAACCCAGACCGTCCGACCTACCAGAAAGGTGTAAGGTAACTGTTTGGACGGTCGGGAAGTGCCACCCAATTTAGACCGCAACCCAGTGGGGGAGGCATCCACAGGGACCGTACCCTCCTTCCCCTACCACAAACCTCTCGGAAGGACTTTCAGACCCACATGTTTAACGTGATCGTACTCCGCATGAACACGGCGGCACTTTTGGCAGTGGCTGTGTATGTGTGTGTGTGTGTGTGTGTGTGTGTGTGTGTGTGTGTGTGTCAGTTGAACGCCAATAGTCATTTATTTGCTGTAAAAACAACTTATTTCTTCGTCCATAACGCTTTGCGAGATTTTGGCGACGAATTTGGCGGAATGTCGCCAACTTGGCAACTTTTTGAAATGTTGTCAAATTAACGAAAATCTCGCTAAATGGATTAAAATGACGCTAAATCAATGAAAATGACTACTTATTGTCGAAAATTCAATATCTTGGAAAGAATATAAGTATCTACTATAAGAAAAACCTATTACTTTCCTTATATACATAATGTATAAGGAAAGTATTGTGACGGGGTCGAAAATTCGAAATCGAGTTTTCGACGGGAGAGCACGTTTCAAGCATCCCTGATCACGAATCACGAATCAAACATTTTTGAAGTGATGTCTGTGTGTGTGTATGTGTGTGTGTGTGTGTGTTTGTGTGAAAGTATGTGTGTGTGTGAGTGTGTCAGTGAGCCTGTGGAGACGATAACGGACGAACGAATGGGCCGATTCGAACCAAATTTGGTACAAAAATCACAATCCGTAAACACTGGAAGCCTATTGTTTTTATACGTGATCGAATGTTCAGAACCCCCTAAATTTTCGAATGAAATTTTGAAAAAATCGTTAAAAAATCAAAACCGCTAATAAAGTTACGCAAATAGACATTTCTTATGTAATTTTTCATTAGAAAACGATTGGCATAAATTTTAGAACGCTAACATGAACCGTTCTCGAGATATTGTACATTTTTCAGAAAAATTATGAAAAAGTCACATAAAAAAAAAAAAATTTCCTATTGAGAAACATGCTCACTCTTCATATGTAATACCATGCGATAAATTGAGAGACATCATTCTCGTGGATCTAGCTCGTTCCATTCATGAAAAAATATACTTTGAATAATACTTTAGTATTAGAACGCCAATAGTCATTTATCTGCTGTAAGAATAACTTTTTTCTCAGTGCATAACTCTTGGCGAGATTTTGGCGACGAATTTGGCGGAATGTCGCCAACTTGGCGATTTTTTTGAAATGTTGCCAAATTAATGAAAATCTCGCCAAATGGATAAAAATGATGCTAAATCAATGAAAATGACGACTAATTGTCGAAAATTCAATATCTTGGAAAGAATATTAGTATCTACTATAAGAAAATCCTATTACTTTCCTTATATACATAATGTATAAGGAAAGTATTGTGACGGGGTCGAAAATTCGAAATCGAGTTTTCGACGGGAGAGCACGTTTCAAGCATCCCTGATCACGAATCAAACATTTTTGAAGTGATGTCTGTGTGTGTGTGTGTGAAAGTATGTGTCTGTGTGTGTGTGAGAGTCTGTGAAGACGATAACTGACAAACGAATGGACCGATTCGATCCAAATTTGGTACAAAAATCACAATCCATAAACACTGGAAGCCTATTGTTTTTATACTCAATCGAATGTTAAATTTTCAAATGAAATTTGAAAAAAATAGTCAAAAAATCAAAACCACTAATAAAGTTACGCATATAGACATTTCTTATGTAATTTTTCATTAGAAAACGATTGACATAAATTTTAGAACGCTAACATGAACCGTTCTCGAGATATTGCACATTTTTCAAAAAAATTATCAGAAAGTCATATAAAATAAAAAAAAATATTTCCTCTTGAGAGACATGTTCACTTTTCAGTAATACCATACGATATATTGGATGACATCATTCTCGTGGATCTAGCTCGTTCCATTCATGAAAAAAGATACTTTGAGTAATACTTTTGTATTTGAACGCCAATATTCATTTATCTGCTGTAAGAATAACTTATTTCTTTGTCCATTATGGCGACGATGATCCGAGATTTTGGCGACGAATTTTGGCGGAATGTCGCCAACTTGGCGACTTTTTGAAATGTTAACAAATTAACGAAAATCTCGCCAAATGAATAAAAATTACTCTAAATCAATGAAAATGACGACTAATTGTCGAAAATTGAATATCTTGGAAAGAATATTAGTATCTACTATAAGAAAAACCTATTTATTGTACTGTAAAAGTGGTAAATTCATTACGTTATATAAGGAAAGTCATGTGTTGCCCACATCAGATTTTTTTTTTTTACTGTAAAAGTAGTAAATTCATTGCATTATATAAGGAAAGTCATGTGTTGCCCACATCAGATTTTTTTTATATATATCGTTGCTCTCATTTGAAACAGTTTTGCATATAAGTGTTTATGGATGTGACATACAATCTGTATCTAGTATGGACAAACACGTTGTATATAATTGTTTATCATTTTTATCTTGGCATTAAATTTTGTTTTCTGGTTTTGGAGGATATTACTCCCCCATAGGCTGTTAACTATTGTAAACCTTCGGGTCTGTACTTATAGGTGGTTAATCTATTAATCCTGGTCGGAGCAATATGGTAGTTGCTTGGTATCGACAACAGTGGTTAAGAGAAGGAGAGTTTCGCGGCTGTAGCTGAATTTCTTATGAATGCATATATTTTCTTGCAACATAGTGTATATTGCATTTTTTACCATGTTCAAACATAAAAATGCTTGAAAGTTTAAATAAATCCACGCTCATGAACATTAATTAGTAAATATCATATCGAGTTCAAATGGTCATGTGATTTGTGAACTTTGAATTGACTTGTGTCTGAATAGAAAACGTTTCTTGCTTTCGATTTCGAGATATAACGCTTTTTGTGAAAATGCAAAATATCTAGTATCTGAAGAACGGCTACAGCTAAGATTTAAACGGTGATGTTTATTCATTTCTGGGTTAAAGACACTTACAAAGAATTCGTTCATTGGATAATAGTGATGTGCATTTAATATTTATTATTTTTAAACTTTAGATAATTTTTAAACTCGGCTTAACTTTCTCATACCAGGATCTATGTTTAAGTAGCTTATGACTTTTTGTTTTTCTAATTTTTCAAATTTTGCAAGAAAAATTTGAAAAATCTATGCTTTTGATCCAAATGACCGCAATTATAATATGTTACCCTCCATTTTGAAAGGTTTGAAAAAAATATTTCGATGGAGAACAAGTTTCACAACCAGCGCTCGGTAGGCCCGGGTTCGATTCCAGCAGCTGCCAAAACTGCCGCCGTGTTCATGCGGAGTACGATCACGTTAAACATGTGGGTCCGAAAGTCCTTCCGAGAGGTTGGTGGTAGGGGAAGGAGGGTACGGTCCCTGTGGATGCCTGCCCCACTGGGTTCCGGTCTAAATTGGGTGGCACTTCCCGACCGTCCAAACTGTTACCTTACACCTTTCTGGTAGGTCGGACGGTCTGGGTTTCAACAACAACAATATACTACGTCGGTGAGCTAATGACGTCACGAACGCAAAAATTGTGTTGCAGCTATTTATCACTACAATGATTAAAACTGCTCGGTTTCGTGATCATTGAGCCATAAATAATCTCTTTTACGCATAATTATCAGAAATTTTGTCCTATGTTGCCATATTAAAAAATCTGATGTGGGCAGCATATGACTTTCCCTGCAGACTAATATTCACGTTCTCTTTATTTTAATTCAATTTAATTCACTTTTAATTCAATTTTCGTTCTAATTAGGTAACTGGACTTATTTTCAAAGGTGGGGTAGAGAAAATACGAAAAAACTGAAATATCTCGAGAACGACTAGTCCTCTAGTGTAATGGGGTTGATCTTAATCTTTTCTTCGTTAAAAATTACGTATAAAACAAGCATTTAATGGATATATTTGAGCAATTTTAGAATTTGGTGATTTTTCGGGCCATTTTGCAAAAAAAGGCAAGTTATTTTTTTCCGAATCGTACCAAAACCTAATCAGCACCAGGGTGACCCACAAGTGACATATGTGCCGAATTTTGTGAAATTCGATGCATTAGTATTTCAGCTTGAGTGTATAAAGGCTTCTGCGAGCCATTTCGCAAAAAAGGCGGGTTCTTTTATCCCGAATCGTACCCAAAACTAATCAGTACCTGATTCGCCCACAAGTGACTTACCTACCAAATTTTATGGAATTCGGTCGATTAGTTTTTTAGTTAGAGTGGATACAAAATCTGCACAGACAGACAGACAGACACACACACACAGACGTCAGGTTAAAAATAGTTTTCTCGTATTCTAAAGGTTTCGAAACGCGTAGATCTATCGAAAACTCAAGTTGCAATTTTCGACATGATTCCAATACTTTCAATATACATTACCATGTATTGCAAGGAAAGTAAACAATATAAAAAGTATAAAGTTTTTACTCGAATTTCAAAATAATTCTAACTATTGATTTTTCTATGCGAAAGCCGGATATACATTTTCGTAAAAAATCCATTAATATTTGTGCCTGTCGTATACTCAAAAAATCGATCACAACAAACAGATGGATATAACTCTGAGAATAGTTAAAACGTGTTCAGGAGGTCCTAAAACTATATATTAAAAATATATCGGCATGAAATCTCCAAATCGAAACATTTCCTATTATATTCTATAGTATTAGAAAGTAAAAGCACAACATCCTCGAGATCCATCCTGAGCCATCAGGTACTCGGCATATTAACATCCTATAAATGTTATTCGTTTTTATATATTTCACAAAAATCACATTTAAAATAGCTATTTGTGAAAATTTAACAACATAACTAATTCTATGGCGTATTCTGATCATTAAAAAATGCTCGAAAGTATGCCGTCCTTATCCTGGCATTAGCGTCTTGAAAATCTCAAAACCTTTGTTTATCGATTCAAATAATGGGACACACAAACATAATTTAAAAAAATCTGCTGTGGGCAGCACATGACTTTCCTTATATAATGTAATGAATTTACTGCTTTTACAGTAAAAAAATAGGTTATTTTTTTAGTATATATTTATATTCTTTCCAAGACGTTGAATTTTCGTCAATTAGCCCTCATTTTCATTGATTTAACGTCATTTTTATCCATTTGGCGAGAATTTTGTTAATTTGGCAACATTAAAAATGTCGCTAAGTTGGCGACATTCCGCCAAATTCGTCGCCAAAATCTCGCCAAGCGTTATGAACGGAGAAATAAGTTATTCTTACAGCAGATAAATGACTATTGGCGTTCAAATACAAAAGTATTACTCAAAGTATCTTTTCTCATGAATGGAACGAGCTAGATCCACGAGAATGATGTCACCAAATTCATTACATGATATTACATATGAAAAGTGAACATGTTTCTCAACAGTTAATATTTTTTTTTAATTTATGGGATTTTTTGATAAATTTATTTGAATAATGTGCAATATCTCGAGAACGGTTCATGCTAGCGTTCTAAAGGTTTTGTTAATCGTTTTCTAAGGAAAAATTACATAATAAATGTCTATTTGCGTAACTTTATTAAAGGTTTTTATTTTTTGATGATTTTTTCAAAATTTCACTCGAAAATTTAAGGGGAGGGGGGTTCTGAATATTCGATTGCATTTAAAACAATAGGCTTCCAATATTCACGAATTGTGATTTTTGTATCAAATTTCATTCGATTCGCTCCATTCGTTCGTGAGATATCGTCTCCACAGACTCACTGACAGACACACACACGCACACGCACACACACACACACACACACATTCACACAGACATCACCTCAAAAATGTTTGATACGTGATCAGGGATGCTTGAAACGTGCTCTCCCGTCGAAAACTCGAATTCGAATTTTCGACCCCCTCACAATACTTTCCTTATACATTATGTATATAAGGAAAGTATAAACACCGACAGCAAATAAACATTTGTAAGTCTATAAAAAAAAATAATAAAACACAAAAGAATTACAATAAATCATTTTTAAAACTTTTTAATGAAGAAAAAAATTTCGAAATCATCAGGCAGGCTATTGTATAATTTACAGAAATTAAAGAAAAAACTTCTAAATTCATTGTAAAAATGAATTCCAATTTTTGTCTTCATTTATAAATTTTTCGACACATTACAATAGGTAGGACAAAGAAACTAATGGAGCCAATTGCTTTAAACAAAAATATTCTACCCAAATTCTTTAGAAATCCATTCCCGCACCGAAAAGCCTGCAACGTCCATTGCACAAACAACATCTAGATTGGTCTCCCATCCGATTGGACTCTGACAAAGTGAATCCGGTGTTCTTTGAACTCCAACATCAGCTAGGTTGGTCTCCAGCCGAACAGGACGCTCGACTCTAGTGAGTATGCAATGTAGTTGCATAACTTCAATATCATCATCTGACGGTCTCCAGCCGAAGAGGACGCTCGACTCTAGGGGGATGGGAAAAAAGCTAACTTAGAGCGGCTCCCCCCTAGATTGGTCTCCACCTCCGATTGGACGCATCCTAGTGGATCAGAAATTGTAACTTTACGGTAAAGGATCAGATATGTTCTACTGATTTGTGTATACATATGTATATATACATGTCTTCTATATATATGATATTTTTGTAATTATTTTTTAAAAATGGTAGATAAAAATGGTAGATAAAACTGGTAGTAAGTTTAAATCCAGAAATTTTATTTGTTACATTTGAAAAATCTGATGACTTTCCCCGAAGACTCATATTCAAGCTCTCTTTACTGTTCAAAAGTTTAACACCTCAAAATAACACGCGTAATTATTTAAAATTAAACTGAATTTTTACAGTTTTAATTCAATTATCGTTATATTAGCAACAGATTATTTTCAAAAGTGTTTTTGCGAAAATGCGAAAGGAATAAAAGATCTCAAGAACGGTTAGTCTTAGAGTAATGGGGTTGGTCTTGTGCGTTTCATCTCCAAAAATTGCGTATAAAACAGGCATTTAATTGATATATTTGAGCATACGTAGTTTTTTATTTTAGATGTTAACATTTTTTGCTGGCCATTTCGCAAGAAAGGCAGGTTCTTTTTTTGTCGAATCGTACGGAAATCTAATCAACACCAGGGTAACTCACAAGTGCCTTATCTACCAAATTTTGTGAAATTTTGTCTATTACTTTTTCAGTTAGAGTGGATACATACATTGAACAGACAGACACACACACACGCACATAGACGTCAATCTAAAAACAATTCTTTCGTGTTCTAGAGGTCCGAAAACGTGCAGATCTGTTCAAAACTCGAGTTGCAATCTCGAGAACGGCTAGTCCTAGTGTAATGGGGTTGGTCTTATTCTTTTCTTCGCTAAAAATTGCGTAATAAACAAGCATTTAATAGTTGAGCATACGCAGCTTTTAATTTTAGATTTTTGCGATTTTTGAGGGCCATTTTGAAAAAAAAGGCAGATTATTTTTTTTCGAATCCTACCAAAATCTAATCAGCACCAGGGTGACTCACAAGTGACTCATCTACCGAATTTTGTGAAATTCGGTCCAGTAGTTTTTCAGTTAGAGTGGATACAAGCGCAAACCATTTCGCAAAAAAAGACGGGTTCTTTTATTCCGAATCGTACCCAAAACTAATCAGCACCAGATTCGCCCACAAGTGACTTACTTACTTAATTTTGTGAAATTCGGTCCATTAGTTTTTTAGTTAGAGTGGATACAAAATCTGCATAGACAGACAGACACACACACACAGACGTCACGCTAAAAATAGTTCTTTCGCATTCTAGATGTCTCGAAACGTTTAGATCCGTCGAAAACTCGAGTTGCGATTTTCGGCATGATTCCAGTACTTCCCCTATACATTACCATGTATTGCAGGAAAAGTAAAAATCACAGTACAGGAAATCAAAGCAAAATCTTCAAACATATATTTAAAAAAAAAAGAATTCAGGCAGAGCAAACAAATCATTAGTATTACAGCATAAATTAAATAATGTATAAAATTTAAAAACAGAAAAGTTTTTCAAAAAATTGCGATTAAACTTAGCTGGAATGTGAAATAACATATGGCACCTTCAGCTAGGCTTGCTAGCATGAATATGGATGACATTTAAAAGTGCACCACAATCAATTTAATTGGTGAGTAATTTCTTAATAAACAAGAAAGATCAATCATGCATAAGCATAAATTATGGAAACATTTCCAACTGAAATGCAATTTTATTATAAACATCTCTACACTGTGATGTATTCAGGGCTGATATATTACTTTCCCTGCAATATATGGTAATATATAGGTAAAGTATTGGAATCACACGGGATCATACGGATCATACGGATCTACACGTTTCGAGACCTTTAGAATACGAAAAAACTATTTTTAGTGTGACGCCTGTGTGTGTGTGTGTCTGTCTGTCTGTGCAGATTTTGTATCCACTCTAACTAAAAAGCTATTGGATCGAAGTTCATAAAATTTGGAAGTAAGTCACTTGGGGGCGAATCTGGTGCTGATTAGTTTTGGGTACGATTCAGGATAAAAGAACCCGCCTTTTTTGCGAACTGGCCCGCAAAAGTTTGTATCCACTCTAGCTGAAAAACTAATAGACCGAATTTTACAAAATTCGGTAGATAAGTCACTCGTGGAACACTCTGGTGCTGATTAGATTATGGTACGATTCGGAAAAAATTAACTTGCCTTTTTATGCAAAATAGCCAGCAAAAATCGCCAAAACCTAAAATTAAAAACTACGTATACTCAAATATATCCATTAAATGCTTATTTTATACGTAATTTTTAACTAAGAAAATAATAAGACCAACCCTATTACACTAGGACTAGCCATTCTCGAGATATACGTCACCTTTAAAAACATCTGATGTGGGCATAATATAATGTAATTTACTTCTTTTACAGTAAAGTAAATAGGTTTTTCATATAGTAGATACTAATATTCCTTCCAAGATATTGAATTTTCAACAATTAGTCGTCATTTTCATTGATTTAGCGTCATTTTTATCCATTTGGCGAGATTTTCGTTAATTTGGCAACATTTCAAAAAGTCGCCAAGTTGGCGACATTCCGCCAAATTCGTCGCCAAGATCTCGACAAGCGTTATGAACGAAGAAATAAGTTATTCTTTCAGCAGATAAATGACTATTAGCGTTCAAATTCAAAAGTATTACTCAAAGTATATTTTTCATGAATGGAACGAGCTAGATCCACGAGAATGATGTCATCCAATTTATCGCATGGTATTACATATGAAAAGTGAACATGTTTCTCAATAGTAATTTTTTTTTATTTTATATGACTTTTTGATAATTTTTATGAAAAATGTGCAATATCTCGAGAACGGTTCATATTAGCGTTCTGAAATTTACGTCAATCGTTTTCTAATGAAAAATTACATAAGAAATGTCTATTTGCGTAACTTTATTAGTGGTTTTGAATTTTTGACGATTTTTTCAAAATTTCATTCGAAAATTTAGGGGGGTTCCGAACATTCGATTGCTTATAAAAACAATAGGCTTCCAGTGTTTACAGATTGTGATTTTTGAACCAAATTTGGTTTAAATCGGTCCATTCGTTCGTCAGTTATCGCCTCCACAGACTCACTGACACACACACACACACACATACTTTCACACACACACACATACTTTCACACACACACACATACTTTCACACACACACACACACACACACACACACACAGACATCACTTCAAAAATGTTTGATTCGTGATCAGGGATGCTTGAAACGTGCTCTTCCGTCGAAAACTCGAATTCGAATTTTCTTTCCCGTCACAATACTTTCCTTATGCATTATGTATATAAGGAAATACCTCCAGTTACCAAATGAGAATGAAAATTGAATTAAAATTGAATTAAATTTAATTAAAATAAAGAGAACGTGGATATATATATATAAGTCTGCAATTAAAATAATAATTACACCCATATTATATGAAGATATCACGTGCCCCACTTCAAAATAAAAAATCTGATGTGGGCAACACAAGACTTTCCTTATATAACGTAATGAATTTACCACTTTTACAGTAAAATAAATAGGTTTTTCTTATAGTAGATACTAATATTCTTTCCAAGATATCGAATTTTCGACAATTAGTCGTCGTTTCATTGATTTAGCGTCATTTTTATCCATTTGGCGAGATTTTCGTTAATTTGTCAACATTTCAAAAAGTCGCCAAATTGGCGACATTCCCCCAAAATTCGTCGCCAAAATCTCGCCAAGCATAGTGGACAAAGAAATAAGTTATTCTTACAGCAGATAAATGACTATTGGCGTTCAAATACAAAAGTATTACTCAAAGTATCTTTTTTCATGAATGGAACGAGCTAGATCCACGAGAATGATGTCACCCAATATATCGCATGGTATTACTAAAAAGTGAACATGTCTCTCAAGAGGAAATATTTTTTTTTATTTAATATGACTTTCTGATAATTTTTTTGAAAAATGTGCAATATCTCGAGAACGGTTCATGTTAGCGTTCTAAAATTTATGTCAATCGTTTTCTAATGAAAAATTACATAAGAAATGTGTATATGCGCAACTTTATTAGTGCTTTTGATTTTTTGACTATTTTTTCAAAATTTCATTTGAAAATTTAGGGGTGTTCTTAACATTCGATTGTGTATAAAAACAATAGGCTTCCAGTGTTTACGGATTGTGATTTTTGTACCAAATTTGGTTCGAATCGGTCCATTCGTTTGTCAGTTATCGTCTTCACAGGCTCTCACACACACACACACATACTTTCACACACACGCACACACACACACACACAGACATCACTTCAAAAATGTTTGATTCGTGATCAGGGATGCTTGAAACGTGCTCTCCCGTAAAAAACTCGATTTCGAATTTTCGACCCCGTCACAATACATTCCTTATACATTATGTATATAAAGAAAGTAATAGGATTTTCTTATAGTAGATACTAATATTTCCAAGATATTGAATTTTCGACAATTAGTCGTCATTTTCATTGATTTAGCATCCTTTTTATCCATTTGGCGAGATTTTCATTAATTTGGCAACATTTCAAAAAAGTCGCCAAGTTGGCGACATTCCGCCAAATTTGTCGCCAAAATCTCGCCAAGCGTTATGCACTAAGAAAAAAGTTATTCTTACAGCAGATAAATGACTATTGGCGTTCTAATACAAAAGTATTATTCAAAGTATATTTTTTCATGAATGGAACGAGCTAGATCCACGAGAATGATGTCACTCAATTTATCGCATGGTATTACATATGAAAAGTGAACATGTTTCTCAATTGGAATTTTTTTTTTATGTGACTTTTTCATAACTTTTTTGAAAAATGTTCAATATCTCGAGAACGGTTCATGTTAGCGTTCTAAAATTTATGCCAATCGTTTTCTAATGAAAAATTACATAAGAAATGTCTATTTGCGTAACCTTATTAGCGGTTTTAATTTTTTGACGATTTTTTCAAAATTTCATTCGAAAATTCAGGGGGGTTCTGAACATTCGATCACGTATTAAAACAATAGGCTTCCAGTGTTTACGGATTGTGATTTTTGTACCAAATTTGGTTCGATTCGGTCCATTCGTTCGTCAGTTATCGTCTCCACAGACTCACTGACACACACATACTTTCACACACACACACACACACACACACACACACACACACACAGACATCACTTCAAAAATGTTTGATTCGTGATCAGGGATGCTTGAAACGTGCTCTCCCGTCGAAAACTCGAATTCGAATTTTCGACCCCGTCACAATACTTTCCTTATACATTATGTATATAAGGAAAGTAACAATTGATTTGTAATCAGGGATGCTCAAAGCAAGTCCATTCACAAGTTTCAGATAGCAAAATATCCCTTGTGGAAGGATCTTGTAGGAGACATCCTGTATAGTTACAAAATCCTTACTCTTACAAGACTTCGTGAAGTAATCGAAAGGAAGCTGAACATCGTGAGATTTGTGACCTCTTAGAAGAAACTCTAATATCTTTTTTATCATCCTGCTCCCTTCTACTTTTCAGCTGCTCTCCATCCTGACTCTTCCTCTCAGCGTTAATTGTTGCGGTCCACCCGTACAAGGTCCAATAATCAATTAGCTCGTACAAACCAAGTTATAAGGGGTTGATGAATGGATTTCCCTACCACTGTCCTCTCTAGGATGGTGGGACCCAATCTGGGACATGAATCCATCAGTCCTCGTGTGTCATCCCACTGTTGTCCCTTTGATTGGGTATTTCCGAGAAGTTGCATGGAGAAGGGGGGCTTGATTTCTGGTGAAATTAAAAAAGGGGTACATTACAGGCAGAGCAATTAGACTGAAGTGGCAGCCAACGTCGAACATATTTGCGAAATTCGCAAGGTGCTTGTAGAAAATTAAAATTCAAAAATGCAAATTAAACTTGATATGTCCTATACATGACGAAATATACTCCCATGATCCTAAATATAGAGGCTGGCTCAACCGCCATTTTGAATCCAACAGGTCCAGTCAGTTATCGTCTGTATTATTTCACTGACGTGCACATGTTACATGGCTGATATTTGATATGCCATTTAGTTGTAAAATAGATGCTTCTGCTTTCAAAAATTTGCACCAATTATTCAAGAAAATAGTCTAGAATGGTTTGATTTTCTCGACCCTTTTTTTGCCATGTACAGCCACCGCTTCAAGATGGCCACTGTTGCGCCAGCCTGTACATTTAGGTGCCTTATCAGAATCCAATTCTAGTATACTGACACAACCTAATATTGAAAAACCTTGTATATAAGGATGCTCACTGTTTAGAGAGCGATGCTATGGGATAAGAGAATTACTCTGAACTAGCTATAATCCCGCAGAGCATCTACGACGTAGTGACTTTTAATGCTATGTATCTGTTGATAACTTACGACCCAAAATGAATGCCAGTCTCCATACCAGTTTTTCAAACAATAATGTTCCATAGTATTGAGTTTTGTTTGTCTCACAATCATTATCAGAATGAAGGTACACCTGCTGTGCTCCTAATATCGCCATACACATGCAGATCAATTATTATTATTATACGACCCTTTAACGAAACATAAACCACACACACACACACACACACACACATAACAACTTATTAAAAAAATCTGATGTGGGCAGCACATGACTTTCCTTATATAATGTAATGAATTTACTACTTTTCAGTAAAAAAAATAGGTTTTTTCTTATAGTAGATACTAATATTCTTTCCAAGATATTGAATTTTCGACAATTAGTCGTCATTTTCATTGATTTAGCGCCAATTTTATCCATTTGGCGAGATTTTCGTTAATTTGGCAACATTTCAAAAAGTCGCCAAGTCGGCGACAATCCGCCAAATTCGTCGCCAAAATTTCGCCAAGCGTTATGGACGAAGAAATATGTTGTTCTTACAGCAGATAAATGACTATTGGCGTTCTAATACAAAAGTATTACTCAAAGTATTTTTTTTAATGAATGGAACGAGCTAGATCCACGAGAGTGATGTCATCCAATTTATCGCATGGTATTACATATGAAAAGTGAACATGTTTCTCAAAAGGAAATATTTTTTTTTTTCATTTTATATGACTTTTTAATAATTTTTTTGAAAAATGTGCAATATCTCGAGAACGGTTCATGTTAGCGTTCTAAAATTTATGTCAATCGTTTTCTAATGAAAAATTACATGAGAAATGTCTATTTGCGTAACTTTATTAGTGGTTTCGATTTTTTAACGATTTTTTCAAAATTTTATTCGAAAATTCAGGGGGGTTCTGAACATTCGATTACGTATAAAAACAATAGGCTTCCAGTGTTTACAGATTGTGATTTTTGTACCAAATTTGGTTCGAATCGGTCCATTCGTTCGTCAGTTATCGTCTCCACAGACTCACTGACACACAGACATACTTTCACCACACACACACACACACACACACACACACACACACACACACACACACACATACACACACACAGACATCACTTCAAAAATGTTTGATTCGTGATCAGGGATGCTTGAAACGTGCTCTCCCGTCGAAAACTCGATTTCGAATTTTCGACCCCGTCACAATACTTTCCTTATACATTATGTATATAAGGAAAGTAATTACAATTAAATTCAGATCAAATAATATATAATTTGGAGTGCAAAACATTCAACAGTAATTATGACAAAATTTTGCTCATAAAATGATCATAATTAAATAACTAACTATTTTGAAGTCGTTATATTTCGCATTGCTGAGCAAAAGCCATAAAGAAAATAATAAATAATTTTTGAAAAGCTTTTATTGTACAATAACGTATTATTACTTTCCTTATATACATAATGTATAAGGAAAGTATTGTGACGGGGTCGAAAATTCGAATTCGAATTTTCGACGGGAGAGCACGTTTCAAGCATCCCTGATCACGAATCAAACACTCTTGAAGTGATGTCTGTGTGTGTGTGTGTGTGTGTGAAAGTATGTGTGTGTGTCAGTGAGTCTGTGGAGACGATAACTGACGAACGAATAGACCGATTCGAACAAAATTTGGTACAAAAATCACAATCCGTAAACACTGGAAGCCTATTGCTTTTATACGCAATCGAATGTTCAAAACCCAACTAAATTTTCAAATGACATTTTGAAAAAATGGTCAAAAAATCAAAACCGCCAATAAAGTTACGCAATTAGACATTTCTTATGTAATTTTTCATTAGAAAACGATTGACATAAATTTTAGAACGCTAACATGAACCGTTCTCGAGATATTGTACATTTTTCAAAAAAAATATCAAAAAGTCATGTGAAATAAAAAAAAATTTTCCTATTGAGAAACATGTTCACTTTTCATATGTAATACCATGCGATACATATGTATGCGATTCATATATAATACCATGGTGTGTGTGTGTGTGTGTGTGTGTGTGTGTGTGTGTGTGTCAGTGAGTCTATGGAGAAAATGACGAATTATTTCTCCCATAGACGATATCTCACGAACGAATGGAGCGATTCGAATGAAATTTGGTACAAAAATCACAATCCGTGAATACTAGAAGTCTGTTGTTTATAAACGCAATCGAATGTTCAGAACCCCCCCTCAATTTTTGAGCGAAATTTTGAAAAAATCAAAACCGCTAATAAAGTTACGCAATTAGACATTTCTTATGTAATGTTTCATTAGAAAGCGATTGACATAAATTTTAGAACGCTAACATGAACCGTTCTCGAGATATTGTACATTTTTCAAAAAAATTATCAAAAAGTCATGTAAAATAAAAAAAATATTTCCTATTGAGGAACATGTTCACTTTTCATTGGCGAGATTATGTACCATACGATACTTATGTATGCGATTCATATGTAATACCATGTGTGTGTGTGTGTGTGTGTGTGTGTCAGTGAGTCTATGGAGAAATATGACGAATTATTTTTCCCATAGACGATATCTCACGAACAAATGGAGCGATTCGAATGAAATTTGGTGCAAAAATCACAATCCGTGAATACTAGAAGTCTGTTGTTTATAAACGCAATCGAATGTTCAGAACCCCCCTAAATTTTCGAGCGAAATTTTGAAAAAATCATCAAAAAATTAAAACCTTTAATAAAGTTACGCAAATAGGCATTTCTTATGTAATATTTCCTTAGAAAATGATTGACATTAACTTTAGAGCGCTAGCATAAACCGTTCTCGAGATATTGCACATTTTTCAAATGAATTTATCGAAAATCCCCATAAATTAAAAAAATATATATTAACTGGTGAGAAACATGTTCACTTTTCATATGTAATATCATGCGATAATCATTCTCGTGGATCTAGCTCGTTCCATTCATGAAAAAAGATACTTTAAGTAATACTTTTGTATTTGAACGCCAATAGTCATTTATCTGCTGTAAGAATAACTTATTTCTTCGTTCATAACGCTTGGCGAGATTTTAGCGACGAATTTGGCGGAATGTCGCCAACTTGGAGACTTTTTGAAATGTTGCCAAATTAACGAAAATCTCGCCAAATGGATAAAAATGACGCTAAATCAATGAAACGACGACTAATTGTCGAAAATTCAATATCTTGGAATGAATATTAGTATCTACTATAAGAAAAACCTATTTTTTTACTGTAAAAGTAGTAAATTCATTACATTATATAAGGAAAGTCATGTGTTGCCCACATCAGATTTTTTTACTTGTATCAATATTACATATATTTTAATTGAAAAAAAAAACATTTTGACAAGGACAGCAAAAAGTAGCAGTTATTATAATGCTGAAAAAATCTATGCGATGATAAAAGCTATGCGTAAAGCAAAATAATTCTCAGTTGATTTTCATAATATTTCACTTTGACGCAGATATGTTAAACTAGTTTAAAATCCTTGTATAAAAAAACATGAAGTGGTGCGAGTTTGTGAGCTACTGCTTGAAATGTTTGAGTTTGTGATTGCCTGTGTGTGCAATGTATGCACCCAATCTATCTCAAATGTTATCCGTCCAATTTTCCTGAAATTTTGCATTCCGGCAACTTATGCGTTATTTTTTTATAATTTTTTAACTTTTTTCTTCAAATTTCTATCAATTTTGATTGAAATGTGATGCAACAATCGGTAAAATAAAAGCCATTTTTTTTTAAATGGCAACAAAATCGATAGAAAAATACACTAATCTATATGAAGCCAATAGTTTTTGTAACCCAAAAGGTTCGCAGAAAATATATTAGTTCGATCCAATCCAATATACTAGGTTAAACTGTTAAATAAATTTTAATTTCTGCAAATTTTGTCCACTTGTCTATAAAAATGCGCAGCAAATGAAAAATAAACTTGCTGAGAAACAGCAGATTATGTACTTTAAAATAACTAATAATTTTAAATATTAATTTTCGTGATAAAATAGTATAGAAACAAGTCAACTAATTAATTCTTTAGAACGAAAGACATCCAAAAAATAGGCTTAAAAGTATTTTATTAAAATCTCTTTTTTACGATGTACAAAAATCATGATCGTGTGATTTTTGTACATCGTAAAAAGCAAATTTTAATAAAATAACTTTTAAGCCTATTTTTTGGTTGTCTTTAATTTTAACGTATTAATTTTCGTATTAAAACAAATATTTCACTTCAATAAACATCAAAGCAGTAAAAAAGTAATGAGTTTAAATGGAAATCCGGGTGCTGCCCACATCGGATTTTTTCCACCCTGCTACACCTTTACTCCTCTCCATCTTCCCTTCTCATCCTTGTATCTTCCTGCCACCTAATCCTACAAAGAAATCCGACGATCAATTAGCTTTTGCAAACCGCGTTTGGGGAAGGAGGGGGTGATGAATAGGTTTCTCCACCCCCTCCCTCCCGTGTCCCGGACTGTGCGACCCAATCTGGGACACACATCCATCAGTCCTCCGTTGTCGTCCCGCTGTTGTCCATTTGATTAGATCTTTCCTAAGATAGTGGGACAAAAGAGGGACAATTATTTCTCGGTAGAAAAAAAATATGGTACATCACCGAGATGGAGCAATCGGACTAACGTGGCAGTACATGTCGAACATTTTGGCGTATTTCGTTAGGTGGTTGATGAAAAAGAGCAAAAGGGGAAATATATGAATGCAGAAGAACTAATATCAAGTTTATTCGCAGCCTTGGTACCCCAGTTGGTAGAGCAATAATTAATAGTTGCCAAGCACAATCATTTTGTGATGAAAATGAAATTTGGTATATTGGTAATTTTTATGGTAAATATAACAGAATATAGTTTCACTCTAAATTGTTTTCAACTACTATCTTGAAAAAAGCCACTTGAAAACTTCCTTTTTAACATCTTACAGCATAGTTGAAAAGTGTTTATAACTTTGTTTACTCATTCTGTCTGTCTGTCTGTTCCTTCGACGATAACTGCCGTAAAAATGACGTTATCAAAATGAAATTTTAGTATGTTGTTTAGACGATCTGTGGGACTTAAGAAAATATAAATAAATAACATCACACAATTAGTTTTGGATTAAACCCGTGTTGAAACAATGAAATACAGTGAACCCTATGGGACCTAATTTTTTAAACGAATTTAAAATTCACAAATTGCTTCGAAACTTTTAGGAAATATTCAGATTATCCCATAAAAATATAAAAAAAATTCAGCAAAATATGTTTGGTAGTGTTTTAAATACAAATTAAAATAATAATTACACCCATAACATATGAAAAGATCACGTGACCCACTTCAAAATAAAATATGGCATCTATCTTGTGTCAAAATCGTGACTTTTAAAGTTATTTTTAATTTATATTTAGTGTTGCATCCGTCCTAAAATCACTTTATTTTCTGCGCCAACGCAATTAAAATATTTTTAGTTTAAAAGATCATCCAACTTTGATTATTTCTAAAACGAAGCCTAATTTTCACATATGGAGAATGTAAACCGATCAAGATGTAGGATGAGTTGCATGAAAATTGTTGAATTTCTTTAACACAAAATTATTTAGCTCTGAAGTCTGCAATATAGCTGA
Organism: Amaurobius ferox; assembly: GCA_951213105.1. Classification (NCBI taxonomy): domain Eukaryota; kingdom Metazoa; phylum Arthropoda; class Arachnida; order Araneae; family Amaurobiidae; genus Amaurobius; species Amaurobius ferox. The sequence continues at coordinate 169,511,277 of OX578135.1, read as the reverse complement.
TATGAATGAAACATTCATTGATTTTGCATAGAGAAGCAGACGATTCAATTCCTTTCTTCGATGAAGATTTAAGCATGGAGTTATGAAGTAGTTTTACCTCCATGGTTTTAAGTTTTTAAGTAAAATAAATTATTGTAATATTGGAATAATTTTAAAAATATCGCCGCTGAATGAAAGGAATGCAAAAGTGTATATGAATGAAATAATCACAGCTTTTATATAGAGAGCCAGACGATTTATATTTCGATGACGTTATTTGAATAAAGCTCATTTATTTTTGATGAAATTTTAAAAATAATAAATTGTATAGTATTGTGATAATTTAAAAAATATCAGCGCTGAATGTATCAAATTTTAGTGATAAATTTTAGTAATAATTTTAGTAATGTTTAAATAATAAAATTGCATTTCAGTTGAATAGTGTTTCATAATCAATGATTTATGCTTGATTGATGTTTCTTGTTTTTCAATTGCCTCGCAAATAGTTCGTTGTATTAAAATCTGTCAAAAAAGGACCAATTTTGCTAGAAAACATGCTATTGTTAGGACGTATCCTCCGAAACCGTGACCACAAGGTTACTAATTTGTAACCAAGGTCGCTAAATTTGCAGCCAAGGTAAAGCGACTAAGGTAAAGGACCTAATTTTTCAAACATTTTTTAGGCGAATTTAAAATTCACATATTGTTCCGAAAATTTTAGGAAATATTCAAATTAACACGTAAAATATGGAAAAATATCAACAAAATATGTTAGGTAGTTTTTTAAATTACAATAATAATTACATCCATATTATATGAAGAGATCATGTGACTCATTTCAAAATAAAGTATGGCTTTCATTTTTTTTCTGTCTAAAAATCGTGATGTTTGTAGATCTTTTAAATTTATATTTAGTGTTATATCCGTCATAGAACCGCTTTATTTTTTAGTATTATCTGTAGATCTAAATTCTGTACCAACGCAATTACAATATTTTTTATTTTAAATGACCACTAAACTTTGATTATTCCTAAAACGAAGCCTAATTTCTGTAGCATGCAGAATGTAAACAAATCAAGGGATTGCAAGATGAGTTGTATAAGAATTGCTGAATTTTTTTCACGCAAAATTATTTAGCTCTGAAGTCTGTAATATAAGTGATATGAATGAAATATTCAATAATTTTACATAGAGAAGCAGACGATTTATAGCATTATTTTTTCGGTGAAGTTTTAAGTTTCCAAATTTAATACCTTATTGCAGTATTGTGATAATTTAAAACATATCACTGCTGAATGTATCGCATTTTAGAGATGTTTAATAAAAATTGCATTTCATTTGGAAAGTGTTTCATAATCAGAGCTTTATGCATGATTGATCTTTCTTGCTTCTTTTGGACAGGCAATACTCCGTAAAGATAATTTAGGTATTTGAATGATTATTACTTGAATTTATCCATTTTTACTTCAGTCTCTTGTAGCATATGCTTGTAATCCTGCTGTTCTCTCTTCTGTGTCATGTTCTAATATGAGATCTTACAAGGAGTAACAATGGGGTAAAAATCACTAATTTCAATACCCTCCGAACTTGCCCGTTTATAGTGGGCCAAGTTGGGATTTATTCCTTTAATTTTTAATTGATGAAGTTATTTATGGGATGAAAAATATAAAAAGGCAAAATATTTTTATTAACGGAAATTATAGTAGATCTTATTAAAAAACATTCATTATACGTACATTACCATTCATTAAACATGTGATTATACATTTGTTAAAATCATGTAGTTAGATAGATTAGTCATCCTTTTGTTTTCTTTCAAAGAAATGCATTAATATAATTCCATGTACGGAAAGCCCTTTTCTACGTCTGTCTGTCGGCTTGGCAATACATTTGGCGACTTTTTGGAGAATGTTGCCAAATTGAAATATATATTGCCAAATTTACAAAAATATTGCAAAAAATTTATGAAAATGTCAGCAAAATTATAAAAATTTAATATCTCGTAAAATTAATTGACTCGAAACACTGCAATAACTGACTTTAAGCTTTTCTCTTAAATATGTCAAATTCAAATATCAAAGAATCAAACAATTGTTATTCGATAAAAACATTTTATATATGATTTATTTATAAACCCTTGGCAACTGAGCTTTAGTTTAGGAGTCGATTGACTCAAGTTTATTTATTTCGACGTTTATCGAACAATACTTTCTAAGTTTACAAGAGAGTAAAAACACACGAGTAAAAAATGATTTCGTAAATTACATTCCATCCTTGAATTTTCAACGATAAATACATAACATTTTGTTAAAATGACTTTTCCTGAAAGCGGGGAAAAAAAAGCAGAAATGGGGAGAAAATCGTCCTTTTATCCCTAGGCGTATCTATTATCGTGAGAAGATTATCGGTACGGGAAACGTTGTCTCTATCACCCAAATGCTTCGGAAACATCTCTAGCGTTTGATGTATTTTAGCGTGGATTGCCCCCCGGTCTTCCATACGAGACTATCTCAGAGTTGGAATAACTTTCCTCGTTTATCAAAAGTTGTCAGATCCTTGAGGGAGGAGGGGGGGGGGATTAGAATCTACTTTGAACATTTCATATGACCAGCATCTAACTTTCCCTTTGCAAAAAGACTAGTTTGTTACTTATTTCAGAACACGTAACACCGGCTTTATTATATATATTTGTGACGTAAAGACACACGTGAAACTACATCGGATTTCCTATTTTAGTTGCATGATGAATACTAGATTAACAAAAACTTGGGAAATGCTTCACTAAAAGTAGTGTACCCGAAACGAACATTTCAACAATCAATACAATTAATTCCTTAGCGTCACAGAACTCTTTCATGTCTCTGTATTTTAGCTACACGACAGCGACTCACACTATTAAATAACAGAAAACGCTTAAAGTCGAAACGCTTTGACTAACTTTGATGATTTTTGGCACATAATTATATCTCATTGTGATTGGAATCGTGATACAGAATTTTGAATTTCAAACTCAAAAAATAGGTTTCAGTTTGCACATGCAAACAATAGAACGATGGGCGCGGTAGCCTTGTGGTTAGCTCGCGGAAGTTGCACTCGGTAGGCCCGTGTTCGATTCCCGCCGCTGCCCAAACTGCCGCCGTGTTCACGCTGAGTACGATACGTTAAACATGTGGGTCCGTAAGTCCTTCCGAGAGGTTGGTGGTAGGGGAAGGAGGGTACGGTCCTTGTGGATGCCTCCCCCACTGGGTTCCGGTCCAAATTGGGTGGCACTTCCCAGCCGTCCAAACAGTTACCTTACACCTTTCTGGTAGGTCGGACGGTCTGGGTTTCAACAACAACAATATACTACGTCGGTGAGCTAATGACGTCCAGCCATGTTTAAGAAATAGAAATATATATAATTAAAATACAAAATAATAGAATATAAACAAATTTTACAGGGGCGCGGTAGCCCATTGGTTAGCGCGCTGGAGTTGCACTCGGTAGGCCCGGGTTCGATTCCAGCCACTGCCAAAACTGCCGCCGTGTTCACGCAGAGTACGATCACGTTAAACATGTGGATCCGTAAGTCCTTCCGAGAGGTTGGTGATAGAGGAAGGAGGGTACGGTCCCTGTGAATGCCTCCCCCACTGCGTTCCGGTCTAAATTGGGTGGTATTTCCTGGCTGTCCAAACAGATACCTTACACCTTTCTGGTAGGTTGCTCACATTCCCAATCTACTTTAACATTCCTACGTTCAAGTCTATTTCCTGGCACTAATTACACGTTGAACTCCTCTTCAGCACATGTAAGCATATTTTGAGTTAATTACGAAGCAATTAAAAGCCACAAACTGCGTACCTAATATTATGATATTAATATACTTTCGTTATTAAAATAAAAATAATTCAGTGTTATAGAAAATTAATTTATCATTAATAAGAAGAAAACACTTTGCGCAAATCTATTGCGCAAACAATAAGGATAATTTATTATTATTATTTTATGTATTATTATTTATTATTATTATTATTGTTATTTTATTTGTGCTTACATACGTTGCTTAAGTTTTCCTTGCATAATCAATATAATATTAAATAACATTCATTATTCAAATAAATTAATTTCGTCGTAATATTGAACTGTGTTATTGTTAATATTGAATTATTCGCATTATTATAATAAATTAAATACCTTACGTTATTGAATTATATTATCACTATACTAAATTATTCACATTATTATGTACATTAGTTTCATTATGATATTTTATTTATCACTAGGATATTAAATTATTTTCATCATTGTAATATATTAATTTCATCATATTAAATTGTAACAATTTTCATCAAACTAGGTTAATAAAATAGTTTCGTTTACTTTTATTAATAAAATATTGAACTTGATAAAATTGGTATTGAATCAATAAATTCTAAATAACGTTGCTTAAGTTTTCCTTGTATTATCAATATAATATTAAATTACATTCATTACTCAAATAAATTAATTTCATTGCAATATTGAACTATATTATCAGTAATATTGAATTATTCGCATTATTATAATAAATTAAATTCATTCCATTATTGAATTATATTATTACTCTATTAAATTATTCACATTATTATAACAAACTAGTTTCATTATATTTACTTTATCACTAGGATATTAAATTATTTTCATCATTGTAATGTATTAATTTCATCATATTAAATTGTAACAATTTTCATCAAACTAGGTTAATAAAATAGTTTCGTTTACTTTTATTCATAAAATATTGAACTTGAGGAAATTGGTATTGAGCCTATTTTTTGGTTGTCTTTAATTTTAACGTATTAATTTTCGTATTAAAACAAATATTTCACTTCAATAAACATCAAAGCAGTAAAAAAGTAATGAGTTTAAATGGAAATCCGGGTGCTGCCCACATCGGATTTTTTCCACCCTGCTACACCTTTACTCCTCTCCATCTTCCCTTCTCATCCTTGTATCTTCCTGCCACCTAATCCTACAAAGAAATCCGACGATCAATTAGCTTTTGCAAACCGCGTTTGGGGAAGGAGGGGGTGATGAATAGGTTTCTCCACCCCCTCCCTCCCGTGTCCCGGACTGTGCGACCCAATCTGGGACACACATCCATCAGTCCCCCGTTGTCGTCCCGCTGTTGTCCATTTGATTAGATCTTTCCTAAGATAGTGGGACAAAAGAGGGACAATTATTTCTCGGTAGAAAAAAAATATGGTACATCACCGAGATGGAGCAATCGGACTAACGTGGCAGTACATGTCGAACATTTTGGCGTATTTCGTTAGGTGGTTGATGAAAAAGAGCAAAAGGGGAAATATATGAATGCAGAAGAACTAATATCAAGTTTATTCGCAGCCTTGGTACCCCAGTTGGTAGAGCAATAATTAATAGTTGCCAAGCACAATCATTTTGTGATGAAAATGAAATTTGGTATATTGGTAATTTTTATGGTAAATATAACAGAATATAGTTTCACTCTAAATTGTTTTCAACTACTATCTTGAAAAAAGCCACTTGAAAACTTCCTTTTTAACATCTTACAGCATAGTTGAAAAGTGTTTATAACTTTGTTTACTCATTCTGTCTGTCTGTCTGTTCCTTCGACGATAACTGCCGTAAAAATGACGTTATCAAAATGAAATTTTAGTATGTTGTTTAGACGATCTGTGGGACTTAAGAAAATATAAATAAATAACATCACACAATTAGTTTTGGATTAAACCCGTGTTGAAACAATGAAATACAGTGAACCCTATGGGACCTAATTTTTTAAACGAATTTAAAATTCACAAATTGCTTCGAAACTTTTAGGAAATATTCAGATTATCCCATAAAAATATAAAAAAAATTCAGCAAAATATGTTTGGTAGTGTTTTAAATACAAATTAAAATAATAATTACACCCATAACATATGAAAAGATCACGTGACCCACTTCAAAATAAAATATGGCATCTATCTTGTGTCAAAATCGTGACTTTTAAAGTTATTTTTAATTTATATTTAGTGTTGCATCCGTCCTAAAATCACTTTATTTTCTGCGCCAACGCAATTAAAATATTTTTAGTTTAAAAGATCATCCAACTTTGATTATTTCTAAAACGAAGCCTAATTTTCACATATGGAGAATGTAAACCGATCAAGATGTAGGATGAGTTGCATGAAAATTGTTGAATTCCTTTAACACAAAATTATTTAGCTCTGAAGTCTGCAATATAGCTGATATGAATGAAACATTCATTGATTTTGCATAGAGAAGCAGACGATTCAATTCCTTTCTTCGATGAAGATTTAAGCATGGAGTTATGTAGTAGTTTTACCTCCATGGTTTTAAGTTTTTAAGTAAAATAAATTATTGTAATATTGTAATAATTTTAAAAATATCGCCGCTGAATGAAAGGAATGCAAAAGTGTATATGAATGAAATAATCACAGCTTTTATATAGAGAGCCAGACGATTTATATTTCGATGACGTTATTTGAATAAAGCTCATTTATTTTTGATGAAATTTTAAAAATAATAAATTGTATAGTATTGTGATAATTTAAAAAATATCAGCGCTGAATGTATCAAATTTTAGTGATAAATTTTAGTAATAATTTTAGTAATGTTTAAATAATAAAATTGCATTTCAGTTGAATAGTGTTTCATAATCAATGATTTATGCTTGATTGATGTTTCTTGTTTTTCAATTGCCTCGCAAATAGTTCGTTGTATTAAAATCTGTCAAAAAAGGACCAATTTTGCTAGAAAACATGCTATTGTTAGGACGTATCCTCCGAAACCGTGACCACAAGGTTACTAATTTGTAACCAAGGTCGCTAAATTTGCAGCCAAGGTAAAGCGACTAAGGTAAAGGACCTAATTTTTCAAACATTTTTTAGGCGAATTTAAAATTCACATATTGTTCCGAAAATTTTAGGAAATATTCAAATTAACACGTAAAATATGGAAAAATATCAACAAAATATGTTAGGTAGTTTTTTAAATTACAATAATAATTACATCCATATTATATGAAGAGATCATGTGACTCATTTCAAAATAAAGTATGGCTTTCATTTTTTTTCTGTCTAAAAATCGTGATGTTTGTAGATCTTTTAAATTTATATTTAGTGTTATATCCGTCATAGAACCGCTTTATTTTTTAGTATTATCTGTAGATCTAAATTCTGTACCAACGCAATTACAATATTTTTTATTTTAAATGACCACTAAACTTTGATTATTCCTAAAACGAAGCCTAATTTCTGTAGCATGCAGAATGTAAACAAATCAAGGGATTGCAAGATGAGTTGTATAAGAATTGCTGAATTTTTTTCACGCAAAATTATTTAGCTCTGAAGTCTGTAATATAAGTGATATGAATGAAATATTCAATAATTTTACATAGAGAAGCAGACGATTTATAGCATTATTTTTTCGGTGAAGTTTTAAGTTTCCAAATTTAATACCTTATTGCAGTATTGTGATAATTTAAAACATATCACTGCTGAATGTATCGCATTTTAGAGATGTTTAATAAAAATTGCATTTCATTTGGAAAGTGTTTCATAATCAGAGCTTTATGCATGATTGATCTTTCTTGCTTCTTTTGGACAGGCAATACTCCGTAAAGATAATTTAGGTATTTGAATGATTATTACTTGAATTTATCCATTTTTACTTCAGTCTCTTGTAGCATATGCTTGTAATCCTGCTGTTCTCTCTTCTGTGTCATGTTCTAATATGAGATCTTACAAGGAGTAACAATGGGGTAAAAATCACTAATTTCAATACCCTCCGAACTTGCCCGTTTATAGTGGGCCAAGTTGGGATTTATTCCTTTAATTTTTAATTGATGAAGTTATTTATGGGATGAAAAATATAAAAAGGCAAAATATTTTTATTAACGGAAATTATAGTAGATCTTATTAAAAAACATTCATTATACGTACATTACCATTCATTAAACATGTGATTATACATTTGTTAAAATCATGTAGTTAGATAGATTAGTCATCCTTTTGTTTTCTTTCAAAGAAATGCATTAATATAATTCCATGTACGGAAAGCCCTTTTCTACGTCTGTCTGTCGGCTTGGCAATACATTTGGCGACTTTTTGGAGAATGTTGCCAAATTGAAATATATATTGCCAAATTTACAAAAATATTGCAAAAAATTTATGAAAATGTCAGCAAAATTATAAAAATTTAATATCTCGTAAAATTAATTGACTCGAAACACTGCAATAACTGACTTTAAGCTTTTCTCTTAAATATGTCAAATTCAAATATCAAAGAATCAAACAATTGTTATTCGATAAAAACATTTTATATATGATTTATTTATAAACCCTTGGCAACTGAGCTTTAGTTTAGGAGTCGATTGACTCAAGTTTATTTATTTCGACGTTTATCGAACAATACTTTCTAAGTTTACAAGAGAGTAAAAACACACGAGTAAAAAATGATTTCGTAAATTACATTCCATCCTTGAATTTTCAACGATAAATACATAACATTTTGTTAAAATGACTTTTCCTGAAAGCGGGGGAAAAAAAGCAGAAATGGGGAGAAAATCGTCCTTTTATCCCTAGGCGTATCTATTATCGTGAGAAGATTATCGGTACGGGAAACGTTGTCTCTATCACCCAAATGCTTCGGAAACATCTCTAGCGTTTGATGTATTTTAGCGTGGATTGCCCCCCGGTCTTCCATACGAGACTATCTCAGAGTTGGAATAACTTTCCTCGTTTATCAAAAGTTGTCAGATCCTTGAGGGAGGAGGGGGGGGGATTAGAATCTACTTTGAACATTTCATATGACCAGCATCTAACTTTCCCTTTGCAAAAAGACTAGTTTGTTACTTATTTCAGAACACGTAACACCGGCTTTATTATATATATTTGTGACGTAAAGACACACGTGAAACTACATCGGATTTCCTATTTTAGTTGCATGATGAATACTAGATTAACAAAAACTTGGGAAATGCTTCACTAAAAGTAGTGTACCCGAAACGAACATTTCAACAATCAATACAATTAATTCCTTAGCGTCACAGAACTCTTTCATGTCTCTGTATTTTAGCTACACGACAGCGACTCACACTATTAAATAACAGAAAACGCTTAAAGTCGAAACGCTTTGACTAACTTTGATGATTTTTGGCAGATAATTATATCTCATTGTGATTGGAATCGTGATACAGAATTTTGAATTTCAAACTCAAAAAATAGGTTTCAGTTTGCACATGCAAACAATAGAACGATGGGCGCGGTAGCCTTGTGGTTAGCTCGCGGAAGTTGCACTCAGTAGGCCCGTGTTCGATTCCCGCCGCTGCCCAAACTGCCGCCGTGTTCACGCTGAGTACGATACGTTAAACATGTGGGTCCGTAAGTCCTTCCGAGAGGTTGGTGGTAGGGGAAGGAGGGTACGGTCCTTGTGGATGCCTCCCCCACTGGGTTCCGGTCCAAATTGGGTGGCACTTCCCAGCCGTCCAAACAGTTACCTTACACCTTTCTGGTAGGTCGGACGGTCTGGGTTTCAACAACAACAATATACTACGTCGGTGAGCTAATGACGTCCAGCCATGTTTAAGAAATAGAAATATATATAATTAAAATACAAAATAATAGAATATAAACAAATTTTACAGGGGCGCGGTAGCCCATTGGTTAGCGCGCTGGAGTTGCACTCGGTAGGCCCGGGTTCGATTCCAGCCACTGCCAAAACTGCCGCCGTGTTCACGCAGAGTACGATCACGTTAAACATGTGGATCCGTAAGTCCTTCCGAGAGGTTGGTGATAGAGGAAGGAGGGTACGGTCCCTGTGAATGCCTCCCCCACTGCGTTCCGGTCTAAATTGGGTGGTATTTCCTGGCTGTCCAAACAGATACCTTACACCTTTCTGGTAGGTTGCTCACATTCCCAATCTACTTTAACATTCCTACGTTCAAGTCTATTTCCTGGCACTAATTACACGTTGAACTCCTCTTCAGCACATGTAAGCATATTTTGAGTTAATTACGAAGCAATTAAAAGCCACAAACTGCGTACCTAATATTATGATATTAATATACTTTCGTTATTAAAATAAAAATAATTCAGTGTTATAGAAAATTAATTTATCATTAATAAGAAGAAAACACTTTGCGCAAATCTATTGCGCAAACAATAAGGATAATTTATTATTATTATTTTATGTATTATTATTTATTATTATTATTATTGTTATTTTATTTGTGCTTACATACGTTGCTTAAGTTTTCCTTGCATAATCAATATAATATTAAATAACATTCATTATTCAAATAAATTAATTTCGTCGTAATATTGAACTGTGTTATTGTTAATATTGAATTATTCGCATTATTATAATAAATTAAATACCTTACGTTATTGAATTATATTATCACTATACTAAATTATTCACATTATTATGTACATTAGTTTCATTATGATATTTTATTTATCACTAGGATATTAAATTATTTTCATCATTGTAATATATTAATTTCATCATATTAAATTGTAACAATTTTCATCAAACTAGGTTAATAAAATAGTTTCGTTTACTTTTATTAATAAAATATTGAACTTGATAAAATTGGTATTGAATCAATAAATTCTAAATAACGTTGCTTAAGTTTTCCTTGTATTATCAATATAATATTAAATTACATTCATTACTCAAATAAATTAATTTCATTGCAATATTGAACTATATTATCAGTAATATTGAATTATTCGCATTATTATAATAAATTAAATTCATTCCATTATTGAATTATATTATTACTCTATTAAATTATTCACATTATTATAACAAACTAGTTTCATTATATTTACTTTATCACTAGGATATTAAATTATTTTCATCATTGTAATGTATTAATTTCATCATATTAAATTGTAACAATTTTCATCAAACTAGGTTAATAAAATAGTTTCGTTTACTTTTATTAATAAAATATTGAACTTGATAAAATTGGTATTGAATCAATAAATTCTAAATAACGTTGCTTAAGTTTTCCTTGTATTATCAATATAATATTAAATTACATTCATTACTCAAATAAATTAATTTCATTGCAATATTGAACTATATTATCAGTAATATTGAATTATTCGCATTATTATAATAAATTAAATTCATTCCATTATTGAATTATATTATTACTCTATTAAATTATTCACATTATTATAACAAACTAGTTTCATTATATTTACTTTATCACTAGGATATTAAATTATTTTCATCATTGTAATGTATTAATTTCATCATATTAAATTGTAACAATTTTCATCAAACTAGGTTAATAAAATAGTTTCGTTTACTTTTATTAATAAAATATTGAACTTGATAAAATTGGTATTGAATCAATAAATTCTAAATAACGTTGCTTAAGTTTTCCTTGTATTATCAATATAATATTAAATTACATTCATTACTCAAATAAATTAATTTCATTGCAATATTGAACTATATTATCAGTAATATTGAATTATTCGCATTATTATAATAAATTAAATTCATTCCATTATTGAATTATATTATTACTCTATTAAATTATTCACATTATTATAACAAACTAGTTTCATTATATTTACTTTATCACTAGGATATTAAATTATTTTCATCATTGTAATGTATTAATTTCATCATATTAAATTGTAACAATTTTCATCAAACTAGGTTAATAAAATAGTTTCGTTTACTTTTATTAATAAAATATTGAACTTGATAAAATTGGTATTGAATCAATAAATTCTAAATAACGTTGCTTAAGTTTTCCTTGTATTATCAATATAATATCAAATTACATTCATTACTCAAATAAATTAATTTCATTGCAATATTGAACTATATTATCAGTAATATTGAATTATTCGCATTATTATAATAAATTAAATTCATTCCATTATTGAATTATATTATTACTCTATTAAATTATTCACATTATTATAACAAACTAGTTTCATTATATTTACTTTATCACTAGGATATTAAATTATTTTCATCATTGTAATGTATTAATTTCATCATATTAAATTGTAACAATTTTCATCAAACTAGGTTAATAAAATAGTTTCGTTTACTTTTATTAATAAAATATTGAACTTGATAAAATTGGTATTGAATCAATAAATTCTAAATAACGTTGCTTAAGTTTTCCTTGTATTATCAATATAATATTAAATTACATTCATTACTCAAATAAATTAATTTCATTGCAATATTGAACTATATTATCAGTAATATTGAATTATTCGCATTATTATAATAAATTAAATTCATTCCATTATTGAATTATATTATTACTCTATTAAATTATTCACATTATTATAACAAACTAGTTTCATTATATTTACTTTATCACTAGGATATTAAATTATTTTCATCATTGTAATGTATTAATTTCATCATATTAAATTGTAACAATTTTCATCAAACTAGGTTAATAAAATAGTTTCGTTTACTTTTATTAATAAAATATTGAACTTGATAAAATTGGTATTGAATCAATAAATTCTAAATAACGTTGCTTAAGTTTTCCTTGTATTATCAATATAATATTAAATTACATTCATTACTCAAATAAATTAATTTCATTGCAATATTGAACTATATTATCAGTAATATTGAATTATTCGCATTATTATAATAAATTAAATTCATTCCATTATTGAATTATATTATTACTCTATTAAATTATTCACATTATTATAACAAACTAGTTTCATTATATTTACTTTATCACTAGGATATTAAATTATTTGCATCATTGTAATGTATTAATTTCATCATATTAAATTGTAACAATTTTCATCAAACTAGGTTAATAAAATAGTTTCGTTTACTTTTATTAATAAAATATTGAACTTGATAAAATTGGTATTGAATCAATAAATTCTAAATAACGTTGCTTAAGTTTTCCTTGTATTATCAATATAATATTAAATTACATTCATTACTCAAATAAATTAATTTCATTGCAATATTGAACTATATTATCAGTAATATTGAATTATTCGCATTATTATAATAAATTAAATTCATTCCATTATTGAATTATATTATTACTCTATTAAATTATTCACATTATTATAACAAACTAGTTTCATTATATTTACTTTATCACTAGGATATTAAATTATTTTCATCATTGTAATGTATTAATTTCATCATATTAAATTGTAACAATTTTCATCAAACTAGGTTAATAAAATAGTTTCGTTTACTTTTATTAATAAAATATTGAACTTGATAAAATTGGTATTGAATCAATAAATTCTAAATAACGTTGCTTAAGTTTTCCTTGTATTATCAATATAATATTAAATTACATTCATTACTCAAATAAATTAATTTCATTGCAATATTGAACTATATTATCAGTAATATTGAATTATTCGCATTATTATAATAAATTAAATTCATTCCATTATTGAATTATATTATTACTCTATTAAATTATTCACATTATTATAACAAACTAGTTTCATTATATTTACTTTATCACTAGGATATTAAATTATTTTCATCATTGTAATGTATTAATTTCATCATATTAAATTGTAACAATTTTCATCAAACTAGGTTAATAAAATAGTTTCGTTTACTTTTATTCATAAAATATTGAACTTGAGGAAATTGGTATTGAGCCTATTTTTTGGTTGTCTTTAATTTTAACGTATTAATTTTCGTATTAAAACAAATATTTCACTTCAATAAACATCAAAGCAGTAAAAAAGTAATGAGTTTAAATGGAAATCCGGGTGCTGCCCACATCGGATTTTTTCCACCCTGCTACACCTTTACTCCTCTCCATCTTCCCTTCTCATCCTTGTATCTTCCTGCCACCTAATCCTACAAAGAAATCCGACGATCAATTAGCTTTTGCAAACCGCGTTTGGGGAAGGAGGGGGTGATGAATAGGTTTCTCCACCCCCTCCCTCCCGTGTCCCGGACTGTGCGACCCAATCTGGGACACACATCCATCAGTCCCCCGTTGTCGTCCCGCTGTTGTCCATTTGATTAGATCTTTCCTAAGATAGTGGGACAAAAGAGGGACAATTATTTCTCGGTAGAAAAAAAATATGGTACATCACCGAGATGGAGCAATCGGACTAACGTGGCAGTACATGTCGAACATTTTGGCGTATTTCGTTAGGTGGTTGATGAAAAAGAGCAAAAGGGGAAATATATGAATGCAGAAGAACTAATATCAAGTTTATTCGCAGCCTTGGTACCCCAGTTGGTAGAGCAATAATTAATAGTTGCCAAGCACAATCATTTTGTGATGAAAATGAAATTTGGTATATTGGTAATTTTTATGGTAAATATAACAGAATATAGTTTCACTCTAAATTGTTTTCAACTACTATCTTGAAAAAAGCCACTTGAAAACTTCCTTTTTAACATCTTACAGCATAGTTGAAAAGTGTTTATAACTTTGTTTACTCATTCTGTCTGTCTGTCTGTTCCTTCGACGATAACTGCCGTAAAAATGACGTTATCAAAATGAAATTTTAGTATGTTGTTTAGACGATCTGTGGGACTTAAGAAAATATAAATAAATAACATCACACAATTAGTTTTGGATTAAACCCGTGTTGAAACAATGAAATACAGTGAACCCTATGGGACCTAATTTTTTAAACGAATTTAAAATTCACAAATTGCTTCGAAACTTTTAGGAAATATTCAGATTATCCCATAAAAATATAAAAAAAATTCAGCAAAATATGTTTGGTAGTGTTTTAAATACAAATTAAAATAATAATTACACCCATAACATATGAAAAGATCACGTGACCCACTTCAAAATAAAATATGGCATCTATCTTGTGTCAAAATCGTGACTTTTAAAGTTATTTTTAATTTATATTTAGTGTTGCATCCGTCCTAAAATCACTTTATTTTCTGCGCCAACGCAATTAAAATATTTTTAGTTTAAAAGATCATCCAACTTTGATTATTTCTAAAACGAAGCCTAATTTTCACATATGGAGAATGTAAACCGATCAAGATGTAGGATGAGTTGCATGAAAATTGTTGAATTCCTTTAACACAAAATTATTTAGCTCTGAAGTCTGCAATATAGCTGATATGAATGAAACATTCATTGATTTTGCATAGAGAAGCAGACGATTCAATTCCTTTCTTCGATGAAGATTTAAGCATGGAGTTATGTAGTAGTTTTACCTCCATGGTTTTAAGTTTTTAAGTAAAATAAATTATTGTAATATTGTAATAATTTTAAAAATATCGCCGCTGAATGAAAGGAATGCAAAAGTGTATATGAATGAAATAATCACAGCTTTTATATAGAGAGCCAGACGATTTATATTTCGATGACGTTATTTGAATAAAGCTCATTTATTTTTGATGAAATTTTAAAAATAATAAATTGTATAGTATTGTGATAATTTAAAAAATATCAGCGCTGAATGTATCAAATTTTAGTGATAAATTTTAGTAATAATTTTAGTAATGTTTAAATAATAAAATTGCATTTCAGTTGAATAGTGTTTCATAATCAATGATTTATGCTTGATTGATGTTTCTTGTTTTTCAATTGCCTCGCAAATAGTTCGTTGTATTAAAATCTGTCAAAAAAGGACCAATTTTGCTAGAAAACATGCTATTGTTAGGACGTATCCTCCGAAACCGTGACCACAAGGTTACTAATTTGTAACCAAGGTCGCTAAATTTGCAGCCAAGGTAAAGCGACTAAGGTAAAGGACCTAATTTTTCAAACATTTTTTAGGCGAATTTAAAATTCACATATTGTTCCGAAAATTTTAGGAAATATTCAAATTAACACGTAAAATATGGAAAAATATCAACAAAATATGTTAGGTAGTTTTTTAAATTACAATAATAATTACATCCATATTATATGAAGAGATCATGTGACTCATTTCAAAATAAAGTATGGCTTTCATTTTTTTTCTGTCTAAAAATCGTGATGTTTGTAGATCTTTTAAATTTATATTTAGTGTTATATCCGTCATAGAACCGCTTTATTTTTTAGTATTATCTGTAGATCTAAATTCTGTACCAACGCAATTACAATATTTTTTATTTTAAATGACCACTAAACTTTGATTATTCCTAAAACGAAGCCTAATTTCTGTAGCATGCAGAATGTAAACAAATCAAGGGATTGCAAGATGAGTTGTATAAGAATTGCTGAATTTTTTTCACGCAAAATTATTTAGCTCTGAAGTCTGTAATATAAGTGATATGAATGAAATATTCAATAATTTTACATAGAGAAGCAGACGATTTATAGCATTATTTTTTCGGTGAAGTTTTAAGTTTCCAAATTTAATACCTTATTGCAGTATTGTGATAATTTAAAACATATCACTGCTGAATGTATCGCATTTTAGAGATGTTTAATAAAAATTGCATTTCATTTGGAAAGTGTTTCATAATCAGAGCTTTATGCATGATTGATCTTTCTTGCTTCTTTTGGACAGGCAATACTCCGTAAAGATAATTTAGGTATTTGAATGATTATTACTTGAATTTATCCATTTTTACTTCAGTCTCTTGTAGCATATGCTTGTAATCCTGCTGTTCTCTCTTCTGTGTCATGTTCTAATATGAGATCTTACAAGGAGTAACAATGGGGTAAAAATCACTAATTTCAATACCCTCCGAACTTGCCCGTTTATAGTGGGCCAAGTTGGGATTTATTCCTTTAATTTTTAATTGATGAAGTTATTTATGGGATGAAAAATATAAAAAGGCAAAATATTTTTATTAACGGAAATTATAGTAGATCTTATTAAAAAACATTCATTATACGTACATTACCATTCATTAAACATGTGATTATACATTTGTTAAAATCATGTAGTTAGATAGATTAGTCATCCTTTTGTTTTCTTTCAAAGAAATGCATTAATATAATTCCATGTACGGAAAGCCCTTTTCTACGTCTGTCTGTCGGCTTGGCAATACATTTGGCGACTTTTTGGAGAATGTTGCCAAATTGAAATATATATTGCCAAATTTACAAAAATATTGCAAAAAATTTATGAAAATGTCAGCAAAATTATAAAAATTTAATATCTCGTAAAATTAATTGACTCGAAACACTGCAATAACTGACTTTAAGCTTTTCTCTTAAATATGTCAAATTCAAATATCAAAGAATCAAACAATTGTTATTCGATAAAAACATTTTATATATGATTTATTTATAAACCCTTGGCAACTGAGCTTTAGTTTAGGAGTCGATTGACTCAAGTTTATTTATTTCGACGTTTATCGAACAATACTTTCTAAGTTTACAAGAGAGTAAAAACACACGAGTAAAAAATGATTTCGTAAATTACATTCCATCCTTGAATTTTCAACGATAAATACATAACATTTTGTTAAAATGACTTTTCCTGAAAGCGGGGGAAAAAAAGCAGAAATGGGGAGAAAATCGTCCTTTTATCCCTAGGCGTATCTATTATCGTGAGAAGATTATCGGTACGGGAAACGTTGTCTCTATCACCCAAATGCTTCGGAAACATCTCTAGCGTTTGATGTATTTTAGCGTGGATTGCCCCCCGGTCTTCCATACGAGACTATCTCAGAGTTGGAATAACTTTCCTCGTTTATCAAAAGTTGTCAGATCCTTGAGGGAGGAGGGGGGGGGATTAGAATCTACTTTGAACATTTCATATGACCAGCATCTAACTTTCCCTTTGCAAAAAGACTAGTTTGTTACTTATTTCAGAACACGTAACACCGGCTTTATTATATATATTTGTGACGTAAAGACACACGTGAAACTACATCGGATTTCCTATTTTAGTTGCATGATGAATACTAGATTAACAAAAACTTGGGAAATGCTTCACTAAAAGTAGTGTACCCGAAACGAACATTTCAACAATCAATACAATTAATTCCTTAGCGTCACAGAACTCTTTCATGTCTCTGTATTTTAGCTACACGACAGCGACTCACACTATTAAATAACAGAAAACGCTTAAAGTCGAAACGCTTTGACTAACTTTGATGATTTTTGGCAGATAATTATATCTCATTGTGATTGGAATCGTGATACAGAATTTTGAATTTCAAACTCAAAAAATAGGTTTCAGTTTGCACATGCAAACAATAGAACGATGGGCGCGGTAGCCTTGTGGTTAGCTCGCGGAAGTTGCACTCAGTAGGCCCGTGTTCGATTCCCGCCGCTGCCCAAACTGCCGCCGTGTTCACGCTGAGTACGATACGTTAAACATGTGGGTCCGTAAGTCCTTCCGAGAGGTTGGTGGTAGGGGAAGGAGGGTACGGTCCTTGTGGATGCCTCCCCCACTGGGTTCCGGTCCAAATTGGGTGGCACTTCCCAGCCGTCCAAACAGTTACCTTACACCTTTCTGGTAGGTCGGACGGTCTGGGTTTCAACAACAACAATATACTACGTCGGTGAGCTAATGACGTCCAGCCATGTTTAAGAAATAGAAATATATATAATTAAAATACAAAATAATAGAATATAAACAAATTTTACAGGGGCGCGGTAGCCCATTGGTTAGCGCGCTGGAGTTGCACTCGGTAGGCCCGGGTTCGATTCCAGCCACTGCCAAAACTGCCGCCGTGTTCACGCAGAGTACGATCACGTTAAACATGTGGATCCGTAAGTCCTTCCGAGAGGTTGGTGATAGAGGAAGGAGGGTACGGTCCCTGTGAATGCCTCCCCCACTGCGTTCCGGTCTAAATTGGGTGGTATTTCCTGGCTGTCCAAACAGATACCTTACACCTTTCTGGTAGGTTGCTCACATTCCCAATCTACTTTAACATTCCTACGTTCAAGTCTATTTCCTGGCACTAATTACACGTTGAACTCCTCTTCAGCACATGTAAGCATATTTTGAGTTAATTACGAAGCAATTAAAAGCCACAAACTGCGTACCTAATATTATGATATTAATATACTTTCGTTATTAAAATAAAAATAATTCAGTGTTATAGAAAATTAATTTATCATTAATAAGAAGAAAACACTTTGCGCAAATCTATTGCGCAAACAATAAGGATAATTTATTATTATTATTTTATGTATTATTATTTATTATTATTATTATTGTTATTTTATTTGTGCTTACATACGTTGCTTAAGTTTTCCTTGCATAATCAATATAATATTAAATAACATTCATTATTCAAATAAATTAATTTCGTCGTAATATTGAACTGTGTTATTGTTAATATTGAATTATTCGCATTATTATAATAAATTAAATACCTTACGTTATTGAATTATATTATCACTATACTAAATTATTCACATTATTATGTACATTAGTTTCATTATGATATTTTATTTATCACTAGGATATTAAATTATTTTCATCATTGTAATATATTAATTTCATCATATTAAATTGTAACAATTTTCATCAAACTAGGTTAATAAAATAGTTTCGTTTACTTTTATTAATAAAATATTGAACTTGATAAAATTGGTATTGAATCAATAAATTCTAAATAACGTTGCTTAAGTTTTCCTTGTATTATCAATATAATATTAAATTACATTCATTACTCAAATAAATTAATTTCATTGCAATATTGAACTATATTATCAGTAATATTGAATTATTCGCATTATTATAATAAATTAAATTCATTCCATTATTGAATTATATTATTACTCTATTAAATTATTCACATTATTATAACAAACTAGTTTCATTATATTTACTTTATCACTAGGATATTAAATTATTTTCATCATTGTAATGTATTAATTTCATCATATTAAATTGTAACAATTTTCATCAAACTAGGTTAATAAAATAGTTTCGTTTACTTTTATTAATAAAATATTGAACTTGATAAAATTGGTATTGAATCAATAAATTCTAAATAACGTTGCTTAAGTTTTCCTTGTATTATCAATATAATATCAAATTACATTCATTACTCAAATAAATTAATTTCATTGCAATATTGAACTATATTATCAGTAATATTGAATTATTCGCATTATTATAATAAATTAAATTCATTCCATTATTGAATTATATTATTACTCTATTAAATTATTCACATTATTATAACAAACTAGTTTCATTATATTTACTTTATCACTAGGATATTAAATTATTTTCATCATTGTAATGTATTAATTTCATCATATTAAATTGTAACAATTTTCATCAAACTAGGTTAATAAAATAGTTTCGTTTACTTTTATTAATAAAATATTGAACTTGATAAAATTGGTATTGAATCAATAAATTCTAAATAACGTTGCTTAAGTTTTCCTTGTATTATCAATATAATATTAAATTACATTCATTACTCAAATAAATTAATTTCATTGCAATATTGAACTATATTATCAGTAATATTGAATTATTCGCATTATTATAATAAATTAAATTCATTCCATTATTGAATTATATTATTACTCTATTAAATTATTCACATTATTATAACAAACTAGTTTCATTATATTTACTTTATCACTAGGATATTAAATTATTTTCATCATTGTAATGTATTAATTTCATCATATTAAATTGTAACAATTTTCATCAAACTAGGTTAATAAAATAGTTTCGTTTACTTTTATTAATAAAATATTGAACTTGATAAAATTGGTATTGAATCAATAAATTCTAAATAACGTTGCTTAAGTTTTCCTTGTATTATCAATATAATATTAAATTACATTCATTACTCAAATAAATTAATTTCATTGCAATATTGAACTATATTATCAGTAATATTGAATTATTCGCATTATTATAATAAATTAAATTCATTCCATTATTGAATTATATTATTACTCTATTAAATTATTCACATTATTATAACAAACTAGTTTCATTATATTTACTTTATCACTAGGATATTAAATTATTTGCATCATTGTAATGTATTAATTTCATCATATTAAATTGTAACAATTTTCATCAAACTAGGTTAATAAAATAGTTTCGTTTACTTTTATTAATAAAATATTGAACTTGATAAAATTGGTATTGAATCAATAAATTCTAAATAACGTTGCTTAAGTTTTCCTTGTATTATCAATATAATATTAAATTACATTCATTACTCAAATAAATTAATTTCATTGCAATATTGAACTATATTATCAGTAATATTGAATTATTCGCATTATTATAATAAATTAAATTCATTCCATTATTGAATTATATTATTACTCTATTAAATTATTCACATTATTATAACAAACTAGTTTCATTATATTTACTTTATCACTAGGATATTAAATTATTTTCATCATTGTAATGTATTAATTTCATCATATTAAATTGTAACAATTTTCATCAAACTAGGTTAATAAAATAGTTTCGTTTACTTTTATTAATAAAATATTGAACTTGATAAAATTGGTATTGAATCAATAAATTCTAAATAACGTTGCTTAAGTTTTCCTTGTATTATCAATATAATATTAAATTACATTCATTACTCAAATAAATTAATTTCATTGCAATATTGAACTATATTATCAGTAATATTGAATTATTCGCATTATTATAATAAATTAAATTCATTCCATTATTGAATTATATTATTACTCTATTAAATTATTCACATTATTATAACAAACTAGTTTCATTATATTTACTTTATCACTAGGATATTAAATTATTTTCATCATTGTAATGTATTAATTTCATCATATTAAATTGTAACAATTTTCATCAAACTAGGTTAATAAAATAGTTTCGTTTACTTTTATTCATAAAATATTGAACTTGAGGAAATTGGTATTGAGCCTATTTTTTGGTTGTCTTTAATTTTAACGTATTAATTTTCGTATTAAAACAAATATTTCACTTCAATAAACATCAAAGCAGTAAAAAAGTAATGAGTTTAAATGGAAATCCGGGTGCTGCCCACATCGGATTTTTTCCACCCTGCTACACCTTTACTCCTCTCCATCTTCCCTTCTCATCCTTGTATCTTCCTGCCACCTAATCCTACAAAGAAATCCGACGATCAATTAGCTTTTGCAAACCGCGTTTGGGGAAGGAGGGGGTGATGAATAGGTTTCTCCACCCCCTCCCTCCCGTGTCCCGGACTGTGCGACCCAATCTGGGACACACATCCATCAGTCCTCCGTTGTCGTCCCGCTGTTGTCCATTTGATTAGATCTTTCCTAAGATAGTGGGACAAAAGAGGGACAATTATTTCTCGGTAGAAAAAAAATATGGTACATCACCGAGATGGAGCAATCGGACTAACGTGGCAGTACATGTCGAACATTTTGGCGTATTTCGTTAGGTGGTTGATGAAAAAGAGCAAAAGGGGAAATATATGAATGCAGAAGAACTAATATCAAGTTTATTCGCAGCCTTGGTACCCCAGTTGGTAGAGCAATAATTAATAGTTGCCAAGCACAATCATTTTGTGATGAAAATGAAATTTGGTATATTGGTAATTTTTATGGTAAATATAACAGAATATAGTTTCACTCTAAATTGTTTTCAACTACTATCTTGAAAAAAGCCACTTGAAAACTTCCTTTTTAACATCTTACAGCATAGTTGAAAAGTGTTTATAACTTTGTTTACTCATTCTGTCTGTCTGTCTGTTCCTTCGACGATAACTGCCGTAAAAATGACGTTATCAAAATGAAATTTTAGTATGTTGTTTAGACGATCTGTGGGACTTAAGAAAATATAAATAAATAACATCACACAATTAGTTTTGGATTAAACCCGTGTTGAAACAATGAAATACAGTGAACCCTATGGGACCTAATTTTTTAAACGAATTTAAAATTCACAAATTGCTTCGAAACTTTTAGGAAATATTCAGATTATCCCATAAAAATATAAAAAAAATTCAGCAAAATATGTTTGGTAGTGTTTTAAATACAAATTAAAATAATAATTACACCCATAACATATGAAAAGATCACGTGACCCACTTCAAAATAAAATATGGCATCTATCTTGTGTCAAAATCGTGACTTTTAAAGTTATTTTTAATTTATATTTAGTGTTGCATCCGTTCTAAAATCACTTTATTTTCTGCGCCAACGCAATTAAAATATTTTTAGTTTAAAAGATCATCCAACTTTGATTATTTCTAAAACGAAGCCTAATTTTCACATATGGAGAATGTAAACCGATCAAGATGTAGGATGAGTTGCATGAAAATTGTTGAATTTCTTTAACACAAAATTATTTAGCTCTGAAGTCTGCAATATAGCTGATATGAATGAAACATTCATTGATTTTGCATAGAGAAGCAGACGATTCAATTCCTTTCTTCGATGAAGATTTAAGCATGGAGTTATGCAGTAGTTTTACCTCCATGGTTTTAAGTTTTTAAGTAAAATAAATTATTGTAATATTGGAATTATTTTAAAAATATCGCCGCTGAATGAAAGGAATGCAAAAGTGAATATGAATGAAATAATCACAGCTTTTATATAGAGAGCCAGACGATTTATATTTCGATGACGTTATTTGAATAAAGCTCATTTATTTTTGATGAAATTTTAAAAATAATAAATTGTATAGTATTGTGATAATTTAAAAAATATCAGCGCTGAATGTATCAAATTTTAGTGATAAATTTTAGTAATAATTTTAGTAATGTTTAAATAATAAAATTGCATTTCAGTTGAATAGTGTTTCATAATCAATGATTTATGCTTGATTGATGTTTCTTGTTTTTCAATTGCCTCGCAAATAGTTCGTTGTATTAAAATCTGTCAAAAAAGGACCAATTTTGCTAGAAAACATGCTATTGTTAGGACGTATCCTCCGAAACCGTGACCACAAGGTTACTAATTTGTAACCAAGGTCGCTAAATTTGCAGCCAAGGTAAAGCGACTAAGGTAAAGGACCTAATTTTTCAAACATTTTTTAGGCGAATTTAAAATTCACATATTGTTCCGAAAATTTTAGGAAATATTCAAATTAACACGTAAAATATGGAAAAATATCAACAAAATATGTTAGGTAGTTTTTTAAATTACAATAATAATTACATCCATATTATATGAAGAGATCATGTGACTCATTTCAAAATAAAGTATGGCTTTCATTTTTTTTCTGTCTAAAAATCGTGATGTTTGTAGATCTTTTAAATTTATATTTAGTGTTATATCCGTCATAGAACCGCTTTATTTTTTAGTATTATCTGTAGATCTAAATTCTGTACCAACGCAATTACAATATTTTTTATTTTAAATGACCACTAAACTTTGATTATTCCTAAAACGAAGCCTAATTTCTGTAGCATGCAGAATGTAAACAAATCAAGGGATTGCAAGATGAGTTGTATAAGAATTGCTGAATTTTTTTCACGCAAAATTATTTAGCTCTGAAGTCTGTAATATAAGTGATATGAATGAAATATTCAATAATTTTACATAGAGAAGCAGACGATTTATAGCATTATTTTTTCGGTGAAGTTTTAAGTTTCCAAATTTAATACCTTATTGCAGTATTGTGATAATTTAAAACATATCACTGCTGAATGTATCGCATTTTAGAGATGTTTAATAAAAATTGCATTTCATTTGGAAAGTGTTTCATAATCAGAGCTTTATGCATGATTGATCTTTCTTGCTTCTTTTGGACAGGCAATACTCCGTAAAGATAATTTAGGTATTTGAATGATTATTACTTGAATTTATCCATTTTTACTTCAGTCTCTTGTAGCATATGCTTGTAATCCTGCTGTTCTCTCTTCTGTGTCATGTTCTAATATGAGATCTTACAAGGAGTAACAATGGGGTAAAAATCACTAATTTCAATACCCTCCGAACTTGCCCGTTTATAGTGGGCCAAGTTGGGATTTATTCCTTTAATTTTTAATTGATGAAGTTATTTATGGGATGAAAAATATAAAAAGGCAAAATATTTTTATTAACGGAAATTATAGTAGATCTTATTAAAAAACATTCATTATACGTACATTACCATTCATTAAACATGTGATTATACATTTGTTAAAATCATGTAGTTAGATAGATTAGTCATCCTTTTGTTTTCTTTCAAAGAAATGCATTAATATAATTCCATGTACGGAAAGCCCTTTTCTACGTCTGTCTGTCGGCTTGGCAATACATTTGGCGACTTTTTGGAGAATGTTGCCAAATTGAAATATATATTGCCAAATTTACAAAAATATTGCAAAAAATTTATGAAAATGTCAGCAAAATTATAAAAATTTAATATCTCGTAAAATTAATTGACTCGAAACACTGCAATAACTGACTTTAAGCTTTTCTCTTAAATATGTCAAATTCAAATATCAAAGAATCAAACAATTGTTATTCGATAAAAACATTTTATATATGATTTATTTATAAACCCTTGGCAACTGAGCTTTAGTTTAGGAGTCGATTGACTCAAGTTTATTTATTTCGACGTTTATCGAACAATACTTTCTAAGTTTACAAGAGAGTAAAAACACACGAGTAAAAAATGATTTCGTAAATTACATTCCATCCTTGAATTTCCAACGATAAATACATAACATTTTGTTAAAATGACTTTTCCTGAAAGCGGGGAAAAAAAAGCAGAAATGGGGAGAAAATCGTCCTTTTATCCCTAGGCGTATCTATTATCGTGAGAAGATTATCGGTACGGGAAACGTTGTCTCTATCACCCAAATGCTTCGGAAACATCTCTAGCGTTTGATGTATTTTAGCGTGGATTGCCCCCCGGTCTTCCATACGAGACTATCTCAGAGTTGGAATAACTTTCCTCGTTTATCAAAAGTTGTCAGATCCTTGAGGGAGGAGGGGGGGGGGGATTAGAATCTACTTTGAACATTTCATATGACCAGCATCTAACTTTCCCTTTGCAAAAAGACTAGTTTGTTACTTATTTCAGAACACGTAACACCGGCTTTATTATATATATTTGTGACGTAAAGACACACGTGAAACTACATCGGATTTCCTATTTTAGTTGCATGATGAATACTAGATTAACAAAAACTTGGGAAATGCTTCACTAAAAGTAGTGTACCCGAAACGAACATTTCAACAATCAATACAATTAATTCCTCAGCGTCACAGAACTCTTTCATGTCTCTGTATTTTAGCTACACGACAGCGACTCACACTATTAAATAACAGAAAACGCTTAAAGTCGAAACGCTTTGACTAACTTTGATGATTTTTGGCACATAATTATATCTCATTGTGATTGGAATCGTGATACAGAATTTTGAATTTCAAACTCAAAAAATAGGTTTCAGTTTGCACATGCAAACAATAGAACGATGGGCGCGGTAGCCTTGTGGTTAGCTCGCGGAAGTTGCACTCGGTAGGCCCGTGTTCGATTCCCGCCGCTGCCCAAACTGCCGCCGTGTTCACGCTGAGTACGATACGTTAAACATGTGGGTCCGTAAGCCCTTCCGAGAGGTTGGTGGTAGGGGAAGGAGGGTACGGTCCTTGTGGATGCCTCCCCCACTGGGTTCCGGTCCAAATTGGGTGGCACTTCCCAGCCGTCCAAACAGTTACCTTACACCTTTCTGGTAGGTCGGACGGTCTGGGTTTCAACAACAACAATATACTACGTCGGTGAGCTAATGACGTCCAGCCATGTTTAAGAAATAGAAATATATATAATTAAAATACAAAATAATAGAATATAAACAAATTTTACAGGGGCGCGGTAGCCCATTGGTTAGCGCGCTGGAGTTGCACTCGGTAGGCCCGGGTTCGATTCCAGCCACTGCCAAAACTGCCGCCGTGTTCACGCAGAGTACGATCACGTTAAACATGTGGATCCGTAAGTCCTTCCGAGAGGTTGGTGGTAGAGGAAGGAGGGTACGGTCCCTGTGAATGCCTCCCCCACTGCGTTCCGGTCTAAATTGGGTGGTATTTCCTGGCTGTCCAAACAGATACCTTACACCTTTCTGGTAGGTTGCTCACATTCCCAATCTACTTTAACATTCCTACGTTCAAGTCTATTTCCTGGCACTAATTACACGTTGAACTCCTCTTCAGCACATGTAAGCATATTTTGAGTTAATTACGAAGCAATTAAAAGCCACAAACTGCGTACCTAATATTATGATATTAATATACTTTCGTTATTAAAATAAAAATAATTCAGTGTTATAGAAAATTAATTTATCATTAATAAGAAGAAAACACTTTGCGCAAATCTATTGCGCAAACAATAAGGATAATTTATTATTATTATTTTATGTATTATTATTTATTATTATTATTATTGTTATTTTATTTGTGCTTATATACGTTGCTTAAGTTTTCCTTGCATAATCAATATAATATTAAATAACATTCATTATTCAAATAAATTAATTTCGTCGTAATATTGAACTGTGTTATTGTTAATATTGAATTATTCGCATTATTATAATAAATTAAATACCTTACGTTATTGAATTATATTATCACTATACTAAATTATTCACATTATTATGTACATTAGTTTCATTATGATATTTTATTTATCACTAGGATATTAAATTATTTTCATCATTGTAATATATTAATTTCATCATATTAAATTGTAACAATTTTCATCAAACTAGGTTAATAAAATAGTTTCGTTTACTTTTATTAATAAAATATTGAACTTGATAAAATTGGTATTGAATCAATAAATTCTAAATAACGTTGCTTAAGTTTTCCTTGTATTATCAATATAATATTAAATTACATTCATTACTCAAATAAATTAATTTCATTGCAATATTGAACTATATTATCAGTAATATTGAATTATTCGCATTATTATAATAAATTAAATTCATTCTGTTGCTGAATTATATTATTGCTCTATTAAATTATTCACATTATTATGACAAACTAGTTTCATTACATTTACTTTATCCCTAGGATATTAAATTATTTTCATCATTATAATATATTAATTTCATTATATTAAATTGTAAGGATTTTCATCAAGTTTGGAAAAAATAATTTTTTCCACTTTCTTTTTTCATAAAATATTGAAATTAATAAGATTGGTACTGAATCAATAAATTCTAAATAAAATATAAACCCCCACAAACTGAATATTCATCGAGTAATTCGCTGTACTTCCTACTCCTTGAGATGTGCATGCCTAATACAGATATAACTTTCTCAAATTACAAGATAATTAAAGTTTAAACACTTGAACATTACGTATCTTTTCAAAAGTCAAGAACGAGCAAAGAGACAGGCCTCGATAAAGAAAAATCTGATGTGGGCAACACATGACTTTCCTTATATAATGCAGTGAATTTACTATTATTACAGTAAAAAAAATAGATTATTTTTATAGTAGTTATTTATTCTTTCCAAGATATTGAATTTTCGTCAATGAGTCGTCATTTTTTATGTCGTCGTCATCAATGAGCCGTCATTTTTTATGTCGTCATCATCAATGAGTCGTCATTGATTTAGCGTCATTTTTATCCATTTGGCGAGTTTTTCGTTAATTTAGCAACATTTGAAAAAGCCGCCAAGTTGCCGACATTCCACCAAATTCGTGGCCAAAATCTCGCCAAGCGTTATGGACGAAAAAATAAGTTATTCTTACAGCAGATAAATGACTATTGGCGTTCAAATACAAAAGTATTACTCAAAGTATCTTTTTTCATGAATTGAACGAGCTATATCCACGAGAATTATGCCACCCAATTTATCGCGTGGCATTACATATGAAAAGTGAACATGTTTCTCAATAGGAAATATTTTTTTTTATTTTATATGACTTTTTGATAATTTTTTTTTAAAAATGTGCAATATCTCGAGAACGGTTCATGTTAGCGTTCTAAAATTTATGTCAATCGCTTTCTAATAAAAAATTACATAAGAAATGTCTATTTGCATAACTTTATTGGCGGTTTCCATTTTTTGACGATTTTTTCAAAATTTCACTCGGAAATTTAAGAGGGTTCTGAACATTCGATTGCGTATAAAAACAATAGGCTTCCAGTGTTCACGGATTGTGATTGTTGTACCAAATTTCGTTCGAATCGGTTCATTCTTTCGTCAGTTATCGTCTCCACAGTCTCACTGACACACACACACACACACACACACACAGACATCACTTCAAAAATGTTTGATTCGTGATCAATGATGCTTGAAACGTGCTCTCCCGTCGAAAACTCGAATTTGAATTTTCAACCCCGTCACAATACTTTCCTTATACATTATGTATATAAGGAAAGTAAAATGTATATCAATTATTCTAAAAATACTTAACAGCAAGGGAAAACAACACAGTTTCATATACCATATGATCTAAAGAATTGCTCGAGGTATAGCAAAAATGTATTAATCTCTTGAGCTCAAAATGGAACAAGAAAACCCTACGGCAGATGTATGATAGTCTACTTTATAGATAAGAACCCCTTGAAGTAGGTATTCGGGATAACAGAGGACAGATTACTTGTTCCTATTTCAAGCCTATCTCTCAAAGCTGTTTGAAAAGAGATCACATATTACTTTAATGCATGGTAAAACGTATACTTATAGACAAACAAATAAAAAACTTACTATAAGTAAGTTGCACTTAGTGGTCCACTCTAAAAGACCGGTTTCACATTTTAGTAATTTTCTTGATTTCATATGCGAGTCGTGTGTGGATGGCCGACGGATTGAGTAAATAACCAAGGGCAATATTATTATAGTTATTCTTTTACTTCATAATTCACAATGAAAATAGCTTAGCAGGTATAAAACAGATAAAAACAATATAGTACCTATAGCGACTTTTAAGGTATGATGAAATTGATATTACAATTCCGTATTCTTAGTTATCCGGTCACGATATTATTTATTCTTAGTTATTCGTCACGAATCATGGGTAATAAGTAATATTCCGAACAGGAATTTTCATAGCGAAACACATTCATTTTCCAGCAAACATATTTTGTAACAAACCTATAGTGTTTACGGCATATTGTCTATCACAGGGGAAAAATGGCTTTTACAGGTAGCCATTTTTATTATTTGTAGGTCCGGGTTTCTTGAATGTAGCAACCCATTTAGTGGCCTTGATGACACATTTGACGACTTTTGGAAACTGCTCGATTTTTATTAATTGGTGAGTAATTTCTCAAGTTACATCGATTTTTCTAGAAATTGACACAGAGAGTATATAAGCTGGTCCTCATTCGGTTAAAAGCTGTCGTGGTACGACGCAAAGTGAATTACTAATGCGTATCAGTGCTTTGAAAATATAATCGACCTTGTTTTTAATAATTTGTGCATTTATTGGTTATTTTATTGTATCTGGTGGTTATTTTATAGCTTTGTTGAATAACTAAAAAGATGATCAGTATATTGTTCCTTCTTTCGCTTGCTGATGATTTAATAAAACGTTAGCTATCCAGAAATTTAGACTATTTTTTGTATCATGTGAATGCCCCCACGATTTCAGAGGATACGTTGTAGCAATATCTACTCTTCACACACACACATGTACCATTTTTAACGGATTGAGAAACCTAAAGACTTAATTTCGTCAAAAGAGAAAAAATGTTTAAATTTAAAAGCATTTTGTAAACAATATGTATACAATGACACAACAGATGTACTTTTTAACAAATACATATTACCATTCACGATTACTAAATTAGAAATAAATAATTGTTAAAAACTATAGAACAGACCGTCAAAAGCACTCCCTCTATTGTTTTAAGAGGTATTTGAAAACAATAAAAAAAAACTTTTTTTTTTTAATTTTCTCGCCTGTGGACGAGAGAGAAAAAAGTTTTCATAGTTAAGTCATTAGAATCTTTTTCACCCATTTCAAAAAAAATTCATCTTCTACAATTTTCTTTCATGTTAACTCTTTTGGATTTAAGCAACGTTTTTGTTATTCTTGCCGATAAATAAACCAAAAGAAAAACAAAAATAAGTAAAAAAAGGAGGTTACGTGATTAAAATCTAGGCTAAATTAAAAATCCCATTTTTTCAGATTCATATTTTTAAGAAAGACATAAAACAGAGTAAAGAAACAGATAAAAATGTCGTCCAAAAAAAGAAAACTCTGTTGATTGCTTGGCTTTTAGCTTCATTACCAGCTTTTACCATCCAACGAAGTTTAACTTACTAATGATTTAATTTTTTCATCGATATTTAGGGGTTCATTAATTATAGGACACAAGCTCGTGTACATCATAAAGTATTAAATAGTAAATAGAAATATTGTAAATAAATTAATCTCGGAAATTTTTAATATCTTGTTAGCTGCCGCATAAGAAAATTGGTTAAAAGTATCAACCAATTTCAAAAGCGAAAAATGGCCTTCACCAAAACTATTTGAAACAAAATTACACCAGCCAAAGCAGAAAAATATTTGATAAGAGCCTACCTTATCTTGCATGACTGCTCTGTCTAAATTATCCTCTCCCCTCAGGGGCCCGCTACAAGATAGCGGTGTATGGAGCTTGGCTTCCTCATAGCCCTGATCCTTTTTTTACCTGTGGGGTAAATCAATTTGTTGATAGGCAGGTTGCTAACGTGATTTGGTCCTTGAAGCAGACGCTTCCGGGCGGCAGAGAGGAGCAGGCTCTTTATTACCTATTTTACAGATCCGCCGGCGATTAGAGTCAACTCTCGGTGGATTGCCTTTGTCCTGCCCGATGACTGGTTTCACCGACCCTGCTCTCCGGGTCGTGGCGTCACCCTTGGTAGAAGAGGCCGAACTACTGCCCCCCTCTGCACCTCGAAAGGTATGAGCTGTAGGCCCAAGTCTGGCCTTCGAATTTCCTCGTGTCAACTTTTCTGGAAAGTTCTCCCCTAGTAGAGTAGCCCACACAAAGAAGTATCGTATGTGCAGTGCAGTACGTGGGCTCGCGCTCGTGGATACATAACGGTTTTTTTATCGTATTTTTGAATGTATAATATGTTAGTTCATGATTTAATAAATATTTTGACCTTCATACCTTCGACTACATACCTTATAACATTGGATTACTAATTACCTTATTACCCTAATGTTAGATACTGAAAATGCTATTTAGAAGTAAGTGCTTACCATTTTTTGCTTATTATCATGTCATTTAAAATTACCTAGAATTTTAAATATATGGCAATCAAATTATTGCTATTCAATTAAAGCTAACTGGATTCTAAATTGTTTTGTTGCTAATTATAACTTCAACAAACCTTTTAGAGTTTTCTTAGTTTGTTTTAAAATTTTATTGTTGTCATATTAATTATGAAAACTGCCTAGGCACTTGTAAAATTAAGCTTTGTTAAGTAATTGTGAAGTATTTAAAATTGTTCAATGTTTAAAATGTATATTTTGTCAAGTTAGCTTGTGTCATTCATTGCATTTACCTAGTGTACTTATCATGTTGTCATAAATTATTCAGTTTCCTGCAAATATTTTAAAATTACTTTAATAATGTTGTTAGTTGTGTGATATTTTATAGTAGACTAGCAGTATGTCCGTTCTTCGTACTGATTATATAATACAAGAAACTTAAAATTCAGAATTTGATGTGAAGTTTTAATATTTGGAGTCTCTATTTTTGAAATTTTATAATAATTCTAATGAAAAGAAAATAGGTGAGCTCTACCGTGCTGAGATAATAAACAGACAGATAGATATACAACATACAATTTTATGTATACTGTTAATAGCAGACATACCCGACATTGTCCATGATTTAAAATATGTGCAAATTTCTGCAGTATTCTAAATGACATTCTTACTCAAAACATTTATTAAAACATTTCATTTAATTCTCCCTTCACTTAATTCTTCTAAATTTCATTCTCCTTTCTATGTTTTCTATACAAAATTATCTTCAAGCAGATCTGAAGAATAAAACATCCTCGTTTGAAAACAAATTATAAAATATATATGAAATTGGATCAATATAAACTAAAATGAAAGCTCTAAAATGGTATAAAAATGGTTATAAAATTTTCTTTTATATCGATTTCTTTATTATTTAAATCTTAAAAAATTTAATAATCGTCTGCCTAATAAACACATTTGATTTAATTGCGTTGCTAAGCATCGTGATATAATTTTCTTAGTAAATTTGAGGAAAATATATCGTCTGCATAATTCTATTTTTATGGAAGGTTTAATTGTGGGATTATTATTCATATCTCGACAATCCCTGGTCCTAGAAACTCGAAACATGGACTAAATTTTAAGTAGGGCTATTTCAAGGCTACCCACAGAATTTTCATGAAATTCGATGCAGCAGTTCTGCCGTGATGATGAGATAGATAAACACACAGACAGATAGATGTATTTTCAATTTTATTTATATAGATAAAAAAATGTCATTCTCTTTTTAAGATATTGTCAATAGTAAGAAATTGTAGCAATGAAAATGCTACACTAAAGTTATGAAAGTAAAATAATGTAAATTGTAATATTTCACACATCAAATAACATATTTTTAAACGTTTGATAAGTAAGTAATTGCATATAAGAGATTTAGTATCTTAATATATTGCATGTATATTTTTTATTATTTGTTATGGCATGCTGAAATTTTAAAAGAATAGGTTAAGAAGTCATTTGTGTTTAGGTTGTGCACACTTTTTTTTTTATGTAGCGAGTTATTATGTTATTGAAAATTGTTAAAATAACTTTGAAAAAAGCAAAGTAACTAACTTACAATTTCAAGTTACCATGTATATTTCATTATATTATAGTTAATGTCATTTTAATAATACAAAGCTAATTTAATCTTTCTTACATTTTCACTTCAATGGAATTGTAAATGAAATATTAATACCAAAAAGTTCTATTATACAGCTTTATTAAATTTTCAAAGCCCCTGAGGTATTTCAAACTCTATAATTAAGCAAAATTGTTTACAATTTGTTAATGTCTGGTAGTAAAAAAAGGAATATAAGATGTGCTATATTAGAAAACCTGAACTTCTACAAATTATAGTGCATAGGTTAATGAATGACATTTAACTAGTATTTTATCTTAATTCTAAACAACTTTACAATTTATAACAAAAAATGAATAAAATAAAATGAAATAAAAATAAATAAACACGTAAGCATATTAAAAGTTAAATTCTGAGTTTCTTTTTAATGATTGTCTTATGATATTTAAAGATATAGTATTCAGTAATCATTTTAGTTTCTGTATACTTTATCTGTAAGTACGTATACTTTAGCTGAATGTACTGAAGAATTATTCAAATAAAATGCCTGATTAAGCAATAAATACACAGGGTTCTTTTTCAAACTTTTATTAAAACACTAACTGAATGGAATCCTTTCATCTTTGCTTCCACAGTGAATTTGAGTCATTATAAATATTTTATTTAAGGAAATGTACAGCAATATTAATATTTTAAATCGCCCATTTTAATGAACATTATCGAAAATACTTCCAAATTTCATGAATATTATTTGATTTACTGATAAATTATGTTTCCTTTACATCGAACAGAGAATTAAAAGGGAAGCAAATAGCAAAAGCTCCGATCGCGATCTGAAAGACCTACTGGCGCATGTCAAAAGTTAGTGCTCCGGCCTCTGCTTTCGGAAGTGACGGTCGTGGTCTCGCTGAGTAGCAAATATCACCCCTTTTCCTCCCTCCCTTGTACACGGCATAAACCCCCAGGTTGCCGCGGAGGATGGAGGTAATATGTCTAAATCATCCTGATCAAAGAGGCTCTTTTTACTTTCCCTGCAATACATGGTAATGTATAAGGAAAGTATTGGAATCATGCCGAAATTCACAACTCGAGTTTTCGACGGATCTACACGTTTCGAGACCTGTAGAATACGAAAAAACCATTTTTAGCGTGACGTCTGTGTGTGTGTCTGTGTGTCTGTCTGTGCAGATTTTGTATCCACTCTAACTAAAATAGTAATCGACCGAATTTCATAAAATTTGGTAGGTAAGTCACTTGTGGGCGACTCTGGTGCTGATTAGTTTTGGGTACGATTCGGGATAAAAGAACCCGCCTTGTTTTGCGAAGTGGCCCGCAAAAGCTTGTATCCACTGTAACTGAAAAATTAATGAACCGAATTTCACAAAATTTGGTAGATGAGTCACTTGTGGGTTACCCTGGTGCTGATTAGATTTTGGTACGATTCGAAAAAAAATAACCTGCCTTTTTTTGCAAAATGGCTCGCAAAAATCGTCAAAATCTAAACTAAGGAGCTAGATATACTCAAATATATCCATTAAATGCTCGTTTAATACGTAATTTTTAACGACGAAAAGAAAAAGGTTAACCCCATTACGCTAGGACTAGCCGTTCTCGAGATATTTTAGTTTTTCGTATTTTCTCTACGCCACCTTTGACAATAAGTCCGGTTACCGAATGAGAACGAAAATTGAATTAAAAGTGAAATAAATTTAAAAATAAATAAAGAGAACGTGAATATAAACGTCTGCAGGGAAAGTCATGTGCTGCCCACATCAGATTTTTTACTTTCGAAACAGATTTATACAATTATACGAATGTATTATGCTGCAAATAGTGAACCATTTTAAATTTTAGATTATTGACATTATATAAGATTATTTAAATTATTGATATTATTTAAGATAGTGAGCAAAATTTAGATTATAAACAACATGGTAAACACGTCAACCAATAAACTCTGAAATCAAAGACAACCAAATAAGTGGCTAATAAGTCATTTATTAAAATCTCCTTATTATGACGTACACAATCACAAAGCTAAAGCGCTTTCGGACATTTTCATGCCCTTCATACTTCGCCACTATGATGAAGGGCATGATGATGTCGAAAGCGCTTTGTCTATGTGATTGTAAGCGTCATAATAAGGCGATTTAATTAAATGACTTTTTAACCACTTATTTGGTTGTCTTTGATTTTAGAGCTAATTTAGATTATTTTAGATAATTATAATTAATATCTTTCTTACATTGTGAATCCTATTCTTTATCCAGTCCTTGCATATGTATAAGAAGCAATTAAGGAAAATTACTTATAGGCTCTAAAGACGTTACATACCCAGAGAAGTGCAAATGTAGAGAGGTCCAAATGCAATACGCTCGCTTAATTTTCCTAATCTGACTACAAATCACTGTTTTTATGGTAAAAGCTGCGGACACTTTGAATAAATCTTCAATCACTAACTTTTGACGCACTTTCAGTTTAATTTATATTTAAGTGCATTTACTTATTATAATAAAGGTGAGACAATGGATAATTTAGTAAAATATCTTTTTATCTAATCAATAAAAATATTATTTTTCCAAGTATGCCTATTTGCAGTTATCTAAATTTTCACAAAAATGTTCCTCGTGGGTATAAGGTAAACACTAAGAAGGTATATTTTCTTGACCCCTTAGGAAAGAGAGAATGGGTGGGATATCCAGGTAGCAGCATTACTGCTTGTATGAAATCAAATCGAGGAACGGGAAATTTTATAAACACATTCCTTTTGAGTAATAGGTAAACACCAAGAAATGATATTTTCTTAACTTTAAACAGGTGAGGGGTGGTATAACCGAGTGGCATGATCACTATCGCATCGACGGTTTATTATTCGCCGAGGTTTGAATTTTGATTAGCTGCAACTGAGATACTTAGGACTGAAAGTTAACTTATAAATTATTTTATATAATTAGCTATTTATGAAATGTATTTCAATTTAAAACTGCATGGTTACATGTGCATTCAATATTGAGGTCTTATGTCGACCTATCATAATCACGCTGTCGAACATCTTTACCAAACTGGATCAAATTGAAATTTAATTTTTATGGTATTTAAAATATGTTAAAGCATTTATTGAAGTCAAATTCTCGAATTTAGATTTTTTAGGAGGAAAAGACTTTCTCTGGGCAATAAATCGTCTACAAATATCTACTTTCAAATTTGAAGCCCGATAAATTAAAATGTCTGATATGGGTTGCACATGACTTTCCCCTCAGACTCAAATTCATTTTTTTTTTTCTTTCATAATAAGTTAAATTGAGTTTAATTGCACAAAATAATGCGGACACTTCTTTGAAATGGCACCCAATTTGCCGGTATAATTCAATTTTTTTTTCAAATAGGGGCATTGTAAAAGTGTCGATAATAAATGTCGACAATATCTTGAGAATGGTTCATCTTAGAGCAATGGAGTTAATAAATGCTTAGTTTATATTTTAGTTAATCTAATGCTTTTTGTTTTCTTCAATTATGTATAGAAAAAGCATTTAATCAATATCTTTTT
Organism: Amaurobius ferox; assembly: GCA_951213105.1. NCBI lineage: Eukaryota > Metazoa > Arthropoda > Arachnida > Araneae > Amaurobiidae > Amaurobius > Amaurobius ferox. The sequence goes on along the minus strand of OX578135.1, from coordinate 169,474,163 downwards.
AAATATATATATTTTTTTTATTTCAGATTTCACGATTTTTGAAGGGCTATTTAGCAAAACAAACCAGATTCTATTTTTCCGAATCTTACCATAGTCTAATTAGCATCAGGACTGGTTAATGCTGTGATACTTTATTGAAGATGTATCTAAATTAATAAAAAAAATATATGATAGTGTGAATGAAAATATTTCCATGCTATTTGTCAATTTGATATAGAACTTTGCCTTAGAATGATGTTTCTTAAAATACCGCCACTTTTCCTTCACAAGGTAGTAGAGTGGATACATACATTGTGATAGTACACGCAGAGACGCCACAAAAAACAGTGGATTCGTATTCTAAAATGCCCAAAACGCGCAGATCCGTCAAAAAATTGAGCTTAGATTCCATTACAATACTTTCCATTACAATACTTTCATACTCCATTACAATACTTTCATACTCCATTACAATACTTTCAAACTCCATTACAATACTTTCATACTCCATTACAATACTTTCTTACTGAATTACAATACTTTCATACTCCATTACAATACTTTCATACTCCATTACAATACTTTCATAGTCCATTACAATACTTTCATACTCCATTACAATACTTTCATACTCCATTACAATACTTTCATACTCCATTACAATGCTTTCATACTCCATTACAATACTTTCTTACTGAATTACAATACTTTCATACTCCATTACAATATTTTCATACTCCATTACAATACTTTCATACTCCATTACAATACTTTCATACTCCATTACAATACTTTCTTACTGAATTACAATACTTTCATACTCCATTACAATACTTTCATACTCCATTACAATACTTTCTTACTGAATTACAATACTTTCATACTCCATTACAATACTTTCATACTCCATTACAATATTTCCATACTCCATTACAATACTTTCATACTCCATTACAATACTTTCATACTCCATTACAATACTTTCCTACTGAATTACAATACTTTCATACTCCATTACAATACTTTCATACTCCATTACAATATTTCCATACTCCATTACAATACTTTCATACTCCATTACAATACTTTCATACTCCATTACAATATTTCCATACTCCATTACAATACTTTCATACTCCATTACAATACTTTCATACTCCATTACAATACTTTCTTACTGAATTACAATACTTTCATACTCCATTACAATACTTTCATACTCCATTACAATATTTTCATACCCCCTTGCAATACTTTCCATTACAATACTTTCCCTATACATTAACATGTTTTGCAAGAAAAGTAATATCAAGGGTCAACTATTAGCGACAACGCATTAACATTCATAAATGACGACTTTAGAATAAATAAACACCAAATAAATCATAACAAACGGAAACAGAGCAACCTCGTTGTACGAACGTTTTATAATAACCCTAAAAACATTTTCGGAGAAAGAGAAAATTTTCATTTTTGAACACGCGTCCATTTTCTTGAATCAAAAATCTCATTATTTTAAATTATATTCGGTTTTCCATTCTCTTACGCAGCAGACACATTTTGGTTCTTTCTTAAATGTGATACCAGAACAAGAATTAAATAACAGACAGAAATATAAATTTCTACGATGGTGAAGGTTTTTACTTACATAATCCATATCAATATAAAAACGTCTGATGTGCCCAATACTTTACTTTTCCTACAGATTAAAAAATGTTGAATATTATGGGAATACAATTTAGAGCAGGGGTCCCCAAAGGGGTCGATATCGGTCCCCCAGCGATCGAGTGGGGGGGTCGATGGAAGAAGTTAATCAAAAATCGCTAATATAATAAATAAATAAATATCTTTTAGTATACTAATAAAAAAATACTGGAACAAACTACCTTTAGAAATAGTAAAACTGAATATATAATATTTCTACAAAATGAGTTCTAAAATTTTAAAAGAAAATGTGCAACATAAATTTTGAAATACGTGCTCGTGAATTGTTATAAAAAAATTATATGAGAGATACTGGAAAATGTACTTGACCTTCCCCGGGAGTTAAAGCAGGGTAGCTATATAAAATAGCAAAATAAATGTTTTTCGTGTAAATAACAGCGAAAATGGCATACAATCCGTGTACACTGGTGCAACAACCGTAAAACACAATCCCTCCCCTAAATCACAAAACCCATTATAATTACGTAATAGTAAAAAGGGTAGGTGAGGGTAGCGTTACGTAATCGTAAGTAGAGGAGGGCTCCATAAAAAGTCGAGAAATTCTTGAGGTCAACAGTCAAAAAGTTTAGGAATCTTTGATTTACAGCTTCCTTAGAACCTGATATCATGTAAAATCGATAAGGTCTTCATTCTTACAGATTACAATGAGAATACCATTTTCATGAAAATTGCTCCTTTATTTCTAGGTATGGAGTCCTTTTAAATAAAAATTTCCAAATCTCAGGAACAGTTCGTGATAACACACGTACTATTAATGATCCCCATTTATTTATGTTTAAAAGTGCTTTAATAAACACTGCCTCATTTGATAACGGTAAATATATTTTATTTTTCATGACATTTATCATATCAACTAAAGGATGTGTATTATTCAGAACGCTGCATGTTAAAATACTGTAATTGTCGTTATCCGCTTATTAAATAAAAATATTACAAATAAAATGTAAAATAATTTGTTGGTGGCAATCAAATTTGCCATCTATGTTTCTAAATAAGACTCCGGTGGTTAGTGGCAATCAGCGAGTGGCAGAGGATATGGGAGAGGAGCATTCGAGCTTAAGAGGTTGCAGGGGTTGATGAGTGCCATCGAACAAGGGAACGTCAACGGGTGTATTAAGCCTACATAGCAGGCGGTATGAAAGCTATAACGAAACAAGCTCCTTAAATAGGAGACGCTGTTCCTCCCCGACTCAAGAAGTGAGTTACTGGGGTTAGTGAGCGTCAGAGAAAAGGGGGCGGAGCCACCTAGTACAATATAAAATAATAACACGAAAAGTAGACAAAAAATTTTAATCACATACGAAATGAAACGAAATTGGTTGTGTAGGCAGACTCAATTCAAAACAATATATAAATCTTATTATGAAAAATTGACATTAATCAAAATTACTGAAGGGAATTGAGGGTGTAGGCCGGGAGTGCAAAGCCCCCCACCCCCCGCAGACATTTTATGTTAACCTAGTTTCTATTTATGTGACACAGCATTTAGATATATTTATATTGGGCAAATAGAATACTTGCTCACTTGCTCATCCCCCTAAAATTTTATTTGCCCCCCCCCCCCGGCCAAAAAGTCCTGAAAGAAACACTGAGTGTAGACAGATGAACTAGGTTCGACCATTTCGTACAATATCAATTCTAGATAAGATTTATATAGCATTGTTTTGAATGGCCTTTGCTTGCCTTCTCATCTCTCTGCAGCCATTTTGTATATCAATTTTTGGATACTGTTAATTTTGTCTGTGAATAAAATTTATTTTCTACTTCTTTTCTTCTTCACCACTGTTGTGTAGGGGGAGGACCTTGAAGAAGTTGTTTTTCTTTTTTCACAATTTTTTGTGATCAAAATTTTATAAATGTTCAATATATGTATATATAATTAAAAAAGAGCATTTTTATAAATAAAAATCAATTATCTTATTGAAGATATCAGTAAAAAACGCTCAATATCAAGCTTAATTCTTTCGAGATATCGCGCTTCCTATAAGTAAAGTGAATTTTTTTTATATCTCATAAACGGCTTATGATAACTCCTTACCAAGACGTCGCGAATCAAATGTACTTTTGCATTCACTTCATAATATTGAAGCTTATGTAATGTTTAATATTTTTTCTGTATTAAATATCAAACATGCAATATCTAGATAAACATTCTTGTTCATGCCTTATAAAATCTATTATGAATTTCGAAATACAAAATTTAAGCACTGTTCTTAAGGATGTCCGAATAACTTTGTAAGGAAATCCCATGAGTATACACGTTAGGTCTATCTATATTGAGATTGTAAAGTACCTTGCTGTCCCATAAGGAAGGTATCTTTTTCAATTTTATCCAAAATGAACATAGAAACTACGTTTGAAAACTCAAAGCAAAGTTTAATCGTTTTGTACTTAAACAAGTTCTGGCTGGAGACCAGCGATGTTTTTGCTTTTCTATAGCAGCTAGGATGCGGTGACCCATCCCAAAATTCAAGGCGATCCACTTTTGGATCGTGATCCATAGGTTATTAGCCTATGCATTAAAGGGACTCATATCTCGCCATCACATATGAGCTGCCTCCATGTTAACTAATGGGGAAATTTGTTTAGAGGATTTCTCCGTGAATTTTACCTATAACTGTTAACTGATAGCACGATATTAAAGGAGAAACACATATATTTCAGTCGGATTACGATTTTTTTAAATACTTACATTTAAAGTGCTTCAAAAATGAATTGAAATATTAACATCACAGCGGAACTTTCTATTAGGGGAGTTTCTGTAGCAAATTTGAAAAAAAATTTGAATATTTAGCCTAAATAAAAAAATAGTAATACATTTTTCTATTGATATCAGCAGATATTACAATCATTATAAAATCATCATCATTATAAATTCATCATTATAAAATCTATTTAAAATGATCCAAAAACTATTTCAAGAACAGATATGTAGAACAGAATTAAGATAAATAATAAATCTGGTATCACGTTTATTCTAAATTCAGTTATAAAATCAACGACACAACATCATGGATATAAGGTCATTTAATAAAATCATCCTTCAAGACGTTCATAGCTTTAAAAATCCAGAGGGCTTTAGGGGCATTACTATACCCTTCATCAGTGGCTGTACGAAACAGTAAACGCACAATGCTTATATGTAGACCAGATCAGCAGACACATTTGTCTGCTGATCTGGTCTACATATAAGCATTCCGCATTTACTGCTTCGTATAGCCACTACGAACAAATTTGCATTCAGATCAGCACCAGATCAGCAGACAAATTTGTCTATTGATCTGGTCTACATATAAGCATTGCGCGTTGGCTCTTTCGTACAGCCACTGATGAAGTGTATAGTAATGCCCCCAAAGTCCTCTGGATTTTTAAAGTTATGTACGTTTTGTAGGATTATTTTATTAAATGACCTTTTATCTATGATATTGTGTCGTTGATTTTCTAACTGAATTAAGATATGTTTACGGCAACCATGTAAGTCACCCGCTTGTGGGTTGTATAATCTCTGTCTGTCCAGTTCCAATTATACAAGAATGAATAATTTAGTACTAAAACTAGAAACACTAAGTTATTAGCAAGATCTAACGTAAAATTAATAGCGTCCAAAGCAAGAAACAGCCTTCTTCGTCAGAACAAACAAGAAGTGCAACTTTCACTCATCTAAGCAATATCAGCAACTAATGCGACAACATCAGACATTATTGAAGCAGGAAAAGGGGGTTTACAACGGCGAGAGGTAAAAAATATTGCAAAAAACCATGGAGGAATGAATGAGAAGTGAACACTATGAATGAAAGGTAAAATACTAAAGAGGAAAGTAAACGTCCAACAAAACGATTCAATGTACGTATTCAATAAGCAAAACTACGAACATAAGTGTCGTATTAAATTAAAAAAGGCAACTACCCGGTTTCGAAAGTAACATGAGTCGCTCAAACCATCTGTAAAAACCCTGTTTCAGTCAAGTTTTTTATTCTAACATCAGTTACCGATCATGCTTTGACGAGTGTTGTTTGCGCTTCTTGTTTGTCTTAATATAGAAGTATGTTTCATGCCTTTGAAACAATTGACACTATAAAATTGTTGTTGGATGTTTAAAGAAGAGTTTTTCGGTTTTATTACTTTAGAAGGGGGCTGAATTGTAAGTAATAATTTAATAATTCATAGAAGAACCTTCAATAGTAAAACGTTAATACAAGTTTGATACACGAGTGGTATTTAACCCAGGATGTATTTTAAATATTTTTGAAGTTGAAATAGAGACCACACTAAGTGAAGGAAAAAATATTATTTTTTCAGTGGCTCAAAGGAAAGAGCGCCATCTAACCAAAAGACCAGATGCAATGGATCAGTAATGTCTGAATAATGCTTAATTTCGATTTTTCTTAACACTGTGCGATTCATGACACTGATTTTCAATACTTTATAAAGAAAAAGCATTTCTGTCTGTCCTGTCTCCTTGGCAACACATTTGGCACAATTTCGACAACTTTTGAAAAATGTCGCCAAACGAAAAATGATTCAAATGGATTGTGCCCAACTATACTACTACACTATTCCTGCATTGTAAGGGATACTTCATAACACACAAAGCAGCGAACATACACACATACAGAGCAGCGGACATTCTATCAAAACAAGTCAAAATGTTCTAAAATATTTATTTTTGCTTGTGATTTCGAATTTGAAATGTTTTGTAAAATGATTATTTTTTTTTAATTCTACAGCATACATATCAGTAAATATTGAAAGCGAGATATTAAGCTTCGAATAAACAAATTTTAAGAACTGTAGCAGTCTCAGATATTATACAGTTTCAAAAACAGATTGCAAGACTCAATGCCTCTTGAATGATGGGTCACAGGCCCATAGTTCCAATTTAAGAAATGCTTTAAATAAGATAGATTTTTAGACTACAACAGTTTGGGTCACGTCAGTCATTTTAGTAAAAAAAAGATAATTTTACGAATATGTGAAACGCTCTCACTGGAGTTTATTTTGAAAACCAGACGGAGAAAACACCCGTACTTGCAACTTTTACTATGGTGTGAATCTAAGGTTGCTATGCTGAAGTTTGAAAGAGGGTTTTCCAGATTTGGCGACTTTTCGAAGGTTCGAGAAACACCCGGAAATAACGGATAGTCTACGAGATATAAGACATCTCTAGAAGTTTCTATAGAGATTCTATGAAAGGAGTCATCACTCAGTTGGAGAGCAGTGAAGGTGATACGATCTACATTGAACTGTGACGTACCAACTGTGATTGGGCCATTTTGATCGCTTGATAAAGGCACTTTTTTGTTTGACTCATCGGTCTATGAAAAATAGTCATTTGATTTCATTTCTAGGGGTGCCGTATGAAGGGTTAAATTTTGTTCTTTTTATTAAGAGGTGTCACTTAAGCAAAATTTGCATACTATGACAATATACCTTAATTAGAGCATTTCTTAAATTGGAGCAATGAGTCTACGACCCTTCGTTTAAGACATATTGAATCGTGCAATATTTTGAAACACCTTGGGTAATACGGTATTTAAAAGCTGGACATAAAACTTTCATATTTCAAACATCAGACGTTTCTTCCGAATTCAAAATTTCCTTATTTAAAGTCACATTTTATATTACTGATTTCTTCCCGCACAACGTTTTTTTTTTTTGTACTTCACGTCAAATGTGACAAAAAAGAAAGAAAAATCTGGAGGCAGCCGTAGATTAAGAACTTGGTTGAATTCCCAGTTTATTTTTAATTAAAAAAGTTGGAAAGAGAAGCAAAGAAATGCATACATGTATCGTCCAAAATTAAAAATCTGATGTGGGCAGCACATAACTTTCTCTGCAGACTTATATCCGCGTTCTCTTTATTTTAATTAAATTTAATTCACATTTAATTCAATTTTCGTTCTCATTTGATAACTGGACTTATTTTCAAAGGTGGTGTAGAGAAAATACGAAAAAACTAAAATATGTCGAGAACGGCTAGACCTAGTGTAATGGGGTTGGTCTTATTCTTTTCTTAGTTAAAATTACGTACTAAACAAGCATTTAATGGATAAATTTGAGCATACGTAGTTTTTTATTTTAGATTTTGGCGATTTTTGCGAGCCATTTTGCAGAAAAAGGCAGGTTATTATTTTCCTAATCGTACCAAAATCTACCGAATTTTGTGAAATTCAGTCCATTAGGTTTTCAGCTAGAGTGGATATAAGCTTTTGCGGGCCATTTCGCAAAAAAAAGGCAGGTTTTTTTTATCTCGAATCGTAACTAAAACTAATCAGCACCATATTCGCCCACAAGTGACGTATCTACCAAATTTTATAAAATTCGGTCAATTAGTATTTTAATTAGAGTGGATACAAAATCTGCACAGATAGACAGACAGACAGATAAATACACAGACACACACACAGACGTCACTCAAAAAATGGTTTTTTTTTAATTCTAGAGGTCTCGAAACGCGTTGATCCGTCAAAAACTCGAGTTGCGATTTTCGACATGATTCCAATACTTTCCCTATACATTACCATGTATTGCAGGGAAAGTAAAAACCCGGTTAGATTGCGAAGTTTTCAGCTTTCTTACCTTGTTGTGCAACAATGTTTCAAGAAACGCTAGTTTGATAATATTGTGAGAACTACGACTGCCTTCATTTACTCATTAGTTTTCTTACCACCATCATACATGACCTGATTTATGCGAGAGAGACCTGTACCGTAAACCTATGCCCCTAAATATAGATAGCTCCACATTTTGACATAATGGCCTAAAACTTCAAAAGTTTTTAAAATGAATGAGGTGAAAAATTTAAGCAGAATTATACAACATCTCAGCGAGATTAATATTGTATGATTCATATTTCCATTATACCATTTGTTTTAAACATTTATTTGCTACTAACAGTATACCCGTTCTCAGTACGAGACATGCAATATAAAGAAACTTAAAATTCAAAATCATGTGCAAATTTTTATAGAATTCAAAATAACACTGTTATTTAAAACATTCTATTAAAGTATTTAAATTAAGGCTCCTAAATATAATTTTAAGAATATCTATTCTTGCTATACAGCATTATCTTCACAGGCAGATCTGAAGAGGAAAACATCCTGATCCCGTTTGGACACAAATTTTCAGAAAATGTCAAATTCAATCAATGCCAAAATAAAAGCTCTAACATTGTATTAGAAGATATACCCGCACAACTTATATCTTCGTGGGTTAGATTAGAAGATAGCTTATATTTTCCTAGATTAGAAGATTATAGTGTATTAAAACATATACCCGTACTACAATATAAGAATTTGAAAAATATTTCTCCAAAACAAATGGCGAAAGAATTTGAAAATATCGATAATCCCCGTAATCTTTAAACCCAAAGTTCGTAAAGGATATAATCCAATTAAAAATGCTATTTCAATAACATTTATTTATATCCATTTCTTTATTAGTTAAATCGGAAAAGATTTTGTTTAGTAACATGATATCATTTTTTATTTCAAATAATTTTGAGAAACAAATATCGTTTGCATAATGCTATCTCAATGGAAGATTTAATAGTGCGTTTTTTATCACTCTCTCGACAACTTCTACTCCTAGAAACGTAGGCTAAATTTTAAGTGGGCCTTTTTTAAGTCTACCCCGCAAATTTCATCAAATTCGGTTCAACATTCTCCTGTGATGCTGAGTCAAACACACAGACAGATTTTTAATTTTATTTATATAAATCGATGGTATAAATAAATGTTAAAATGTTTAATAAAGGCCCCATCTACTATATGCTAGATAAAAATCAATTTAGAATATATATTAGACAGTTATAATAATAATAACCAATTCCAAGTAATTATGAAATATTTAAATCACCAAAGATGAGAGTGAGGAAGATGACGATGACGAGCCACATCCAGCCTGCCCTCACCGGCAGAAGCGATGGAAAGTTTAAAAACTTTCGAAAGCTTTTTAGCTGCATATGAAAACCAAGAACTTAATTTGCAATAATTATTAAGTATTGGAAACGAAATATGTGATAAAGTAACAAGAAACAAGCTAAAATAACAGATTTTTTAAGTTATAATAAAGGTGAGTTTCTTTCCTCTTTTTAAACCTTTTTAGTCAAATGTCCATTTTTATATGACCCCGTTTTTACGTTTTCCCGATTCGTGCGTTTTTTCCTTTGGTCCCCAGAAAAATGTAAAATCCGGGTTTCACTGTATATATATATATATATACAGGGTGTCCCAAAAACATTGACCTCGGTTTTTATTCCTTAAATATTGATCTTAGACATATATAACAAATTACAAAGTTGCGTAAAAAAGGTACAGAATTTTATGAAATCTATTAAGATTTTCAAGGGAATTAAATTTTAAGAAACACAAAATTTAAATCTTTATACGGCCCCCGTACAAAAACATTTCCAATGAGTAAAATGTGCTTCATACACCAATAAGGTGATGCACAAAATTTCAGCATTTTATCATAAAATGCCCCAGAGATATGAAAAGACAAAAAATGCTGACTTAAACCACTTTTCGATGCATCGACATGAGTTCTCAGAGGGGAAAAATCATGTGGGCAGATCGCGTTTCAGGTGTCATACACAAATTACGAAAGAAATCAATGTTACAAAAATAAATAATGATTTTGCTATTAATTGGTACATAAGTATCTACACTGTAGAAATAATAACTTTACACAAAGATTACAAAGCTTGTTCAAAATGTTTTCCATCCATGCCAAAGATCCATTAAATATAAGAGGCAGATATTATTTGCCTATGATGCATTTCTGCGTTGCGTCATTTGCACTCTTGCTGTAAACATTTTCATTTTAATGTGCGATTAATCCCTCACCAACTTTGTTTAAACATATCTCTGGGACTTCTTATGATAAAATTCTGAAATGTTGTACATCACCTTATTAGTGTATGGAGCACATTTTGCTCATTGGAAATGTTTTTGTACGGGGGCCGTATAAAAATATAAATTTTGTATTTCTTAAAATTAAATTGCCTTGAAAATTTTAATCGATTTCATAAAATTCTGTACCCTTTTTTACTCAACTTTGTAATTTATTATATATGTCTAAGATCAATATTTAAGGAATAAAATCCGAGGTCCATATTTTTGGGACACCCTGTATAGTAATGAGTAAAAGTAAGCAAAAACAACAAATCAACCGGTCATTCTTCACTACCCATATTTTTGAGATCACTATCGCTCGCCATGTCATAGAGCGACCATCGAGCACAAAGATTCTTAAAATATGGATTTTAGAATTTTTGTAGTAGAACTATTTATTTCGAAATCTGGAGTTATGCAAGTATGCAGATAATTTTAGCACCTCCCATCTTTTGTAAAACGCTATAATAGCTCTGGAATACAGTGAAACAACTTTTATAACAGGGAGTACTATTTCAGTACTATTTCAGTACTATTTCAGTCGATGATCATCAGAGACTGATTTCAATTTTCAAAGTGAACAAACAGATTAGGCGAAGGCCCACACATTTTAGAACTTGTTTAAAAACCATAAGAACGACATAAGAAATTATCTGAAAATTGTTTGCAGATATTTCTCTTTTATATAATTATTTTTATTTAAAAGTGAATTGTATCACTTAGAAGACATCCGCTGTTTGTCGAAATATTTCATATTTTTGATCAACAATGAAAAAAATCTGATGTGGGCAGCACATGTCTTTCCCTGCATACTTATATCCACGTTCTCTTTATTTTATAATTAAATTTAATTTACTTTTAATTCAATTTTCGCCCTCATTTGGTAACTGAACTAACTCATTTTCAAAGGTGGCGTAGAAAAAATACGAAAAAACTAAAATATATCGAGAACGGCTAGTCCTAGTGAAATGGAGGTGGTCTTATTCTTTTCTTCGTTAAAAATTACGTATAAAACAAGTATTTAATGGATATATTTGAGCATACGTAGTTTTTTTTTATTTTAGATTTTGGCGATTTCTGCTGGCCATTTCGTAAATAAAGGCAGGTTGTTCCTTTCCGAATCGCACCAAAATCTAATCAGCATCAGATCATCCTACAAGTAACTTAGCTACCAAATTTTGTGAAATTTGGTCAATTAGTATTTTAGCTAGAGTGGATACATGATATTTTTACTGATCATTTCGCAAAAAAAGGCGGGTTCAGTTTTTACGAATCCTACCAAAAATTAATCAGCACCAGGGTCTCACCCAAGTGACTTATATACCAAATTTTAAGAAATTCGGTCCATTAGTTTTTTAGTTAAAGTGGATACATACATTGCACAGACACACAGACACACACACAGACGTCACGCTAAAAATAGTGTTTTCGTATTATAGAGGTCCCGAAACGTGAAGAGCCGTCGAAAACTCGAGTTACGATTTTCGACATGATTCCAATACTTATCCTATACATGTATTGCAGGGAAAGTAAAAAAAATCTGATGTGGGCAGCACATGACTTTCCCTGCAGACTTATATCCATGTTCTCTTTATTTTAATTAAATTTATTTCACTTTTAATTCAATTTTCGTTCTCATTCGGTAACCGGACTTATTTTCAAAGGTGGCGTAGAGAAAATACGAAAAACTAAAATATCTCGAGAACGGCTAGTCCTAATGTAATGGGGTTGGTCTTATTCTTTTCTTCGCTAAAAATTACGTATTAAACAAGCATTTAATGGATATATTTCAGCATACGTAGTTCTTTAGTTTAGATTTGGACGATTTTTGCGGGCCATTCTGCAAAAAAGGCAGGTTATTTTTTTCTAAATCGTACCAAAATCCAATCAGCACCAGGGTGACCCATACGTGACTCATCTACCGAATTTTGTGAAATTCGGTCCATTAGTTTTTCAGCTACAGTGGATACAAGCTTTTGCGGGCCATTTCACGAAAAAGGCGGGTTGTTTTATTCCGAATCGTACCCAAAACTAATCAGCACCAGCTCCGCCCACAAGTGACTTACCTACAAAATTTTGTGAAATTCGGTCCATTAGTTTCTTAGTTAGAGTGGATACAAAATCTGCACAGACAGACACACAGACAGACAGACAGACACACACACAGACGTCACGCTAAAAATGGTTTTTTTCGTATTCTAGAGGTCTCGAAACGTGTAGATCCGTCGAAAACTCGAGTTGCGATTTTCGCCATGATTCCAATACTTTCCTTATACATTACCATATATTGCAGGGAAAGTAATAGACTTGAATCAAATATATTCACTATTAACAAACTATTTTTAACTAAAAACTAATGGACGCCCTTTTTTAGGAGTTATCATAAGCTATTGTACAGAAATAGAAAATTTTAATTTACCAACTGGAGTCAGATATCACTCGAACAAATCTGAATAATCCAAAGAAATGGGACACGAATATTTCAATCGGTGGCCACCAGAGGCTTTAAAACGGAGGTAAAAGGACCAAAGGAAAATCCAATATTTATCGAATGATTGTTTTCAAAAGTCGAAAATAATATAACTGGAATGTTTCGCAAGTAACTATATTGTGTAATTTGTTTTTAAAAAGTTAATTATTAAGACGTTAGCACGCTTCTTTTTCGAGACATTGCACGACACTAGGATAATCGGGTAATTCATTCGTATTGCCTAAAATATGTAAATCAGTCAAAAACTCGAGTTTCCATTTTCGAACCCATTCCTATACTTTCCTTTTTCTATACCAAGTATTGCAGAGAAAATAAAAATTTGATGTGAGCAGCACATGACTCACATTCATTTCCTTTCTTTCATAATTCTTTAAAGTGAGTTAGTTTAATTGCACAAAATAACACAGATAATTATATGAAATAATACTGAATTTGCAGTTTTATTTCACTTTCCGTTTTCATTTGGAGACTGGGCGTATTTTCAAAGGCGATGCGATAAAAATAAATATCTCGAGAACGGTTAGTCAGAGTTGTGGGATCTGTCTTAATTTTTTCGTTGTTAAACATTGCGTATAAAACAAGAATTTAATTGATACGTTTGAGCAAACGTAGCCTTTTATTTTAGATTTTGACAATTTTGGGAAATCATTTTGCAGAAAAAGTCGGTTTCTTTGCGAATCGTAGCAAAATCTAATTAGCACTAGAGTGTCCCAACGGTGACTTATCTGTCAAATTTTATGCAATTTGGTCATTTGGTTTTTGAAATAGAGTGGATACATATTCTTTTGCGAGACATTTCGCAAAAAGAGGCAGGTTATTACTTTCCTTATATACATAATGTATAAGGAAAGTATTGTGACGGGGTCGAAAATTCAAATTCGAGTTTTCGACGGGAGAGCACGTTTCAAGCATCCCTGATCACGAATCGAACATTTTTGAAGTGATGTCTGTGTATGTGTGTGTGAAAGTATGTGTGTGTGCGTGTGTCAGTGAGTCTGTGGAGACGATATCTTACGAACGAATGGAGCGCTTCCAATGAAATTTGATTTAAAGAATTTAATTCGTGAATACTGGAAGCCTATTGTTTTAAAACACTATCGAATGTTCAGAACCCCCCTAAATTTTCGAGTGAAATTTTGAAAAAATCATCAAAAAATCAAAATCTTTAATAAAGTTACGCAAATAGACATTTCTTATGTAATTTTTTCTTAGAAAACGATTGACATAAACTTTAGAACGCTAGCATGAACCGTTCTTGAGATATTGCACATTTTTCAAATAAATTTATCAAAAAATCCCATAAATTAAAAAAAAATATTAACTGTTAAGAAACATGTTCACTTTTCATATGTAATATGCGATAAATTGGGTGACATCATTCTCGTGGATCTAACTCGTTCCATTCACGATGAAAGATTCTTTGAGTAATACTTTTGTATTTGAACGCCTATAGTCATTTATCCGCTGTAAGAATAACTTATTTCTCCGTCCATAACGCTTGGCGAAATTTTCGCGACGAATTTAGCGGAATGTCGCCAACTTGGCGACATTTTTAAATGATGCCAAATTAACGAAAATCTCACCAAATGGATAAAAATGACGTTAAATCAATGAGAATGACGACTAATTGAAGAACATTCAATATCTTGGAAAGAATATAAGTATCTACTATAAGAATAACATTTTTTTAACTGTAAAAGTTGTAAATTCATTGCATTATATAAGGAAAGTCATGTGCTGCCCACATCAGATTTTTTTTTCGAATCGTACCAAAATCCATTCAGCACCAGAATAACACACAAATGACTTATTTACCAAATTTTGTGAATTTGATTTTCAGCTAGAATGATTACATACATGCATTGCACAGACACGCACACATATGTTACGCTAAAAATATGTTTTTCGGTTTCCAGGGTGCTCGAAACGTGTAGATCGGCCGAAAACTCGAGTTTCGATTTTCGTCACGATTCCAATGCTTTCCCTGCACGTTATCATGTATTGTAGGGAAAATAAAATGCGGCGCAGGGAATTCTGATTACACCCTGTCACTCCGCACAAAAGACGCGGCAGAGTCACTCAATCTATCAACGCTATCATCGCATTGTTGGGCCTTTCTTGTCTCCCAGATTGGACCCGAGATTGTTAGAGGAGAGAGCAAAAAAAAAAAGAGAGATCATGGAAGTCTTTTCCCTGTGCGAGGGAAGGGGGTTTCCGAATTTATACCCGCGGTTCGACGTTTAGCGGAGAGGTGACAAAAGCAAATTAAGAGCGTTTCGTGGCATCGGTGTTGAACTCGAGTGGTGATTGAAAAACGTCAGAGGGATGGCGTTGCCTTTTGTAGCGTTATCCGGAGTGAGGGACGCATTGAAAGCTATCTGATCTGGTTCTTCGACAGAGTGATTAACAACTGGAACGATCAAGTCGAATTTTTGTATTTTGTGCAATTGTCTCTATTTATCAGCAATGAGCGTCGGGTAACTGAAAAGTGTATACGCGTTTCAATTAGTTCTCCCGAAGAACAAAAAAAAACCTGATGTGGGTAATACATGACTTTCCTTATATAATGCAATGAATTTACTACTTTTACAGTAAAAAAAAATAGATTATTTTTATAGTAGATATTTATATTATTTCCAAGATATCGAATTTTCGTCAATGAGTCGTCATTTGCATTGATTTAACGTCATTTTTATTCATTTGGCGAGTTTTTCGTTAATTTAGCAACATTTAAAAAAGTCACCAAGATGGCGATATTCCACCAAACTCGTCGCCAAAATCTCGCCAAGCGTTATGGACGGAGAAATAAGTTATTCTTACAGCAGATAAATGAGTATTGGCGTTCAAATACAAAAGTATTACTCAAAGTATATTTTTTCATGAATGGAACGAGCTAAATCCACGAGAATGATGTCACCCAATTTATCGCATGGTATTATATATGAAAAGTGAACATGTTTCTCAATAGGAAATATATTTTTTTTTATTTTATATGACTTTTTGATAATTTTTTTGAAAAATGTGCAATATCTCAAGAATGGTTCATGTCAGCATTTTAAAAAAAATTATGTCAATCGTTTTCTAATAAAAAATTACATAAGAAATGCTTATTTGCGTAACTTTATTGGAGGTTTTGATTTTTTGACGATTTTTTCAAAATTTCACTCGAAAATTTAGGGGGATTCTGAACATTCGATTGCGTATAAAAACAATAGGCATCCAGTGTTTGCGGATTGTAATTTGTGTACCAAATTTCGTTCGAATCGGTCCATTCTTTCGCCAGTTATCGTCTCCACAGACTCACTGACACACACACACACACACACACATACACATACTTTCACACACACACACACACAGACAGACATCACTTCAAAAATGTTAGATTCCTGATCAGGGATGCTTGAAACGTGCTCTCCAGCCGAAAACTCGAATTCGAATTTCCGACCCCGTCACAATACTTTTTCTTATACATTATTGTATATAAGGAAAGTAATATTTTAAAATTAGATAAATAAACGAAAATGTCTGTGTGTGTGTGTGTGTGTACAGTCTAAGGCGGGAAATCTAAGCGTCGTAGGACCATAAAATCTGGTATACGTGTTCTTTAGGACCCGATTAGGTGCTCTCGAGTTTAAACCTCTTCGAGTTTTGTATTAAGGTATAAAAAATTAATGTGTCATTCAACGTTAAGCATTTAACAACAGTTCTTAAATATTTTATAGACTACTCCAGAAACAAGATAATTTCATATACCCCCCATCCGTTGATTAATTATAAATTTTCTAACTAAGCTAGGTCTGAGTTTTTAATAAACCGAATGTTTTTCCGGTGCTGTTCTACCTACTGAGACCACTCCCATGTGTACGTTGCTATATTATACTTTAAATACGGAGCACAGGGGGTTTTCAGCTAGCAGTAAATTATTTATACAGCCATTATTAAATTGTGCTTTGGGTTTGTTTGTGAATGAAAAAAAAATGGATAGGCGTTTCAGAAATTGATGTGCGGGGACGATTCTTGTTCAAAACAGACATTTCAGAAATTGATGTGAGGAACGAAAAAGTTTTATAAATTTTTGGAATTTCTTTCCTTTTAAAACTTGATCTCAAACTTTCATCACTTTTTTATCTACAAAATCAGAAGACGACTTTATCGTCAACCATCAGACACTTGACGCTTTAATTGATCTGCAAATATAAGATCAATTAATTTATCAAAGGTTGTTACTTCAAGATCAACTGCGTCCACTCTTCGGGGTAACTATGCATTTCGTGAGCATGATTTCTCTACGATTTTTAGGTGTAGGGAGGCCTTGTTCGACGTTAAAAATTTTTCAAGAGACGTTTTATATTTTTTCTCGTCAAATTTAGGAGTGCTTTGGTATATTGAAATTTATGAGTAGCTTCCCTTACAATGCAGTCCTACCAAATACACCTGTCCCCCGATTTACATGGAAGATAGGTTCTGCACAAAACCGTGTAAATTGAAATCTTGGATTTTGCTAAGTAAAATCGTGTAAAACGAAAATAGCCCCAAAATGTGCATGATTCAGTCATTTATTTAAGTAAAACAAAAGTAAGACATCTTAGAAAACTTAAAATTATACTTAGTTTATAAAACAACAAACATATGAATGTAGTAATATAACATATTTAATTTATTTTACATTAGGAACAAAGAACAAAAAACAAAAAGACCCTTAAAAATTAATTATAAGTTTAATCACTGTCATCACTTTCATGTACTATCAGTATTTTCTTTCTGATAGGTATGATGTCACTTTCATCACTTGAGCTTTCTTGATGAGATTCTGGCTCAATGGTTGACGAATTAGGCAAGATCTCGGGTTGACAAGACTTTGTCATGAAATCGGTGATTAACAATTGCGTAGGTTTTTTTGCTAAATCTTTATAGACCTCTTCATATTACGGGGATTCCCCTAAATGTATATATTTTACAACACCGGGAATCCCCTGTTGTTTTCATCAGTGTTACTAAAGGAATAAAATTCAAAAATGTCATCAAATCTTTGTATTGGCGTATATGGAGCGGAATATATATTTTTATCAATTTTTTTAAATCTGTTAATTTATAAACCGTGTAAAAGCGAAATCGTGTAAAACAAGTGCCGTGTAAATCGGTAGATAAGTGTAGTCGGATTTAAATTTCTTGAAAACTTAGTCTAGGGTTAAGCGTGTTTTGTAGCCAGAAATCGGCTATTGCAGCCTAATACAAAATTTTCATTAATAAAAATTTATGTTTGGGCTAAATTTTGAAGAAATTTGAAGCCATAAGACTGCATTAGTCAGTTTTCAGAAGTTATGGGGTATAGGAACAAGTTCTCTTTCTCCCATTGCAAATATCGGCTATTCCATACTAACGAGTACAATATAAGCGCTAAACCGACACGCAGATACTGTTACCTGCAATGAAAATGTTCTTACTTTTCCTATTTACATAATATAATGTATTGTGACGGGGACGAAAATTCGAATTCGAGTTTTCGATGGGAGAGCACGTTTCAAGCATCCCTGAACATGAATCGAACATTTTTGAGGTGATGTCTGTTTGTTTGTCTGTGCGCGCGTGTGGGGGGGACAATATCTCACGAACAAATGAAGCGATTTGAATGAAAATTGGTACAGAAATTACAATTAGTAAATACTAGAAGCCTACTGATTTTAAACACAATCGAATGTTCGGAAAAAACCCAAATTTTCAAAATTAAATTTTGACAGAATTTTCAAAAAATCAAAACCTTCAAAAGTGTTACGTAAATACTCATCTCTTGTGTAATTTTTCCTTTATTAGAAAACAATTGACATAAACTTTAGAACTCTAGCATGAACCGTTTTCAAGATATTGCACATTTTTCAAATAAATTCATTACATAAAAATTACATAAAAAAATAATAATAATAACTATTGTGAAATATGTTCACTTTTCATATGCAATATTATGCAATATATTTGTTAGCATCATTCTTGTTGGATCCGTTCCAATCAAGATACTTTGGGTAGAAGTTTTGAATCTTAAAGCCTTAAACTTTGTCAATAATCATCTACTATAAGAATCTACTAAGAATCTATAGACTGTAAGAATAACTTATTTCTCCGTCAGTAACGTTTGACGAAAATTTTGACAACCAAATTGGCTACATATCGCCAACTTAGCAACTTTTTTAAATGTTACCAAATCGATAAAATTGTCGTTAAATTGGTAAAAATGATGTTGGATCAATGAAATTGACGACTAATTGATAAAAATTTAATATCTTGGAAACAATGTAGGAATCTACTATAAGAATAGCCCATTTTTCCGCCCGTCTGTAACGCTTGGTTAAACATTTGACGACGAATTTGTCAGGATATTGCCAACTTGGCGACTTTACAAATGTTTCCATATTGACAAAAATGTCGCTATTCTGGGGCTAAATATTGCAAAGTTGGCGATATTTCTCTAGATTATTCGTCACCAAATTATTCGCTAGATTATTCGTCATTTTTAACAAAAATATCAGCAAATTGATAACAATGACTGTTAATGGGAAGTAATGTTTTGCAAATTTTGAATTCCATCCTATAATGGGCATACCATCTGGTACATAAGAAATGCTCTTCTATTCGTTTGTCTATAACGCTTAGTGATACATTTGTAAAACCTGACGAATAATCTAGCGAAATATCGCCAACTTTGCAATATTTAGCCCCAGAATGACGAAAGTTTTCGTCAAAATTGCAAAAATGACGCCAGATGGATGAATTAATGATTAAAATATTTTAATAGAAGGAATATATTACTTATTGACGATGCTATCAATATTGATAATTGTCAATTTAGAGTGCGTGGAATATAAGTTAATTGGATACTTTGAAATAGTATTACCCATTACCATCCAGAAAATCGCCAAATGTACAATTCAACGTTAAAAACTCTGTGACGTGGAACTTATACATAATTTTTTCTCTATAAAAAAGTAAATTCATTGCATTATATAAGGAAAGTCATGTGCTGCCCACATCAATTTTTAAAAAAATTATAAATGCACTTCTCATATAGCATTGTTTGATCCTGCCCAACACATGCCGAATTTTTAAACGCTTTTGTTCCATATTTGCTGCATCCCACCCTTGTTTCCATTAATGAGCAAACCCTGAAGCGACGATAACGTAATGAATGAAAATAAAGCTCTACATAGTGCTGATATGAAAAGAGGCAATCATTAACCAGGGAAGCTTCGCAAGATCTATTGAACGATAAGAATTCTTAATGAAGCTGGAAGTTTTAGGCAGTTAAAGTCAACCAGGATTTCTTTTATGGTCGACATTTTTATACAATTTTTGCTGTATTTTTTTAATTGAAAAAAAAATGTGCTTTGTTTTTAATGTATGTAGATTGTTTTTAATTTTTATTTAATTTGTTTTTATTTTGCTTCCTCTAAAGAACAATCAAGGTATCAATTGAGGTGAAAAGTAAAAAAAAATAGTGAGTAACTCTGTTACTTGTTAAAGATTGATGTAAAATATCACTTTTTCCGCATATTTCGAATGGGAAAAAGCAGGATGTGTGTTGTTTGCGATGATGGTATGAGTATAAGGTACCCAGGAGAAAGATTTTTATATTTTCAATACATATGTTACACTTTTCTACCAGATTGTTTTACAATACATCCTAAAGAGACAATTAGACGAAAAATTACATATTGAGTTTTGTACGGAATTCGGCAGATATTTTTACTCGAATCATGCCAACAACCCAACTGAACGATGACAAGCTTATATGACCTCTGTGGACAGCACTGTTACTCGTGAGCACACACTGGAAACAGCACTCTTACTCGTGAATTTCTTAGCCAATCTACAAAATTCAAAAAGTTGCCAGAACTTTAAAAAAATTGCCAAGTTGGAGATATTTCGTCAAATTCTTCGCTAAGGTCACCGAATGTGTCACCAAAGCCGAATGCCCTGTACATTTAAATTAGATAGTACATACATATATATATATATATATATATATATATATATATATACTGCTCACAACCGAAATCGCAACACCATGAAGAAATTGATGTATCCTCAAGAAATTTACAGAATATAATTGTAAGATGGAGATGTGCAAATGATCAAAAAATCATACCTGGAAAATGAAAGTATGAAACTTTATAGACATTAGATCAATATAGAATAGGCCCACCGGAAGTGGCTATGCAGGATTGAATACGGCCAGGCATCTCGTCAATGAGATGGTCAGTGGTGTTATGAGGGATGGCATGCCACACAGCATGCAATTGGGCTTGTAACTGAACATGGTTTGCTGGAAATGGCAGTTTTTTTAATAGGCGACCTATGATGTCCCAGATATGCTCAATTGGCGGCAAATCCGGCGAATATGCTGGCCAAGGCAGAATATCAAAACCTTGTAGACTATTCATAGTTACCCGTACAGTATGTGGCCTGGCATTATCTTGCTGAAAAAGCAATCCAAGCCTGGTTGATAGATATGGCTGTACCACAGGTCTCACAATGTCAGAGACGTAGCGTTGTGCCAGAGACGTGTCAGAAACTTTGTGTCAGAGACGTAACCGTTCTGCCAGAAACGTGGACCAAAGGTCTTCTTCCAAAAATGTTATACCACCCCAAACCATGGTACCACTTAGGGGGCTGTATGGCGGCTGATAGAAAAAGCTTCCTGGTGGCGTTGTTGAAAGCGCCGCCATACGCAACTACGGCCATCTGGTCTGCCAAAGCAGAATCGGGATTCATCCTTGAACAGAATATTTGGCCAATTCTGTCGACCAATTGCGTCTCATTTGCCACCAATGGAGATGACGTAACCAATGAAGACGTTGAAAGAGTAGGTGTCGAAAAGGTCATCTACCTCGGAGTCCTGCGTCATACAAGCGGTTTCGAATTGTTTGCGTCGAAACCACGTTACCTGTAGTGTGGGATAAATGCCATTGTAACACAGTTACTGTGGTAAACGACTCTCGCGCAACGCTTCTCAGAAGCATACGATCTTCACGTAGTGTGGTACACCTGGAAGCTCCACTACCTGGTCTTCGTATCGTTTCGTTGTCTCTCACGAACCGTAACACACACTGTTGAACTGTGCTCACATCACGATCCAATAGTTCAGCGATCTTTCGAAATCTATATCCACCCTCACGTAAAACAATTATTTGTTGCGGTTCCGTTAACTACAACTGACTATATATTATTAAAGTGGTCTTTAGAACCAAGTGTTTTTATATCATGAATAATAATTTGTTGTTTTAAGATTTTAACCAGTTCTAAACAATTTTTTATAGTATGTGTTCTCTGTTCAATGAAATTATCATAAATTTGATTTAGAATAGAAGTTGCTTGTCTTCTGCATCGGTATGTGAATTAAACCCTTATAGTAACTGCTCTAAAAGTAATTGGTGATTTATGGAATTTTGCTATAAGAATCAAGTAAGGAAAATTTAGATTGTGCTTTAGTTCAAGTAGCTTGCAGTAAGCAGTGATTTATTTACTGATAATAGAAATATTATTTTGTATTGGAGTTAAAGATACAGTGTTCAGTTGATGTTTTGGTTCGTCCAAATAATATTTTTTGTAAATAAAAGCATAATTTCTAGCAGCCTTATCAACATAGGTTATTTTACAAATTAATCTTGTAATCATTTGATCTCTTTTAAGATGTCTTTGTAATTATGTGTATAAGATTGTATATATATATATATATATATATATATATATATATATATATATAATATACCAAGCATGTATAACTAGTAAGTTTAACAAACATACGCATATTAATAACTGTACATTTCAAATTACATCTACTTATAGCGCTTTTTGCAGCATATAAATAAAATGAAATTAAAAGTTAAATATATGAATTGAAGTAGAATATTTGAAGAGATATAGCAAAGCATCCATAAAAAACAAAAAATTCAATTTATTACCAGATAAGACTCAAGAGGACGCTTGTCATCAATATGGAAAACCAGAAGCAACCCTTATAATGTAAAACGCATTGTAAAAATGGAGTAACGAACAAAGGATTGAAGATAATGTAATTGTAAAATCATCAGGGGGTGACTACAAAACATCACCTTCAAATAGTACATTTCAATTAATGGCCTTGTTACTGTAGGATATTTATCACACCAATCTACTATAAATTGAATTAACTGCTGTTTATAAGATTTCTATAATGTGAAGGAATCATCAGAATTGAACGAAATTTTTTCCCACAAACGACCTGTATTGCTATAAAAAAAAGCCGATTAAATTTATAAAAAAAAACGACCTGTGGCATTGAATCAAACAGATTTTGAATTTATACCCGAGAAAGAGCATTCCAGATTGATTCTATCCGAACCCAAAGTTCTTCTGTAGTAGCTACGGAAGCAGCGTCACTGCCGAGACGCCGGCTGAAAGAATCCCAATCATGTTCAATAGACGACATATACAATGAATAATTTTCTACAAAATTCAAAGGCCACGGAAAAAGCTGTATATTTTGTGCTGAAGCCTTGAACATTCCTAGCAACATGGGGACTGGCGTTGTCCTGTTTAAATACAGCTCAGGAATGCATTGAAGGAAGAATACGACTTCGGGCTCCAGAACTTCTCTGATGTACTGATTGCTGTTGAGATTACCCACAATCATTAGCAGCTGAAATCGTCGAAGATACCCAATGACGCCCCAGACCATCACGTTTGACGTTGAATAACGCACTCCGGAAGGTAGAGTTCACAGCTATATCGTCTAATGTGGATGCGACCATCACTATACCACGAATTAAAGCCATATTCGTTGAAAAAGGCAACTTCTTGCCAATTGGCACGCCAGTGTCTATGTTGATGAGCCCATTGTAGCCGCAATCGTCGATGGTTTTGCGTCAGGGGAATCCTGTATACAGGAATTCTTGCACGAGGTCCACGGAGCAGCGAACGATGACGAATTGTTAGAGAACCCAATGAAGCTGTACGGTACATCACTGCCATGCGGATGAGGTGTCTATTATCTTGGGCTGACGCAACATTTCGTCGTCCACTGCCGGATTTGAAACTCGTCCGGTTCTCTTCAGTCCACTACTTCCACAAACGCATCACTGTCGTGGCACTGCGCTCCATACCAGCTGCTATTGCACGATAAGAAAAAACCCTTCACAAAGGCATCCGAGGTCATTCGTCCCCGTTCAAACTCCGTAACTTACTCATATGGCGCTCTCTGTCATCATAGAGGCATAGTGACGTCTTATAAAGCGTTTTCCGTTGGCAGACAACCATAGATTATTTTTAATTTCCCGCTACAGCTCTCTATTTATACGGCTAAAACAGTAGTTCAGAAGGCGCTGCTCATCCCACGCATGCGCAATGACTCTGAAATTCTAATCATCTGCATAGCATACCCCCAATTTGCATTTTCGGAAAGTATCAGTTCAATATGCTTAATCCTTCATCATGTTGCAATTTTTACGAGAAAATTGAAAAACTGAAACACGTGTCGACTTACACGTGACTTACACGTGTTGAAGACCCAGACCGTCCGACTCATCCGAAGACATAGAGCATCCATTTGGACGGCCGAGATGGCTTACACGTGTGTAGTTGGTCATACTACAAATACCAACTTAACATGATGTGTAATTTTTTAGATGATCCAGTTCAG
Source organism: Amaurobius ferox (assembly GCA_951213105.1). NCBI lineage: Eukaryota > Metazoa > Arthropoda > Arachnida > Araneae > Amaurobiidae > Amaurobius > Amaurobius ferox. The sequence continues at coordinate 169,449,400 of OX578135.1, read as the reverse complement.
GGGTCGGCAAACATTTTTTGTGAAGGGTCAAATAATAAATCTTTAGGCTCTTAATAAGGTAAGTATTTTAGGCTCCAAGAGGCGAACTCGAGGATATTTATGTAGGTAGGCCTACTTATATAACAATAAGAAAAACAAGTTTTAACAAATTTATTGAACAGAATGTAACGCAGTAATACTAACAATAAGTAGACTACAATTATTTGAAATACAGCTGTAGAAATGAGAAGAATGGAAGAACTTTTTCGTTTAGGCAACATTTTACACAATTGTGGATTCAAAGTTAGTACTGCTCCCTATCATCAAACTTGATTGCAAATGATTTTTTTTTATAAATAAATTGGCATCACATCTGATTTCAATTAGCAGAAACAACAAGCACACAACTAGAAGATCAGAAGGTCTTTATTTCACTTCCTATAAGACGTACAAAATTTAAAAAGACCAGAACGTTTTCGAGCGTAAATACGTTCTTCATCAGTGGCTACATGGAAATAGAAATGATCATTCATATATAGACCAGAAAGGGTGAAAATTTGCATAAATAAAATTATTAATAAACTTACTTTTATCTAAGAAGAATCCAAAAATACAAAACATTTTGAACAGATTCAGAATCGAGCGTAAATCACGAAAACTACAGTAAAAATTTTACAATTTTGTTACAGAAATTTCGAATTAAAAAATTTTTATAAAATAGGGGGCGGGGGGGGGTAATCAGGCCCAATCCCCGAGAGGATGACGTCAAAGATAACTATGAACAGACTTGAATTGCATGGAGTCGAGAATGAGTCGCCATGCATAACTTAAAATCTGAACGGGGTCAAAATTACAAATCGACTCGCCGTAAATATAAATAAAGAGGGACTCAAAAAGGAGAATATTACGAGGGTTATTATCCCTAGCACGTTCTGCAAAACGGATACCAATAGTACGTTTTGTACTGCCAATATAAAATTTAAAGTTACTATCGATGGACAACAGGGGAACGACTTGCTCATTTTGCTGTTGAAGAAAATTTCCGCCCCATTTCTGAAAAAACTTTCCTTCTTTTGCGTTGTAATAACCCTCGTAATATTCTCCTTTTTGAGTCCCTCTTTATTTATATTTACCGCGAGTCGATTTGTAATTTTGACCCCGTTCAGATTTTAAGTTATGCATGGCGACTCATTCTCGACTCCATGCAATTCAAGCCTCTTCATAGTTATCTTTGACGTCATCCTCTCGGGGATTGGGCCTGATTGTCTCCCCCCCCCCCCCCTAGTTTATAAAAATTTTTGAGTTTGAAATTTCTGTAATATAATTTTAAAATTTTTACTGTACTTTTCGTGATTTATGCTCGATTCTGAATCTGTTCAAAATGTTTTGTATTTTTGGATTCTCCTTAGATAAATGTAAGTTTATTGATAATTGTATTTATGCAAATTTGTCACGTTTTCTGGTCTATATATGAATGATCATTTCTATTTCCATGTAGCCACTGATGAAGAACGTATTTACGCTCGAAAGCGCTGTGGCCTTTTTAAATTGTGTACGTCTTATAGGAAGTGAAATAAAGATCTTCTATTATAGTTGTGGGCTTGTTGTTTCTGCTGATTTTCTTTTATTTGTTAATACTAGCCTGTATTGAGATTTTAGGTATTTCATCTTTGAAAATACCTTTTTATACAGGTAGGTGCTGCCAAATACAGACATAAATCCTCGAGCATATGATCCTTATTAACCATATATTCATGGCTTGGAAGACATAGAATTCTGTTCGATTCTTGTCTTGAAATTTTCTATATTCTAGATTCTTCAGGGGTTGTCGAGCTATTAGTAAAAAAGGCAAAGTTAAACCTGCCATATAACAATAGCAGTATGCAGACGATTGTTTTACGAAACTTTATTTGATGAAAATGACACAACAGTGCTTAACCACAAAATTAAATTAATTGTGTTTGTACCGCAAACGATTTTTAATTTAACTTTTACAATTTAAGAAAATCTGATGTGGGCAGCACATGACTTCCCTTATATAATGAAATAGATTTACTAGTTTTACAGTCAAACAATAATGTATAAGATCCACGGTACTGTGTTTTTACTGTTGAATTGTACATTTGGCGATTTTCCGGATGACAACATCTAAAACAATTTCAAAATACTCAATTAACTTATACTTCGCACAACTCTAAATAAACAATCATCAATATTGATAGCATCATCAATAAGCGATATAGTCCATATATTAAAATACTTTAATAAGTTTATCAAATGCATCACCAAGTGTTACAGACAAACGCAGAGAAGAGTATTTCTTATATACTAGAAGGCATGCCCGTCAAATGACGGAAATCAGAATTTGAGAAACATCACTACCCCTTTGGCGTGATTTTTATCCATTTGGCGACATTTTTGTCATTTTAGTAACATTTAAACTAGTCGCCAAGTTGGCGACGTCCCGCTAAATCTCTCGCCAAGCGTTACGGACAGACGGAGAAATGTATTATTCTTATAGTCTACGTTTACGTCCTTTCCAAGATATTCGAAATTTTCATCATCTAGTCGTCATTTTTCATTGATTTAGTGTCATTTTTATCAATTTGGCGACATTTTCGTTAATTTGGCAATATTTAAAAAAGTCGCCAAATTGGCGACATTCCGCCAAAATCTTGCCAAGCGTTATGGACGGAGAAATAAGTTATTCTTGTAGCAAATAAATGAAAATTGGTGTCCAAATAGAAAAGTATTGCCTGAAGTATCTTTTCTCATGAATGGAACTAGCTCAAATTAGATCCCGAGAATTAGATCCACGAGAATGATGTCACCAAATTAGTCGCATGATATTACTTATAAAAAGTGAGCATATTTCACAATAAGTAATATTTTTATATGATTTCTGATATATGTTTTTTAAATGTGCAATATCTCGAGAACGATTCATGCTAGCGTTCTAAAATTTATGTCAATCGTTTTCTAATGAAAAATGACGTAAGAAATGACTATTTACGTAAGTTTATTAAAGGCTTTAATTTTTTAATAATTTTTTCAAAATTTCACTCGAAAATGTAGGAAGGAACATCCGATTAGAACATCCGATTGCGTATTAAAACAATAGGGTTCCAGTATTCATGGATTGTAATTTTTCTACCAAATTTTGTTCGAATCGCTCCATTCGTTCGTCAGTTATCGTCTCCACAGACTCACTGACACATACACACACATACTTTCACACACACACACACACACATACTCTCTCTCACACACACACACACACATACTTTCACACACACAAGCACACACACACACATATACTTTCACACACACACATACATACTTTCACACACACACATACACACACACACAGACACACACACACACACACACACACACGCTCACACACAGACATCATCTCAAAACCGTCCGATTCATGTTCAGGGATGCTTGAAACGTGCTCTCACGTCGGAAACTCGAATTCGAATTTTCGAGACCGTCACAATACTTTCCTTATACATTATATGTATATAAGGAAAGTAATAATGAAGAAACTGATAGAAAAGTAAATTTCATAAATGAATGGTTTTATATTTTTGCTTGGGTTAAATCAGTTACGACTTTGAGAAATGAGATTACAGGTATGATTGATGGTTTTAATTTCTGAAGTCATCTGCATTGTTTCGAAAAAGAGCTTTCAAATTCATATATATTCATTCATTTCACATTGTTGAAGCAGGATAGAAACCGTAAGGACATATCTCTCATTGTCCTTTTACAGCCTTAAGTTTAGCGTATGTTGATCAAATTTCATGTTTTACTTTCCTCATAAACATAATGTATAAGGAAAGTATTGTGACGGGGTCGAAAATTCGAATTCGAGTTTTCGGCGGAAGAGCACGTTCCAAGCATCCCTAATCACAAATCAAACATTTTTGAGGTGATGTGTGTGTGTGCGTGTGTGTGAAAGTATGTGTGTGTGTGTGTCAGTGAGACAGTGGATACGATGTCTCACGAACGAATAGGGCGATTCGAATGAAATTTGGTACAATCTGTGAATGCTGAAAGCTTATTCTTTTTAAACGCAATCGAATGTTCAGAACGAGTGAAATTTTGAAAAAATCATCAAAGAATCAAAACCTTTAATAAAGTTACGGAAATAGACATTTCTTTTGTAATTTTTCCTTAGAAAACCATTGACATAAACTTTAGAGCGCTAGCATGAACCGTTCTTGAGATATTACACATTTTTCAAATAAATTTATAAAAAACTCCCATAAATTAAAAAAATATATTAACTGTTAAGAAAAATGTTCACTTTTCATATGTAATATCATGCGATAAATTGGGTGACATCATTCTCGTGGATCTACCTCGAGAAACGAAAACTTTTCTTCATAAGAAAAGATACTTTGAGTAATATATTTGTATTTGAACGCCAATAGTCATTTATCTGCTATAAGAATAATTTATATCTCCGTCCATAACGCTTGGCGAGAATTTGGCGACGAATTTGGCGGAATGTCGCAAACTTGGCGACTTTTTTAAATGTTGCCAAATTAACGAAAATCTCGCCAAATGGATAAAAAGGACGCTAAATCGATGAAAATGACGACTAATTAACGAAAATTCAATATCTTGGAAAGAATATTGAATTTTCGTATCTACTATATTCGTATTCTTAAGTATCTACTATAAGAATAACCTATTTATTTTGTTGTAAAAGTAGTAAATTCATTGCTTTATATAAAGAAAGTCGTGTGCTGCCCACATCAGATTTTTTTTTTTTTTTTTTTGTAAATTAGTTTAAAATTATATTAGGAAGTTTTATTCTTCCGCCCATGTAAATAATGTCCTTGAAAATAATTTTGTATCGCGATCTTATGTTTTCTTGGGGCAATCTAATTAATTATTTGAATATAATTTTTCGAAAAACAATATCATTTAGAATACTACCAGAATACTACTTTGCAATATCATCTAGAATACTACTTTGCACGAGAGTTAAAATACTCACGAGCAACGCCGAGTATATCTGCTAGCTTATTATAAACGAAAAAAGTCTCAAAGGCATCGTTGGTCTGGAGACCCAGACATTCTTAATCCAGTACATCACGTAAGTTTTCGAATCTTTAATTTATACCAGGACGCCTTGTGAACCCCACTCTCCCACAGCTTGTGTAATGATACTGCGTTCAACTTGCACAAACTCAATTTGTCTCGCATAGAACTTTAAAGGCTATTTCCGCTGCCATGCATCATCATTAGTTAGAAGAGTTTTCATTCGAAATTTTCCATTCCAATATTTCGCTTACCCAGCCTCGAAATATTCAGACGATTTTCTATCGTTGGAAGTACCCTCGTGAGAGCCATTTTGCACGCTAGGTGAATTCCGTTTTTATGTGCTAAAGAAAAAAAAAATCAAAATCACTATTAATAACACAAGCTGCATGTTAGACATATTTTTAATATTAGTTTCCCTACTGGAAGTATATGTTTAACCAGGATATTGCATAAAGTGAGTTTAAGGGGGGTGAAAATATTGATCCGGTTTTCTTTTTTTTACCTTTGACATTTTGGTTAGAGTGTTTTTCATAATTTGACTTGAATGAATAACTTCTCGTACGGGATACTTATTGAACTAAAACTACCCACAACAACACGAAACAATTTTTTATTTATATAAATAAAACTGAAAATCTGTCTGCCTGTCTGTTTGTTTGTCCCATCATCACGGGCGAACGACTGAACCGAATTTGATGAAATTTTGTGGGTGGCCTTCAAATAGACTCACTTAAATTTAGTCCACGTTTCGAGTTTATAAGACCAGCAGTTGTCGAGATATTAATGAAAAACGAAATCTTTTCTTAAGAGTTCTGCTCTCTAACTCGCTATTCCTCCAAATGAAAAGGTTCGAAATCGTTTGTTTAAAACGTGAAAGGGAATTAAAACTTTATCTCTGAGTTTGGTGGGATATTTTTTAATTAGTCACTTAGTCAAATAGTACAGGTATATTGGCATATATTTTGACATGTATTGGCACATATCAGAATCAAGTACGGCCTCCTGGTATGAAGATTACGGGGATTATTGATATTTTCAATTTATCACGTCATCTGTTTTATTTTGGCAAGATTTTTAAGACCCATATTGTAATATGGGTAATCTTCTACTAACACTCGGACATATCTTCTAATCTACGACATTACAATTAGTACGGGTATATCTTCCCATATAATTTTAGCACTTTCATTTTGGCATATAATGGAATCAATGACTGCCTTTAGGCTTAAAGTGTACGGGTTTATTGATATTTTCAATTTATACATGTAATCTACTAATACAGGTTATATCTTCTAATATTCGCGTATATAAGTAGTACGGTTCCCATACAACTTTAACGCTTTTATTTTGCATATATTGATTCAATTCCATATTTTTTGTAAATTTACTTACAAAAGGGACCAGAATATTTTATTCTTTAGATCTTCAGATCTGCTTGTGAAAATAATTTCGTATAGCGAGAACAGAGATTCTTAAACTTCTTTTTAGAAGCATTAAATTCAATATTTTAACAGAATATTTTGATTAAAAATGTCATTTAGTAAACTATAGAAATTTGCACATGATTGTATATACTCCGTACGAAGAAAGGGTATGCTGCTAATCTACATATACAAAATTGAAATTTGTCTGTCTGTCTGTCTGTCTGTCCGTCTGTCTTTTTGTACCATCATCACGAGAGAACGGCTTAACCGAATTTGATGAAATTTTGTGGATAGCCTGGAAATAGCCCCACTTAAAATTTAGTCCATGTTTGGAGTTTCTACGACCAGTAGTTTAGAGATATTAGTAAAAAACGAAACTTCTAATACAATCTTCTAATACAATTTTAGTGTTTGCATTTAGTTTATACAAACGGCTCAGGATGTTTTATTCTTCAGATCTGCAAATTCAGAGCTACGAATTTGGCAGGATATCACTAATTTGGCAACTTTTCTTAAACTTTGCCGAATTGATGGAAAAGTCGCCAAATTGATAAAAACGACGTAAATCAATGAAATTAAATTCGTTTTTTTTAGAAGAGAGTACTGAAATGATCTTTCGATAGCATTTGTCGGTCAGTCCATCCATCCTACTTAGTAACACATTTAGCGAATTTTTAAAATGTCACCAAATTGATAAAAATGTTTGTGAATCTATAAAAATATCATGAAATTGATAAAATTGCGCTTAATAAATGAAATTATTTGTGTTTTGTTAGGGGATAATATTGTGATGATGTTTCGTCAATTTGTTCCAAAATGGGACTAGTATCAGTTTTACAGTCCCACTTGGCGATAAATTTGGCAATTTTTTAAATAATCGCTAAATTACCGAAAATGTCACCACACCTTCCATGGAGATAGCATTATTCAGACGATATGATTTTCATCAATTTATTTGAAGCAAATGATATCATGTCGTTTAACAATGGATGTAAATCCAATGTTTTATGCGGTATACGAATTTTATTAAATCTTTTCCGATTTGAATAATAAAGATATGTGTATAAAATAAATTTCATTGACATTGCATTTTTGACTGGATAATACCAATTACGGTCTTCAGGTTACACATTATTATTATTGATATTTTCGGGGATTATTGATTCAGGGATTATTGATATTTTCAAGTTTTTATGCCATTGTTTTATAATGACAAAAATTGTTTAAACTCATATATTGTACGTTGTACGAGTAATCTTCTACAAATGCAAGGGTATATCTTCAAATCTACGAAAATATAAGTAGTACAGGTATATTGGCATATATTTTGATATATATTGGAATCAATTACGATCTTCTGGCATAAAGATTACGGGGATTATCGATATTTTCAATTTTAAACGTCATCTGTTTTATTTTGGCTTATTAAGATTTTTGAGACTCATATTGTAATACGGGTAATTTTCTACTAACACACTATCATATTTTCTAATCTGCAGCAATATACGTAGTACGGGGATATATATATTCCTATATAATTTTAGTGCTTTCATTTTGGCATATATTGGAGTCAATTACCAGTTTATTGATATTGTCGATTTAGATGTAATGTACAATTACATGTAATGTACTAATACAAGTTATATCTTCTAATATTCGCGTATATAAATAGTACGTGTCCCATACAATTTTAATGCTTTCATTTTGCATGTATTGATTCAATCCTGTTTTTTAAAAGTTGCTTACAAAAGGGGCCAGGATATTTTATTCTTCATATTTGCCCGTGAAGATAATTTTGTATAGCAAGAACAGAGATTCTTAAACTTCTTTTCAGAAGCATTGTATTAAATATTTTAACAGAATATTTTGATTAAAAATGTCATTTAGTATACTATAGGAATTTGCACATGATTGTGAATTTTAAGTTTATTTATATTATATACTCCGTACGAGGAACGGGTATGCTGCTAGTCTATATAAATAAAATTGAAAATATGTCTGCCTGTCTATATGTTTGTCTCATCATCACGGGAGGACGGCTGAATCGAATTTAATGAAATTTTGTGGGTAGCCTTAAAATAGCTCCACTTAAAATTTAGTTCATGTTTCAACTTTCTAAAATCAGGGGTTGTCGAGATATTAATGAAAACCGAAACTTTTATACGAGTTCTCCTCTCTAACTCCCTGGTTCCTCCAAACAAAAAAGGTTGGAAATCGCTGGTTTAAAACGTGAAAGTGAATTAAAACTCTATCTCTACGTTTGGCTGGAGTTTATTACATTTATAAGTCACTTTTGAAAATCGCAAATATTAAACATGAATTTAAATGGAAACTCTATCACCATGGTTTATTTTTCACAAGCTCTTACTCAACGATGAAAAGTATTAAGAAATCAAAATGGTTATTTAATTTTCAACATTTTATGAGGAAGATTCTTTCTTGTAACAGGTAGCTCAGCAACACAATTTAATCAAATGTGTTTGTTAATTTTTATTATTATTTTTTCGATTTGAATAATAAATAAATGGATAAAACCCAAAAAGTATAGTTTCATCGAAAACTCAAGTTGCGATTTTCGACATGATTCCAATATTTTCCCTATACATTGCCATGTATTGCAGGGAAAGTAAAATCTTCCCATTTATGTCCTCTACAAATGTCCAATACATTTCCAATAGAGTGCACTTAATGCCCGCTATCGTAATAATTTTCATAGCGCTTAAATATGCCCCCAGAGGACTATTAAGGGGCACTATTCAATTTATTTCACACTCTTGAAACGAGGGTGGAAATAACTATTAATAGAGCCGCGTCAGTTTTGAGACCTTACGTTTTTGAGCGCTTTCTCCGCACAAAATGGTGATTTCTAAATTTAGCAACTTCGGTTACGAGAAAGCGTTTCGAATTCTTGTAAAAATTGGCTATTTAGCTGTGAAGTTTTAGAAGAATAGGGCCTGGATATTTTAGCAAATGGGCTCCAACTGGCAATGGTTTCCGCATAAGAAAATACATTTAATAGTTTGATCCATGGGCATGAAACTGCTGTGGATAAAAAGGCATGAAAGTACCGTAATGTTTTGAGAATTATGCCTAGATGTCAGTAAGTCCCCTTTGTTTCTCATTGGACACAGCAGGAAGCCGTACTATTTAGTACTGTTGCTAACGCGCAATATTCCCTTTGGCGTCTCCTCTTTAAACAGCAGTTTGTGTCTGGTCTCTCGAAGCCTGGTCTCTCGAAGCCTGTTTTGTGCCTGGTCTCTCGAAGCCTGTTTTGTGCCTGGTCTCTCGAAGACCAGGCGAAGAAAACACAGTCCATGACGTCAGAAAGACGTGAGCCCAGGGTTTCCAGGACTTCCCAGTTAGAAGAGGGATTTCCAGATATGACGATTTATCTCCAATTTGGCGACATTTGACGGAATGTTCCAGAAACTTCTCGATAGAAAGATTAGTCCAGGAGATTTGGAGAGATATCCAGAAGTTTCTATAGAGACACACGAAAAGGACTTATCACTCCGTTGGAGTGGAGTTGACGAATGAACGTGACACGAACTACATTAGACTGTGATTTTTTTTTTCAATGCTTTGAGAATAGTAGCAGCTGTTTTGTGAAATTACTTTCGTCAGCATTCTGTGAATTAGTGAAGTATTTAAGTGTTGTTTTTCTGTGTACTGTTCCTGTTTACGTTGTGCTTGTGAATAAACGTAAGTTATTCAGAAACTTGGACTCGATCTTGTATCCTGTGTATACACGTACTGTTCTAGAAGATACATACGTTCGTAACAGTATGTGTATTTTCGATTGCTTTAAATTTCCCTAGTTATGAGTAGAATTAATAAGTAATTTTTCTCTGTAGTTGAATAGGGTACGGAGTATATAGAGACAATAATAAATTGTAAGGTAAAATAAATTTGAACGCGTAGGAATATTCTACATTGTTTAAAATCTAATTTGCATTGGACTGGCCGTTTTTTTTCTGTAAAAATAACAATTTAAATAAATGTTATTTAATAAACTGTTCATAATTTGTCTTACGCCATAGAAATACAATCAATGGGGTGAAATTTATCTTACCCCAGCTCCACCTGAATGATTGCCTCAAAAGATTTTGGCGTTTTCCCAACATGAAATTTTAACTCCTCCATGTTCTATTTTAATTTTTATTTTTCTTAATTTTCTATAGCCGTTTCGTTCCTAAGATTTTAAATAGAGAAGGAAGATGGGCAATTTAAAAATAAATACACCTATACCTATAATATACACGATGGATAGATTCTACAAAAGTACATTGCAAATGAAATTAGACAAGATTTGCTCAGTCTAAAATTTATACATACTATAGAAAGGGAAGACAGATCGCCGACCGCCACTTTGAGTCCATGTTCGCGCCTTGGAGACTAACTACGTTCGATTAAAATAGTGCCAATTCAAAAAAAATATGAAAATTAAAAAACATTGTTACTACTTTCCTTATATACATAATGTATAATGAAAGTACTGTAACGGGGTCGAAAATTTGAATTCGAGTTTTCGACGGGAGAGCACGTTTCAAGCATCATTGATCATGAATCAAACATTTTTGAAGTGATGTCTGCGTGTGTGTGTGTGTTTGTGTGTGTCAGTGAGTCTGTGGAGACTATAACTGGCGAACGAATAGACCGATTAGAACAAAATTTGGTACAAAAATCGCAATCCGTAAACACTGGAATCCTATTGTTTTTATACGCAATCGAATGTTTAGAACCCCCCTAAATTTTCGAGTGAAATTTTGAAAAAATCGTCAAAAAATCAAAACCGCTAATAAAGTTACGCAAATAGACATTTCTTATGTAATTTTTCATTAGAAAACGATTGACATAAATTTTAGAACACTATTATGAACCGTTCTCGAGATATTGCCCATTTTTCAAAAAAATTATCAAAAAGTTATATAAAATAAAAAAAAATATTTTCTATTGAGAAAAATGTTCACTTTTGATATGTAATACCATGCGATACATTGGGTGACATCATTCTCGTGGATCTAGCTCGTTCCATTCAGGAAAAAAGATACTTTCAGTAATACTTTTGTATTTGAACGCCAATAGTCATTTATGTGCTGTAAGAATAACTTATTTCTTTGTCCATAACGCTTGGCGAGATTTTGGCGACGAATTTGACGGAATGTCGCCAACTTGACGACATTTCTAATTGTTGCCAAATTAACAAAAATCTCGCCAAATTGATAAAAATGACGCTAAATCACTGAAAATGACGACTAATTGAAGAAAATTCAATATCTTGGAAAGAATATAAGTATCTACTATAAAAATAACATTTTTTTTAACTGTAAAAGTAGTAAATTCATTGCATCATATAAGAAAAGTCATGTGTTGCCGATATCAGATTTTCTCCTGTAAGAATAACTTATTTCTTCGTCCATAACACTTGGCGAGATATTGGCGACGAATTTGGTATAATGTCGCCAACTTGGCGAGTTTTTTAAATGTTGCTAAATTAACGAAAAACTCGCCAAATGGATAAAAATAACGCTAAATCAATGACGACTCATTGATGGAAAATGACGACTCATTGACGAAAATTCAATATCTTGGAAAGAATATAAATAACTACTATAAAAATAATCTATTTTTTTACTGTAAAAGTAGTAAATTCATTGCATTATATAAGGAAAGTCATGTGTTGCCCACATCAGATTTTTTTAAACAGTATTAAACCGAAATCGGTTCGTGCAAAATGAAAATATGTAACATTTTTTCGACTATGCAAATTCTGAAATTGTGCTACATACTAACAGAATACGTCCGGGGGTTTTCCTAGGATAACACTTCTATTGAAATAACAGTATTCATGAACCGGATTCGCGCTTTTTTGTGCGCGTCAGCATAGATCTAATACCTAAAATTGCATTAAACTTAGTATATGCCACTATTTAATGCGAACCCCTATGGTGACCAAGTAATTCATGTCCTACCACGTAGCCGGCTAATAAATTTCATGGATTGAGTTGAAGTTGTATGATGCTGCAATTTCATACTCATAGGATCCGTCTATATCGCTTATAACGCCATCTACAGGGGACCACCTATACTTTTCTGTTCATAAAATTTTATGGCGAATGCGTGGTAGGGCCGTATTCGTCGATTTCCATAGAAGTCTCAAAATTCTAACACATAGTAATATTTCTTGCTGTCATCGGCTATTCCGTGCTAAAATAATAACAATAATAACATTGAGAAAATAAAAATTCAAGTAAATGAACCTAGTAAATTTTTATTACAGATTTTTCCGTGTTCTTATAAAAATTATAAGACAAAACAACACTGGCGATAAAACAAATATTGTATTAAAATGTATTAGGACAATTACTATTAAAATCAATTTTGTGCTGCTTTGTAATATAAATTCCTCTATCATTTAAAAAAAAAAATCAACTAGAATGCGGCTCAACTTGGCTTTCTAAATGATCAAAATTATAGTATGTTACCTTTCAGTTTAACGGGCTTATAAAAATATTTCGATTGATACCATACTTGATAATGTACCCCCTCGGGGAAGGGGCTAACTTGCACCCCCTTCTGATGGGACTAATGACGTCATGGACACAAAAATTGTATAGAGACTATTTTTCACTACAATTATTGAAACTGTTAAGTTTTGTGATCATTGAGATACAAAAAACCCTTTAATGCATGATTGTGCCCTATGCTGTCATAAAGAAAATAGAAAATTTCAAATTAATTTCGAAGTTTTCACTTGAATTTAAGAAAATTCTATCTAGTTCCAGATTTTTTGTTAACAAGTCGGATATAAAGTTTTATGAACATCCATTAATATTGTTGTTGTTGTTGTTGCTCATAACCTCCTGTTTCGGTCGAACCACAAACAGGACCAGTGATGCCAGAAGAAGGACAAAGAATGACATAAGACAAGATCACAAAGTTTTTTATTAACACAAACAAGCATCACTGTCGAAGGTCTGGGGGAGTGCAGCTTCACATTTGGCGAGGACCCAGACGGCGGAAGACTAACTTCATCCTCTAGAAAACGCCCATGCCTTACTCGGGATTCGAACCCAAGCCCACTAGACAGCAGTCGTAGACGCTATCCACTTCACCGCCTGGGCGGCTCCATTAATATTTGTGGCAGCTATCGTGGACACAAGAATTTGATCCCCAGACAGACGGACATCACTCTAGAAATGGTCAAAACGGGGTTAGCAGGCCCTAAAGATATATTAGTATCAAAATCTCGAAATCAAAATTTTTTATTTATTTATTTATTTATTTATTTATTTACAAAGACTGCAAGCAACAGGACGTAGTCCCAGTTACAGCATACAGGAGCAAAACTCATTCAAAATACCATGACATACATAAAAAAGTTAAAATACATTAAAAAGTTAAAACATTAAAATTAAAAAACACTTCACAAGAATACATGTAATAAAACACAAGATGTTCACAACAAATGCTCTTTAAAATCCTTCTCAGAAGAATAAAAAATATCAAGACAATCAGGGAAACCATTGTATAATTTAGAAAAGCAATTTATAGCACAATTATTGCCAATACTCGACCCAAACTTCCTAATGGCAAATAAATTCAAGCTTCTAGTTCTATACTGTGGGACATGAAAACGAATCCCACCCAAGACATGGGAACAGTCAACCCGGCCACGAAACAAACCCCTGAAAAAAGAACACAGAATAAAATCCCTTCTTCTCTGTAAGCTTACAACACCAAACAAACCACGCAAAAAAGCAGAAGACAATGCATAACAACTAATGCCAGTTTTCCTATAAAAAAGATATCTCAAGAAACTATTCTGGATGACCTCAATCCTTCTAGAGTGAACGGCCTGAAAAGGCCTCCAAACCACAGACGCATACTCCAGCCCAGACCTGACCAAGGCATTGAAAAGAACTATTCTGGAATCCTCATTTACAAAATCATGCGTAATCCTCCTGATGTAGCCTAGATTTCTGTATGATTTAGCACAAATATTGGAGATATGTGTGAAAAAAGAAAAATCAGATGTATACGTGACCCCAAGATCAGCAATGGAAAACCTTCTAGTCAAAACAGAGTTGCTAATAGCATACGAAAATAAAATAGGCACTTTTTTACGAGTATAAGACACCACACTACATTTACTGATATTGAGATGCAAACGATTTTTGCCACACCAATCAGAAAAGACAAGCAGCTCCGACTGAATATTATTACACGAAACAGCATCAAAAATAGGACACAAAATCTTCAGATCGTCCGCATAAAAAAGGCAATTTCCAAAACAATCAGCAAGATCATTAATAAAGATAATAAACAACAGGGGACCAAGAATAGAGCCCTGGGGCACACCAGATGTAGCCGAAAAGCTCCTACTCGATGACGAACCAAAATTTACACATGAAAACCTAGAACCCAAATAGGACTTCAACAACATAACCAAATTAGGACAGAACCCAATACTCTTCAATTTATGTATTAGAATACCGTGATCAACCGAATCAAAAGCCTTCGCAAAATCCGTGTAAACAACATCTTATGAAAACAATACTTTCTCTATACTATATTCTATAGTAAAAACTGCACTAGCTCACCTTCAATGGACATGAAAGATTATGTGGCTATTAACATTCATGTTCTTAGCTCCCTTATTGTAAACTAACTGTATACCCGTTCTTCATAAGAAATACATATAATATAAAGAAACTTAATTCAGTAATGTGTGGTGGATTTTTAATATCTGAAATCTTTATTTTTTAAATTTTATAATCATTCTAAAAAAAAAAAGATGCGAATTCTCCCTTGCTGAGAAAATAAACAGACAGAAGCTATATGTATAATTTTTATCTATATAGATAACTAGCAGCGATTACCCGACATTGCTCGGGGTTTACGGGCGCAAAGCTATGATAAAAATTACACCGGAACATATAGGGCCGTGAATCTTATACATTGTTTTTTCACTGTGAAAGAAGTAAATTCGTTACATTATGTAAGAAAAAAAAATCATTGCATTATATAAGTCATAGCTGCTTCCGGCGTCTTCGCAGCTAGGCCCTCCGGACCGAGTTCGGAATGTGATTATTAGGTGTCCACAATTGATTACCGTCAATATGTACAGTTTGAAATATGTACAGTTTGAAAGGAAAACTAAAATGACTCTTTAACGCTAGGCAGCAATGCAAATGTTAACAAATTAAATGACATTATCCTAATTTGTTAGGGTTTACCGCAATGCTTGCTTGTAAATCACATTTTTTTATTTTCCTCCGGGAGCTAAAACATACAAATTTTGTGAAGTCCCTACTCTTGAGCATGCCACATATAATTGGCCATGAGAGAAGCAAGAACTTTCTAAATTCACATCTGCAAACTTAATTGTTTGCCCTTGAACTTTGTTGATGGTCATGGCAAATGCTAGTCTAACTGGGAACTGGACTCGTTTGAAGCTAAATGGTAGGTCGGTTGGTATCAACGGTATGCGAGGTATGAATATGTCCTCTCATTTTGTATTTCCCTTTATACCATGGCTTCTATGACATTTGATAAAATATTTTTGACACAGAGTCGTGCTCCATTACATAGTTTTAGTGGGTTCAGATTCCGCAGAAGCATTATTGGTGATCCTTTCTATAATTTCAAGATATGAGAAGGCATTCCAGGTGGCTCAAGGTAGTTCAGAAATTCCAGCGGGTAATTAACGGCATCATCGCTGTCCACTAAAGAGTCAAATGACTTGTCACAATATAAAATGCTGATAATTAAATAATCATTAATCCTCACAAAATGCTGATAATTAAATAACTATTTTGATTTCTCAATACCTTTCGTTGCTGAGTAAGCCCGGAAAAAATAAACCATGATGATAGAGTTTCCATTTACATTCATATTTCAAACCTGCGATTTTCAAAAGTGACTAATACGTTCAATAAACTCCCACAAAACTCAGAGATTTAATTGACTTTCACGTTTTAAACCAACAATGGCCAACCTTTTTCGTTGAGAATCATTGCGTTAGAAGTAGAACTCCTAGGGAAAAGTTTCGTTTGCCATTAATATCTCAACAACCCCTGGTCTTAGAAACTCGAAACTTGGTCTAAATTTATGGAGGTATATTTTAAAGTTACCTACAAAATTTCATTAAATTCGGTGCAGCTGTTCTCCCGTGATAATGAGACAAACGAAAGTTTCGTTCTTCACTAATATCTCAAGAACGCCTGGTTTGATTTACATACCTGCGAGCCCAGCTAACCAACTAGGGTTTATAGCTTTCAGTGGGACATCGAGGTGCAACCACTACATCTCTTTTCCAGCAAAGCCGCAACCTAGGTCGCGAAACACGGCGGAATCATTCACCGGGCAGGGGCCGAAGGCACCTGCCGGGCCCGACTCCGGTCACCGGCCAGACCTGGGCTCAGGGCATAAATAGCCACAGTCCCGTGATCCAGCCACCTGGAAGAGTCCGGGGACTGCCTCGTCACTTCCGCGATTGCATCCGTGAGTCATTAGCAGCGAGGTTGATTACCCCGGATTAATTTACCCCCCAGTTTGGAGGATCAAGGCTACAGAGCCAACATCCAAAACCACCATCTTGGGTGGCCCGCCCCGGGGGGGGGGGGAGAACGCCTGGTTGTAGAAACTCAAAACATAAACTAAATGTTCAGTGAGGCTATTTCAAAACTACCCACCAAATTTTATGAAATTCGTTTCAGCCGTTCTCCCATGATGTTGGATCATACATACATACATACATACATACATACTTTTCTTCTTTATATATATATAGATTGAAATTTTACAATTGAATAATAGCTTCTTTGTAGGCTGCTCCCAGGTCTTCTTATAAGAAACAGAAATAAAGTGAGATAGATGTTTCACTGATGGCCCTAGAGATTTTTTTGATAAATTTATTTGAAAAATGTACAATATCTCGAGAACGGTTCATGCTAGCGTTCTAAAGTTTATGGCAATCATTTTCTAAGGAAAAATTACATAAGAAATGTCTATTTGCGTAACCTTATTAAAAGTTTTGATATTTTGATGATTTTTTCAAAATTTCACTCAAAAATTTAGGGGGGTTCTGAACATTTGATTACGTTTAAAAACATTAAGCTTCCAGTATTCACGGATAGTGATTTTTGTACCAAATTCCATTCGAATCGCTTCATTCGTTCGTGAGATATCGTCTCCACAGTCTCACTGACACACACACACACACACACACACACATACTTTCACGCACACACACACATACTTTCACACACACACACACATACTTTCACACACACACACACGCACACATACACACACACACAGACCTCACCTCAAAAATGTTTAATTCGTGATCAGGGATGCTTGAAACGTGCTCTCCCGTCGAAAACTCGAATTCGAATTTTCGACCCCGTCACAATACTTCTCTTATACATTATGTATATAAGGAAAGTAATAAGAATAATACATAAAGACTTATGAGGAATCCCTGTATATTTTGAGAATGCCTTTGCACCTATAGTAACTGATACTATTTTCCATTTATTGAAATTTGTGGCGGGTTACCTCCAGGTCCACCTTGACCTAATCTGTGCCATACCGTAAGTTGCACTTACCCATTTAACGTGCAACAAATATACTAATAAGAATAGTCTATGCTCATTAATTAAGCAATCAAAGAAGAAAGCGAACATCATGCATCTTACACGTCTGCGTTTCCACTGTTTTAAAACTATAGATACCCAGCCAGAATCAATTTAAGGTGCTTACAAAGGCAGAGTTTAGGAGCAACACATAAATTTCAACCTCCCCATTCTCTTCAACCACAGTGATTTAAATATCAGAAATGATTCAAAAAAGGAATTAGAGCATAGCATCTTCCTAAACTTTTAGAATCTCGAAAACTTTTAGGAGCGGCTCTTGATATATATTTTCATAGATCGTAAAGCCAGAAATGAAATATTTCATTTCTAGGTTAAGAGTCGAAAGATTTATAATTCCGCGGGGTTTTAAAATTTCCCCCTTGCGGAGGAACATTTGGAATTAAAAATTGGAAGTGGTAAAATACAACTTTCTTTACAGTCGACAACCATTTTGCAAGTTACATTCATCGAAACAAATTTTGTAAATTTGATACTAAAACTACATATAAAGTGCATATAATAAAATTTGCAATTTTAACCAATTTACTTTCTGATCTTTAAAATGCCATACTGCTTTGAGAATTATATCTAGGTGTCGGTAGTGTTAGTAAAATAGCCGCTATTGTTAGTTGATACAACAGAAAGGCGTAGTATTTAGTATATGATCCTTTGATAATTTTTATTTATGGATTCCTTAATTATGAATATAATTTTAACCAGTATTTTCAATAGCTGTAAATAGAGTACAGAATATATATATATATATATATATATATATTTAAATGGCAGAGAATATGACATACATTATATACAAGCAGAATAAATATCCCGAACATATAACATGAACAGCCAATGTCTCCTAAACAATGGCCAGAGCCGTAAACCTGTTAGCCGTCACATGACGTTGCCCCAGCGCACCAGTGGGGGCGGAACACACCGCCCTCAACATCACAACATCCATGTCCGCAGGTGGGACTCGAACCCACAACCCGGCAACCGAGCGATCACAAGGAAACGCCTGACCTTGACCGCTTGACCACCGCGTCGACGAGTACAGAATATAGGAAGATAAAAATAAATTGAAATGTAATATTCTTTTGTATACGGAGGAATATTCTTTATTGTTTCAGTTCTACTTCCCATTGCGATAACAATTTATATTTACAAAATTGACAGATTAAATAAATATTTTCGCCATAGAAATGCATACAATGCAGGACTACTTATCGAACCCCAACGTCACCTGAACTATTGTCTCAAACAATATTGGCATTTTCTTAATATGAAGTTTTAACTCCTTACTTTTACCTCTATGGTCCAATCTTTTCTTAGGCGTACGGATGTAGATTTTTAGTAGAAAATTGTATTTTTGATTATTTTAAAATAAAAGTTCCCTAATTATGAGTAATAAATATTTTTTCTTAGTTGTAGAACAGAGTACAAAATATTGGGAAACAAAAATACATTGAAAGGTAAAATAAATTTAAATACGTAGGAATATTCTTTATTGCTTGAATTCTACTGTGCATTGCACTAATAATTTACTTTAGCAAATTAATAGTTTAAATCAAGAATTTTAATACGATACGAGCTTTTTGCTACAAAAATGCACAATTGAGTCGGACTTAACTTCAGCGCCATACGAATGATTGTATCAAACGATTTTGGAGTTTTAAACCATGGAGTTTTATCTCCTTCCCTTTACCTCCATGATTTTAGGATTCACAATAGTTAGATGGGGTACTGTATTGCTATTCTCATTATTAAGCTGTTTAAAATATATATGTTACTCCTTAAACAAATATTTACAAATATTTGTTTTAAGCATAGAGGTAAAAGTAAACTTTCTAACTCTACTCTTTCTAACTCCATGGTTTTAAGCATGATTAGTTTTGACAGTCATTTTTGTTATGAATAACATTTATGATATAGAGTATCTCTAACTGAAATTGGAGCGTTATAAAAAATGTCAACATTTATATCTCAAAACTTGACAAAAAAAATTTAAAGAATATCCACTTGTTTTGTCGAAAATAGGGTACAGATAATTAATATCTAAAAATAATTTAATATTTCAATATTTAAAAAAAACTTCGGAAAAACTAGAGTTTTTGTCTGAACAAATTTTTACTTCACTTTCTTACTTTCACTCGAAATATCTCTAAAACTATAAAAAATTATAAATAGTAAGCGACAAAACTATTTAGTAGGAAATCCAGTTTCTAGATCTATAATTTGTTCTTATAAAGTTCTTATAGTTTATGAAGACTCGTGTTTTGTCAATTTGAAGAAGGTTAAAAATTTTCGGTTTTCAAATTTGTAATGCTTATATTTCAAAAACTAAAAATACTAGCTATAAACTGTAAGAAGCAATTTGTAGACCTATAAAAACCCTACAAGAAAATTAAATTTAATTTTGAAAAAACAGTAAATAACATTTAAAATATCAAAACTGTTGTACCTCGATGTTTCCTCCTTGGTGAAATATTGATTTATAAGCACGAGATATTTTGTTTTGTTTCAAAGAAATTAGGACGTGAAGTGAACTTAGGCATTCTAAAAATGTTTAATGATTGATGAAGTTTGAAGAGAAAAAATGGAAGTACAAAATTCTAGTACGTATTTATGTCCCGCCAGACAAGTTTCACTTAAATCTTAAATTTCGTTAGAAATAGTGTATAAGTTTAATTTATTTGCCGCCAAGCAAATTAGTGCTATAATTTGATATTTTGGCTCAAAGAGTGTTGTCGGGGTAATCGGCCAAAATCGGAGCGAAAACTGAAAATGCTAGCTATGAACAGATTGCAAGTCATGTGTAGTCCTTTGAAAGCTCTACAAGAATATACTAGTATAATTGGATATCAAAACAGGTTCTTAGCTTTTGAAATAAAACCGTTATAATTTCAATATTTTAATAATTTGAACTGTTTTGAATATGTCTAAAAAAGACAATTCACCTACAAAGAACGCTGTTATTTACGCAAAACCATTTCGGCTCCATCGGACTGGAGCTACTGCCAATTCTTTAATCACCTGACCATTCAATTTTCCCGCTATGATATTTTTGTATTTTTTAACATAGCTTTAGTTTTGACAGTTTTCATGGATTTTCAACTTTTCTAAATATAAATCTGGAGTCTGGAGTCTGGAATATAAGCTGAATGAAATATTCATTGATTTTACATAGAGAAGAAGACAATTTAGGCCATTGTCTTATTTGGTGAAGTTAAGTATAATACATTATTGTAGCACTGTGATAATTGTAAAAATCTGATGTGGGCAGCACATGACTTTCCTTATATAATGCAATGAATTTATTACTCTTACAGTAAAAGAAAACAGGTTATTCTTATAGTAGATACTTATATTCTTTCCGAGATATTGAACTTTTGTCAGTGAGTCGTCATTTTCATTGATTTAGCATCATTTTTATCCATTTGGCGAGTCTTTCTTTAATTTAGCAACATTTAAAGAAGTCGCCTAGTTGGCGACATTCCACCAAATTCGTCGCCAAAATCTCGCCAAGCGTTATGGACTGAAAAATAAGTTATTCTTACAGCAGATAAATGACTATTGGCGTTCAAATACAAAAGTATTACTCAAAGTACCTTTTTTCATGAATGGAACGAGTTAGATCTACGAGAATGATGTCATCTAATTTATCGCATGGTATTACATATGAAAAGTGAACATGTTTCTCAATAGGAAATATTTTTTTTTATTTTATATGATTTTTTGATAATTTTTTTTAAAAATGAGCAATATCTCGAGAACGGTTCGTGTTAGCGTTCTAAAATTTATATCAATCGTTTTCTAATGAAAATTTACATAAGAAATGTCTATTTGCGTAACTTTATTAGAGGGTTTGATTTTTTGACGATTTCTTCAAAATTTCATTCGAAAATTTAGGGGGGTTCTAAAGATTCAATTGCTTATAAAAACAATAGACTTCCAGTGCTTATGGATTGTAATTTTTGTACCAAATTTCGTTCGAATCGGTCCATTCGTTCGTCAGTTATCGTCTCCACAGACTCACTGACACACACACATACTTTCACACACACACACAGACATCACTTTAAAAATGTTCGATTCGTGATCAGGGATGCTTGAAACGTGCTCTCCCGTCGAAAACTCGAATTCGAATTTTCGACCCCGTCACAATACCTTCCTTATACATTATGTATATAAGGAAAGTAAAAATATGAGTGTTGAATATATCGCAGTTTGGAGATATTTAAATAAAATTGCATTTCAGTTGGAAAGTGTTTTATACTCAAAGCTTTATACATGATTGATCTTTCTCGTTTTTTTTTTTTTTCTTTTATAAGCCGCGATTAGCATTTTTTTGGAACAAAATTTGTAATCAAAGAAGAAAAGCGGACATTAGAGGGATGAGGCAATTTTGATACTGGAAACTTCGGCATCTTTTGAAATCTAGAAATTTCGGTACTATTTACAAAATTTGTTGCCGAAATTTTCAAAATGACATAAGGCATCGTTATTTCGTTCGAATTCGATTTGAAAAGTAAGGAAATCGGAAAAAAGAATAAGATACTCGATACATTTAGAAAGAGTCTCGATACAAAATCCATGATACATTTAAAGACTAGAATCGATAAGCTACACATTTTATATCAGCGACGCATGTATAGCGATACTTTCCAACCTTATGCAATATAATGTATATACTAACACAAATCAGTTAATGCATTACAGATGTGAGGCATGTTGCAACTTTACCATAACTTATTTCTGATTTTTTAAGAAAAATATTAATGGAGTAATTAGAGTACAAATTGGGTAAAATGTTTTTTTTTTCCAGACACCTCACTGAAGACCAACAAAATATGCAAAACCAGTTAAAATCGGGTGACAGAGTGACAAAGTATACTTTCTTACTTATTTGCAACGCATTCTTATAGGACAAGTCACTTAAAGTTTACATGAGGATTTGTTTTCACCACATCATGATTACAGAAACGAAGGCTGCCTTCTCACCTAATACCATCCTTCAAGAATTGTCGCGAGATAGAATCTGCAGGAGTCGACAAGATAGGTGAGTTCCTTTCAATCTCTCCTTTGCGACGACAGAGACAAAAGAATAGCATTTATCAGCGCCTCCTAGTTACAACCTCCCAGTGAGAGCTTGTACGAACTAATGGACCCTGTCAGAATTGCTTACGGGCACATTTGTGTATAAAATAAATTGCTCGAACTATTATTGTATGTAAACAGTCTGCAATTTAATTTTACTGCAGCGAATATCCATACAAAATTTTTAGTTCCCTCAGTTCATCCTTCGCTTCGTTCATCTCCATTTCCACACAATTATTCACAGACGAATATATAAATACACCATTGACCACGATGTCACCCCGTGAAGAAAATGAATTAATAGGTAAATAATCATTCCTGAGCGTCAAATATGAGTGCGGGATGTGTTATTTGTTAGAGTATGAAACTATCTGCAGCACCCACAGCTAGCAGTCACTTTTTTAGCGATCACATTTTACTTTCAACTCTTAAAACCTTCAGGTGGACTATGTCTCGTCAACATCTTTGTCGGGTTCGTTCTCGGCTCCAAAGGGACATAGAGAACTGAATCTCGTCCCGCAATTTCATGTCGTGGCACATTTGCTATCTAATTTTACATCATTAAGTTACATAGTTACGTCATTTACCGTCCCTGTTTCTGTCCTTTTCATGTATTTTCTTTACGACTTGAGGTTTAGTATCTTCTGAGGTATTGTGTTCCTAGTTCTAACGCGGCGATCCATAGATAAGTTTGAATGTAAATTACGGCACAAAATGATAGCTATAAAAGTAAAAAATAAATTAAGATAAAAAACAAGTTTTTCAATATCTTTCCCTACACAACAGTAGTAGACAGAAAAGTAGAAAATGCATTTTATGATCACAAATGAAGTATATCCTAACTGAGGGTGTACACAAATTCAATCTAAAACAATGTTATATAAATCTTAACAATATTCAAAATTGATGTTATGCAAAATTGCTAAAGAGAAATGAGGACGTAGGCATTTCAATTCAAACTAATGCTATACTCATTTTATACCTAATAAAAAAAAACTTGATTAACTGGGTTGAACCCGGATTGAAAACATGAAATACATTGAACCCTATGGGACTTAATTTTTTAAACATTCTTTAAGCGAAGTAAAAATTCACAAATTGCTTCGAAAATTTTAGGAAATATTTAATTATCCCATAAAATATACAAAAAAAAAACATTTCAGGAACATATGTTCGGCAGTTTTTTAAATAAACATTAAAATAATAATTTCCCCATATAATATGAAGAGATCAAGTGACCCACTTCAAAATAAAATATGTCATCCATCTTCTTTCCCAGAGTAAAAATCGTAATTTTTAAAATTCTTTTCAATTTAGAATTAGTGTTGCATCCGTCCAACAACCGCTTAATTTTTGATTAATTTCTGTACAAATATAATCTACGCCAACGCAATTACAATATTTTTTAGTTTAAATGATCATCAAACTTTGATTATTTCTACAATGAAGCCTAATTTTATGGTATGCAAAATGTAAGCAAATCAGGCGATTGTAAGGTGAGTTAGTAATATGTATAAGAATTGCTGAATAAATATCAAGCAAAATTCTTTAGCTCTAGAGTCTGGAATATAAGCGGAATGAAATATTCATTGATTTTACATAGAGAAGCAGACGATTTAAGCCATTGTCTTCTTTGATGAAGTTTTAAGTTCCCAAGTATAATACATTATGGTAGTACTGTGATAATTTCAACAAGAAAGATCAATCATACATAAAGCATTGATTATGAAACACTTTCAAACTTTAATGCAATTTCATTTAAACATCTCTAAAATGCGATACATTACTCGGTAATATTTTTAAAATGATCACAATACTACATTAATTTATTATATTTGAAAACTTCATCGAAAACAAATGAAATTTATTCAAATGACGTCATCGAAATATAACACGCCTGACTCCCTCTATAAAAGCAGCATCTCATTCATAAATATTTTCCATTCACCTCATTCATTACAATACTATAATAATTTATTTTATTTAAAAACTTAAGACCATGATTATACAAGCAATTAAACTTTATGTTTAAAACTTCATCGACAAAATCGTCCTTCTCCCTGTAAAATCAATGAATATTTCATTCATATCAGCTATATTGCAGATTCAATGAGCTAAATAATTTTGCGTTAAAGAAATGCAGCAATTCTTATACAACTCATTCTACATATTTTGCTGTTTACATTTTCCATAAGTGAATAGTAGGCTTTGTTGTAGAAGTAATCAAAGTTAGATTATCATTTAAACTCAAATACTATATTGTCATTGCGTTGTTTCAGTATGTAGATGCACAGAATTTAAGCAAAAATAAAGCGGTTTTAGGACGGATACAACATTCAATATAAATTAAAAAGAACTTTAAAAATCAAGATTTTGAGACAAGATGGATGCCATATTTTATTTTGAAATGGGTCACGTGACCGCTTCGTATAAAAGCTGTTATTATTTTAATTTTTATTTAAAAACTACTGAATATATTTCGCTGAAATTTTTTTCATATATTGTATGGGATAGTTTGGATATTTCCTAAAACATTCGAAGCTATTTGTGAATTTTAAATCCGCTTAAAAAATGTTTGAAAAATTAGGTCCCATAGAGTTCAATGTATTTCATTTTTTCAACCCGGGTTCAATTCAAAGCTAATTGGGTGATATTATCCATTTATATTCCCATAGGTCCCACAGACCGTCTGAACAACATACGAAAATTTCATTTTGATAAAGACATTTTTACAGCAGTTATCGTGCTAACGGACAGACAGACAGACAGACAGAATGAATGAACAAAGTCATAAACCCTTTTCAACTTTATTGTAAATTGTTAAAAAGTTTCTGGATACAAATTCCATGATACATTTAAAGACTAGGATTGAAACACGATACATTTTGTGTCCCGATACGTTCCATCTCTAGGTAATATAATGCATATATTACCACAAATCAGCTGAATGCATTATCGACGTGAGGCATGTTACCAACTTAAAAATAAATTCTTTATGATTTTTTACGAAAAATTTTAATTGTATAACTTGTGTATGAAATGTGGTAAAATGTTGTATTTTTCGTACACCTCACTGAAGAACAACAAAATATGCAAACCCAGTTAAAATTAGGTGACAGGATGACAAATAATACTTTCTTACTTATTTGCAACTCATTCTTATTGGACAGAAGGCACTTAAAGTCTACATGACTATTTGTTTACACCGCATCAAGAATACAGGAACGAAGGTTGCCATTTCACCCAATACCATCCTTCAAGAATTGTCGCGAGAAAGAATCTGCAGAAGTCGACAAGATAAATGAGTTCCTTTCAATCTCTCCTTTGCGATGACAGAGACAAAAGAATAGCATTTATCAATGCGTCCTACTTACAACCTCCCAGTGAGAGCTTGTACGAACTAATGGACCCTGTCAGAATTGCTTACGGGTACATTTGTGTATAAAATAAATTGCTCGTACTATTATTGTATGTAAACACTGTGCAAGCAATTGAATTTTACTGCGGCCAATGTCTGTACAAAATTTTTAGTTCCCTCAGTTCATCCTTCGCTTCGTTCATCTCCATTTCCACACAATCATTCACAGACGAATATATAAATACGCCATTGACCACGGTAACACCCGGTAAAGAAACATTCATGACGATGAAATATGAGTGAGAGATGTGTTATTTGTTTCATTATGTCACTTTTTTAGCGATCACATTTTACCTACACCTCTTAGGAACTTCACGTGGTCTCTGTCCTCGTTCATCATCTTTGACGAGTTTCTTTCTCAGCTCCCAGGTGTGGCATCGAAATCTGCGATGCATATTTTTGTTTTAAAATGCTCTTTTCATGTCATGTAAATGTAGAATCTCTCAGACGATTTTCTGTCGAAATAGAGCAAATTGTGGAGTGTGTGCGACCTTGAAAAGGCTCGCCTGCCAGTCAGCGGAGAGAGAAAGCAAAGCCGTTGAGTGTTAATTTTATTTTGTTGATTATTTTCCAATGCTCGGTTTTGTACGTGTGATATGTATATGTGTGTTGTGACGTCAGCGCGAAAAATGTAGAGGGACGCGCTTGGATGAAGAAGAGAGCTTACGATGGACGAGAGGGCTGTCGGTCGCATATAGATTTTGTTCCAATGTAAAACAAAAATGAATCTATTTTAAATTTTAATTTAACTTTACAAAGTGCTCTCATAATGTTCTTCGACCGACAGAGCCCCTCAGAACCGAAATATAGGTTCGTATGTAATTTTCCTTTAATTGGGAGATTGTAAAATTGAATTGCTGGTGGTATGTCTATGGAGTTTTTAAATGTAAAAAGCCAGCTTAAAAGTAATAGATCTGTATCAATCTCCCCTGGTATATTCTATTGTGAAAAGGTTATTAAATTTGAGTAATATCTATGCTAAAAGATTTTCAAGCTAGATATATTGTGTTGAAACAAATTTAGAAAACCTAACTTATGATTAAAGGAGTTAGAATTGCCATTTTTGGAAAACTGTATTTAAATTACAAATTATGTCTTATCTGTGTTTCATAATGAAATTAAAGAACGTTCCTTTACTATAATGAAATATATAGAGTCTTCTTTTCAAGTGTTATTTTTCCTTGCCATTTATTACTTCCAGCCATTGAGTTGTAGTTTCGCTTCTCACCAGGGAGACGGATCTGAACTCTGGAGTTAAGTACTTACCACTATGGGATTAATGTGTTATACATGTTTTATATAAACTAACTTTATACATTTGAATGTGAAAGCAGAAGAGTCTTTTAACACTTAGAAACGCTTTTACACAGGTTATGTAGGGAACTGAATCTCAGCCCGCAGTTTCATGTCGCGCACATTTACTATCTAATTTTACGTCATTACGTTACATAGTTATGTCATTTACGCACGTCATGACTCCGTTTCTGCAGTTTCCATTTTTATTACGACTTATGGTTCAGGGTCTTCTGAGGAATTGTGTTCCTGATTCTAACGCGTCAATCCATAAGTTTGAACATAAATTACGGCACAAAATGATAACTATAAAAGAAAACAAGAAAGATCAATCCTGCATAAAGCATTGATTATGAAACACTTTCCAAATTCAATGCAATTTTATATAAATATCTCTAAAATGCGATAAATTCATCGGTAATATTTTTAAAATTATCGCAAAAACATCTCTAAAATGTGATACATTCCTCGGTAATACTTTTAAAATTATCATAATACTACAATAATTTATTAAATTTGAAAGCTTCATCGAGAACAAATGAACTTTATTCAAATGACGTCATCGAAATATAAATCGCCTCTATATAAAAGCAGCATTTTATTCATAAACATGTTTCCAATCGTTTCATTCATCACAATACTATAATAATTTATTTTATTTAAAAATTTGAAAATTTGTTATCTACCATATTTATTTTCAAATGTGAAACCTCTCTAATATATAAAACAATGAAACTCTTGGAAAGATATTTATTATATAATATCTCATTTTCCTTTCTGCAGGATGTAGCTATAATCAGAATTTAATTGAATTTGTTTTTCTCCTTATATTAAATAATTTTTATTTAAATAACTACCAAACATATTTTACTGAAATTTTTTCTATATATTTTATGGGATAATTTGAATATTTTCTAAACCTTTCGAAACAATCTGTGAATTTTAAATTCGTTTAAAAAATGTTTGCAAAATTAGGTCCTATAGGGTTCGATGTATTTCATTTTTTCAACCCGTGTTCAATCCAAAACTAATTGGGTGATATTATTCATTTATATTCCCATAGGTCACACAGACCGTCTGAAAAACATACTTAAATTTCATTTTGATAAAGTCATTTTTGCGGCAGTTATCGTGCTAACGGACAGACAGACAGACAGAATGAACAAAGTCATAAACACTTTTCAACTATGTTGTAAAGTGTTAACAAGAAAGATCAATCACGCTTAAAGCATTGATTATGAAACACTTTCCAACCGCAATGCAATTTTATTTAAACATGTCTAAAATGCAATACATTCCTCGGTAATATTTTAAAACTTATCACAATACTACATTAATTTATTATATTTGAAAACTTCAACTTTCATTGAAAAAAATGAACTTCATTCAAATGATGGCATTGAAATATAAATTGTCTGGTTTAAACATCTCTAAAATATGATACATTCCTCGGTAATAATTTTAGAATTATCATAATACTACGATAATTTATTATATTTGAAAACTTCATCGAAAACAACTGAAATTCATTCAAATGACGTCATAGAAAAAATAACACGCCTGGCTCTCCCTATAAAAGCAGAATTTAATTCTTAAATAATTTCCCATTCATGTCATTCATCACAATACTATGATAATTTATTTTATTTAAAAATTAAGACCATGGAGCTACAAGTAATTAAACTCTATGCGTAAAACTTCATCGAAAAAAATCGTCCTTCTCTTTATAAAATCAATGAATATTTTATTCATATCAGCTACGCAGACTCCATGAACTAAATTATTTTGTGTTGAAGAAATACAGCAATTTTAATACAACACATTCTACATATTTTGCTGTTTACATTTTACATAGGTGAAAAATAGGCTTCGTTGTAGAAATAATCAAATTTGGATGAGCATTGAAACTCAAATATATTATCATTGCGTTGTCTCAGTATGTAGATGCACAGAATTTAAACAAAAATAAAGTGGTTTTAGGACGGATACAACACTCAATATGAATTAAAAAGAACTTTAAAACTCACGATTTTGAGACAAGATGGATGCCATATATCATTTGAAGTGGGTCACGTGATCTTTTCATATCATGGTCACGCGATCGCTTCATATAATAGGTGTTATTATTATTTTAATTTTTATTTAAAATTAAAAAACTACTGGATTTATTTCACTGAATTTTTTTTATATATTTTATGAAACAATTTGAATATTACTTAAAATTTTCGAAGCAATTTGTGAATTTTAAATCCGCTTAAAAAATGTTTGAAAAATTAGGTCCCATAGGACTCAATGTATTTCATTTTTTCAACCCGGGTTCAATCCTAAATTAATTGGTTGATATTATTCATTTATATTCCCATAGGTCCTACAGACCGTCTGAACAACATACTAAAATTTCATTTTGATGAAGTCATTTTTACGGCAGTTATCGTGCTAATGGACAGACAGAATGAACAAAGTCATAAACACTTTTCAACTATGTTGTGAAGTGTTAAAAGCAAATTTTGCAATGAATTTCCCTACACAACAATGATGCACAGAAAAGTAGAAAATATATTTTATAATCACATACGAAATAAAACTTTATTGAGGGTGTACACAAGTTGGGGGTGTACACAACGAAGGTGTACACAATTGAGGATATACACAATATTATAAACACTATTTAATTAGCAACCAGCAGAGCCCACACGCCCTGCTTGCTATTATTTGGCTTAGGTAAAACTAAGATCGCATCTGTTTAAATTTATAATTGCATTAAATAATGCAACAACTTCGGCCCCAATTTGCGCTCAAACTTTTAAAAGCAAAATCACAATAGGCTCAAATGAATAAATAAAATAAGCAGGCTCTTGTTTCTCCCCGCAAAAAACGTGCTCACAATAATATATCGATATTTTTCTAATTTGATATGAAAGTTTGTGTGCATTTGGTTGAATGGTTAATGGAAAAATTTAGTAACAAAACAGCCCTTTCCATAAATCACTATTCAAAAAATTTTCCATGCCCCGTTCCAGGACCTCAATATGAAATGAAGTATATGTGTTGCACCTGGTGATAAGCCTCTTACAGGTAAAATTATCAAATAGATAATTCCTCAAATGGATTTCGATGTCAGAAGTTCCCGTATTCTGACTCATTCTCGATAAAAATATTGCATCCATTCTGGGGCGTGTCTGCGTCTTCACCAAAATGAAAGCTTTGCAGAAACCATTAATAACAGTTTTAGTTTTCAAGTTAAAACCTCTTGCACTATCACCATCAACTGCTTCAAGGCCCGATCCAAAAATACCCTTTTTATTTAGAGGAAAACCATTTCCAACCTGAAAAACGATTTTTTCGTCACTTAACGATATTTTCGTCAATCGACGATATCTTTTGATGATATTTTCGTCAATCTGGGGCTAAATATCGCCAAGTTGGCGATATTTCGCTAAATTATTAGCCAAATTCACCATATTTATCGTTAAGTGTTACAAACAAACGGAGATAAGCGCATTTCTTATATACTAGAAGTATGCCTGTCATATGACGGAATTAAAAATTTGCAAAGCATTGCCTCCTATTTAGCGTCATTTTTACCAATTTGGTGACATTTTTATCAATTTGGTGACATTTATACCAATCTGGGAATACTTAAAAATCTCGTCAAATTTGCGACATCCCCCAAAATATTTCGCCAAATATTACGGACGGACGAAGTCGTCCTTATAGTCGTTTATAATGTTCTTTCACAGATATTGAAGTTTCATCAATTAATCGCCATTTCCATTGATTAAACGTCCTTTTTATCAATTTGGGGACATTTTCGTCAGTTTGGCATCATTTCAAAAACTCGCCAAGATGGCGATATACCGTCAAAATTCGTCGCCAGAAATTCGCCAAGCGTTACAAACGGAGAAATGGGTTATTCTTATAGTAGATTCTTATATATTTTCCAAGATATTGAATTCCTATCAATTTGTCGTCATTTTCATTGAATTAGAGTCCCTTTTATCAATTTGGCAACATTTAAAAACTTGCTAATTTGGTAATATTCAGCCAAATTCGATGCCAAAATTTCACCAAACGTTATGAACAGAGAAATATGTTATTCTTATAGTAGGTGAACGACTAATGGCGTCCAAATACAAAAAAATCTGATGTGGGCAACACATGACTTTCCTTATATAATGTAATGAATTTACTACTTTTCAGTAAAAAAAATAGGTTTTTTCTTATAGAAGATACTAATATTCTTTCCAAGATATTGAATTTTCGACAATGAGTCGTCATTTTCACTGATTTAGCGCCAATTTTATCCATTTGGCGAGATTTTCGTTAATTTGGCAACATTTCAAAAAGTCGCCAAGTTGGCGACATTCCGCCAAATTCGTCGCCAAAATTTCACCAAGCGTTATGGACGAAGAAATAAGTTGTTCTTACCGCAGAGAAATGACTATTGGCGTTCAAATACAAAAGTATTACTCAAAGTATTTTTTTTCATGAATGGAACGAGCTAGATCCACGAGAGTGATGTCATCCAATTTATCGCATGGTATTACATATGAAAAGTGAACATGTTTCTCAATAGGAAATATTTTTTTTTTCATTTTATATGACTTTTTAATAATTTTTTTGAAAAATGTGCAATATCTC
Source organism: Amaurobius ferox (assembly GCA_951213105.1). NCBI lineage: Eukaryota > Metazoa > Arthropoda > Arachnida > Araneae > Amaurobiidae > Amaurobius > Amaurobius ferox. The sequence continues at coordinate 169,416,845 of OX578135.1, read as the reverse complement.
GAGAACGGTTCATGTTAGCGTTCTAAAATTTATGTCAATCGTTTTCTAATGAAAAATTACATAAGAAATGCCTATTTGCGTAATTTTATTAGTGGTTTCGATTTTTTGACGATTTTTTCAAAATTTTATTCGAAAATTCAGGGGGTTCTGAACATTCGATTACGTATAAAAACAATAGGCTTCCAGTGTTTACGGATTGTGATTTTTGTACCAAATTTGGTTCGAATCGGTCTATTCGTTCGTAAGTTATCGTCACCACAGACTCACTGACACACACACATACTTACACACACACACATACACACACACAGACATCACTTCAAAAATGTTTGATTCGTGATCAGGCATGCTTGAAACGTGCTCTCCCGTCGAAAACTCGATTTCGAATTTTCGACCCCGTCACAATACTTTCCTTATACATTATGTATATAAGGAAAGTAACAATAACCCAAAGTATCTTACAGTAGATTCTTATATTCTTTCCAGCATATTAAATTTTGATCAATTAGTAGCTATACTCATTGATTTAGTGTCATTTTTATCAATTTGAAGACATTTTTATAAATTTATCGACATTTTCGTAAATTTGACGACATTTTCGTAAATTTGACGACATTTTTGTAAATTTGACGACATTTTCGTAAATTTGGCAACATTTGAAAAACCTGCCAAGTCGGCGATATTCTGCTAAATTCGCACCAAAAATTTTGCCAAGCAATATGGATCGAGAAATAGGTAATTCTTTTAATAGATAAACGACTAATGGCGTCCGAATACAAAACTATCACCCAAAGGAGCTTCTCTAGTGAATGGAACGAGTTAGATCTACGACAACGATGGTAATAAATTTATCGCATAATATTACATATAAAAAGTGAACATATTTCACAATAGTTAATACTTTTTTTTCTTAATTCTATGTGATATTTTGATACATTTGTTTGAAAAATGGGCAGTATCTAAAAAACAGGTACGTGCAAGCGTTCTAAAGTTGTTGTCAATCGTATTCTATTAAAAAATCACACAAGAAATGATTATTTACGTAACTTCATAGAAGGTTTTGATTTTTTTCAAAATTTCATTTCAAAATTTGGGAGGGTTCTGCACATTCGATTGCATTTAAAAACAATAGGCTTCCAGTGTTCACTGATTGTAATTTCTGTACGAAATTTCGTTCGAATCGCTTCATTCGTTCGTAAGATATCTCCTCCACAGATTCACTGACACACACAGACAGACATCACTTCAAAAACGTTTGATTCGTTTTCAGGGATGCTTGAAACGTTCTCTCCCGTCAAAAACTCGAATTTGGATTTTCGACCCCGTCACAATACTTTCCTTATACATCATATGTAAATAAGGAAAGTAAAAAGCATGAAACTGTTTTATTTTTAAGATGAAAGTTTTTTAATATTGAAACCACATTCATTAAAATTAACTAGAGAAAGTATTTATTTCTGTGTGAGCGATTTGCAGCGCAAAGGACGCAGAAAAATTTAACAAGAAAGATCAATCATGCTTAAAGCATTGATTATGAAACACTTTCCAACTTCAATGCAATTTTATTTAAACAAGTCTAAAATGCAATACATTCCTCGGTAATATTTTGAAACTTATCACAATACTGCATTGATTTATTATATTTGAAAACTTAAACCTTCATCGAAAAAAATGAACTTCATTCAAATGACGGCATTGAAATATAAATTGCCTGGTTTAAACATCTCTAAAATGTTATACATTCCTCGGTAATAGTTTTAGAATTATCATAATACTACGATAATTTATTATATTTGAAAATTTCATCGAAAACAACTGAAATTAATTCAAATGACGTCACAGAAAAAATAACACGCCTGGCTCTCTCTATAAAAACAGGATTTCATTCATAACTTTCTCCCATTTATTTCATTCATCACAATACTATAATAATTTATTTTATTTAAATATTTTGTTTAAGACCATGAAGCTACAAAAAATTAAACTCTATGCTTGAAACTTCATCGAAAAAAATCGTCCTTCTCTTTATGAAATCAATTAATATTTCATTCATATCAGCCATGCAGACTCCATGGACTAAATTATTTTGTGTTAAAAAAATACAGGAATTCTAATACAACTCATTCTATATATTTTGGTGTTTACATTTTACATAGGTGAAAAATAGGCTTAGTTGTAGAAATAATCAAATTTAGATGAGCATTTAAACTCAAATATATTGTCATTGCGTTGTTTCAGTATGTAGATGTACATAATTTAAGCAAAAATAAAGTAGTTTCAGGACGGATACAACACTCAATATGAATTAAAAAGAACTTTAAAAAATCACGATTTTGAAACAAGATGGATGCCATATATCATTTTGAAGTGGGTCATGTGATCGTTTCATATCATGGTCGTTCATATAAGAGGTGTAATTATTATTTTAATTTTTATTTAAAAAACTACTGAATATATTTCGCTGAATTTTTTTTTATATATTTTATGGAACAATTTGAATATTTCCTAAAACGTTCGAAGCAATTTGTGAATGTTAAAACTGCTTAAAAAATGTTTGAAAAATTAAGTCCCATAAGGTTCAATGTATTTCATTTTTTCGACCCGGGTTCAATCCAAAACCAATTGAGTAATATTATTCATTTATATTCCCATAGGTTCTACAGACCGTCTGAACAACATACTAAAATTTCATTTTGATTAAGTCATTTTTACGGCAGTTGTCGTGCTAACGGACAGACAGACAGACAGAATGAATGAACAAAGTCATAAACACTTTTCAACTTTGTTGTAAAGTGTTAAAAATAAACGAGTTTGTTTTTGTGGTGGTTAGGGTTACCGTACTTCCAAGCAAGGTTACCAATGCTACGATTTTCGCCAAACCGCCAAGCGTGTCACTCCGGGCCGCATTATGGAAATACGCTACGCTTCACAACTCGCTTATTAACCTCACATGCGAGAGAGCGTCATTTCGAAGCAGTATTTTTGGACATTTCGCGAAGTCAAATTTTCTCAACACAGTGATTTATATTTTTGGAAAAAGGTCCAAAAAATTATAAAAGCTCTTTAACCACATATCAAAGTTGGTTTCTTTACGCAAGGTAAAATGCACAGAATAATATTAGCGTCAATGGGGCAAAATATTTCAAAGTGGCCTAGAATTTTTTTTAATTGAAGGTTATTCGTTCATACAGTTTATGATTCTGTTTAGAGGAATGTTTTCAAATTTCAGCTGCAACTTGCAGTTCGGCAGATTTGAGTGTGTTTGCCCTTTATATATAATAAATCAGATGAATCTACAATATGACCTTCTGACATAATTTTAAACCATCTATTGCGTGGTCATACTTTACTTCATTGTATTGCAGAGGAAAGAATTGCAAAACTCTTCTGCAGCGTCAAGAAAATGAATGAGCTGTTTCTTGTCCGCTTTCAGTGTCTTCGCTGTGAAGAAAAATGAAACAGTTTTTATCGGGCACTGTCCTACTTTCATGTAAGATATTACAACGAATTGACCACATCCAAAAAACATAGTGGTGTTGATAAAATGTCTTTGTGCATAGTGGGATTGATAAGAATGAACATCGTTTATGTGGTACTACATTAAGTAGAATCTAAATTGTGCGTAAATACGCCATATTGAAAATGTCATCCGAAAACAGTTTTCGTAAATATCTCGTAAAGCGAATATTGTTACCACAGTTTTTGCTATAAAAACGACAACATTTTTACACAAAACATGGTTTTATTTGTAACCTTAACCGTTTTCTTAAATTCGCGCAGTAAAAAGTTTACAGAATGATTATGACTTGCATTCATAGATTTCACTTCAGTTTCCTTTGCGCAGCTTTGTAATAATTCTCTCTTCTGTTTCAGTTTCAAGTTCGACATAGATCAAAGTCTAAAAATGGCTAATAAACATCATTTTATTTCTTGAACATCGTCTTAAAATCGTGACGATAACTTCAATTCAAAATTAAGATACCTTATCTATAAAACATGCTTCCATTGCAGATAATAATTATATTTATAGCGGATAAAAATGCGTAATGCGTGTAAATGCAATGTAACTGTGTGACCATATTTACATTTGTCATACTTTTACAAAAATATATTTTATAAAGCTTCAGTCCTTTTATTTTTATTTTTTTACACTATGGCTACGATTTTGATACCATTTATGAATGAATATACAAAATTAATTTGACCAATTTTTTTTTCAAAAACAAAAATTTTTGTTCATACGAGTTTTTGCTTCATTTTGCTTAGTTTCACTCGAAATGTCTTCTAAACTATAACATATAGGTATGAATACTGAGAGACAAAAATACTCAGAAAAATCAAATTTCTAGATCCATAATCTATTTCTACAAAGCTCTTTCTTATATTTTTCAAGGTCTTGTCAATTGAAAAAAGTTGGAACTTTTTCGTTTCTAAAGTCTACAAAGCTTATCTTGTAAACAAACTGAAAGTATTAGCTGTGACAAGTAATAATTAATTAATTTGTAGTCCTTTGAAAGGCTTAGAATTTACAAATGAAACTTTATTGGAATTTCATTATTCAAGATATTATTCACGCAAAACTATGTCGGCTCCATCAGACTTAGAGCCACAACCGATTTTTTCACTAGATTTTGGTTACTTTGGTTTATTTTTATATTTATTTAGATTTACTTTCCCTACAATGCATAGTATATGTAAAGGGGAAATGTTGTAAGATCAAAAATCCTCATTTCCGATATTTAGTGTCCTTAATCAATAGCTGAAGTTATATTTTCGATTATATTATATTCTATATAAGACTCAGAAATTTTCCAATCGTCCCAATTATTCCCCTGCGAAGAAACATCAGTCATATCACTCGTATTTAGCTAAGGGGGTTTATAAATAACAAGCTCGATAAGTAGCAAGTTAAAACAATCGGGAACACACATCCCCTGATGTCCTTCGCCTAAGGCTACTACACTCCTATCGAGGAGGGGGGGGGGGCTTGCAGTCACTTTTGCCCCCCACGATTAGTTATCTAGAAACGGTACCTGCAGCTGAATTGTTTCTGCATCATGCAGACCGACGCCCACAGCAAACTTCTTATCTCGTGGATGTAAAGAAAGTTGGGAGCCTTTCCATGCACGAAAAATGATGGTTGTTGTTTCATGGTAGTGATTCTCAAAATTTTAAATAAAATATTTGGAGATTGAATAAAAAAACAATGCATATTTTTCAGAATTCGCACCAAAGTTTCTTTTTCTTATGATTCATAAAAATTCTTTAAAAGTTTTCATTTTCAAGTTGGCAACAGTTAGTGACTCCGATACATTTGGCCCATTTGAGTTAATAATATAAACTATTTTGATGCCATTAACATCTATAACGTGGGTTAAAGTACTTGCCTCGTGTACTTATATAGCATATTTCTAGGAATCTATCCCATATAGCCCAGTCAGACTGATTGGGGAATTGACGGCCCAAACTGTTAAAGGTGCATACTTAAAACTTTACATACTCGAAGGATTTTTGACCTATAACTCACGAGAAATAACCAAAATGTTGGACTTTTGTTCTTTGGAATTCTGTAAAGTTCCGCTTTCTGAGTTACTTATGCGGGCGGTAATGTAAAGGTTAAGTTCCATTCTACCATCCTTTCCTGACTTAAGTTCCATTAATGATCTATAACATTTAACAAACACATACTTTATTCCAGCTAACTTCGCTGACAACTCAATACACAATTACATACACAGAATATTTACAAGCTAGCACTATCATATCTAGAGTCTGTTTCAAAATTATAAGACCACTCAAAATTCCACCCTTTCTCAACAAAGACAACATTGAATGTGAATTTAAAAGAGGGTGTATGAAACGAAATAGTTTTGCAGGGTTCATTCATTTAGCTTAAAAAAAAAGATCGAATATTATTTTCGTGCCAAATGATATTTCGAAATCACGGTGTTATATAAATACAAGAAAGATCAATCATGCTTAAAGCATTGATTATGAAACACTTTCCAACTTCAATGCAATTTTATTTAAACAAAAGTCGAAAATGCAATACATTCCTCGGTAATATTTTAAAACTTATCACAATAATACATTGATTTATTATATTTGCAAACTTAAACCTTCATTGAAAAAAATGAACTTCATACAAATGACGGCATTGAAATATAAATTGCCTGGTTTAAATATCTCTAAAATGCAATACATTCCACGGCAATATTTTAAAAACTATCATAATACTACGATAATTTATTATATTTGAAAATTTCATCGAAAACAACTGATTAATTCAAATGACGTCACAGAAAAAATAACACGCCTGGATCTCTCTATAAAAACAGGATTTCATTCATAACTTTCTCCCATTTATTTCATTCATCACAATACTATAATAATTTATTTTATTTAAACATTTTATTTAAGACCATGGCGCTACAAATAATTAAACTTTATGCTTAAAACTTCATCGAAAAAAATCGTCCTTCTCTTTATAAAATCAATTAATATTTCATTCATATCAGCCATGCAGACTCCATGGACTAAATTATTTTGTGTTAAAAAAATACAGGAATTCTAATGCAACTCATTCTACATATTTTGCTGTTTACATTTTACATAGGTGAAAAATAGGCTTAGTTGTAGAAATAATCAAATTTAGATGAGCATTTAAACTCAAATATATTGTCATTGCGTTGTTTCAGTGTGTAGATGCACAGAATTTAAACAAAAATAAAGTAGTTTTAGGACGGATACGACACTCAATATGAATTAAAAAGAACTTTAAAAAATCACGATTTTGAAACAAGATGGATGCCATATATCATTTTGAAGTGGGTCGGTCATGTGATCGTTTCATATCATGGTCACGTGATCGTTTCATATAAGAGGTGTAATTATTGTTTTAATTTTTATTTAAAAAACTACTAAATATATTTCGCTGAATTTTTTTTTATATATTTTATGGAACAATTTGAATATTATCTAAAATTTTCGAAGCAATTTGTGAATTTTAAATCCGCTTAAAAAATGTTTGAAAAATTAGGTCCCATAGGGCACAATGTATTTCATTTTTTCGACCCGGGTTCAATCCAAAACTAATTGGGTAATATTATTCATTCATATTCCCATAGGTTCTACAGACCGTCTGAACAACATACTAAAATTTCTTTGATTAAGTCATTTTTACGGCAGTTATCGTGCTAACGGACAGACAGACAGAATGAACAAAGTCATAAACACTTTTCAACTTTGTTGTAAAGTGTTAATAAGACCACTTTAGATTTCCTAGTAATGCAGACGATCTTTCTTTGTTTAACTTCGGAGTTTAGCTGTAACCTAAACCATCTGGAAAGGTTGGAAAGAATGAAAAAAGGCAGAAATTCAGAATTCTGTTTGATTTGTTGAATTATTAAAATGCCTCATGGAAGTGATTTGTCTGAAGTAGAATTGCGAAAAGTTTGGTTGAAAGTCGGAACGTGAAATAAGTAAGATTCTTAATCGTTCTAAAACGGGTATTTACAATTTTTTGAGTAAAAAATAATTGCATGGAAAGCAGAAAAGATCTGGCCGCAAAAAGCAGTTATCGTCTCGTGACAATAGACAAATTTTCTAGCTTGCAACGAAAAGCTACCAGTCCACTTATAAAATAGCACAGCAGACAAGTAAACAAGTGTCTCATGTAACTTTGTGGAGAAGTTTGAAGTCGAATATTGATGTTAAACTTCGGAAACTAAGAAGCAAACCACGATTTCTTAAACATCATAAAGAAACACGTCTGAAGTGGGCAAAGAATGTCATGTCCTGGAACTCTACATGGAAAAATATAATATTTTCGGACGAGAAAAAATTTAACTTAGACGGTCCGGACGGCAATAACTACTACTGGCATGACTTAGGCAAGAATCTCGCTTCAGTAGGCAGATAGGAGTTCTTCAGTAGGCAGATAGGAGGCGGTTCCGTTATGGTGTGGGGCGCTTTTTCATATGCAGGAAAATGCGATCTGCAAAGAGTTGATGGCACAATGAACTAGGACAGTTATCAACAGATGTTATACGGAAGTCTGATAACCTTTGGGCCACTTTTAGGAGGACCGAAATGGAAGTTCTAACAAGATAATGCTCCCAGTCATGCATCTAAATCAACAAAAGCATGGCTCAAAAGAGAAAAGATTGATGTTATATCTTAGCCGAGCCTTAGCTCTGACCTAAATAAACCTCATAGAAAACCAGTCTCGCCAAGTATACGAAAACAACAAACAATATCATTCGGCATATGAATTGGAAGTCGCCATTGTGGAGAAATAGGACAATATTCCGTAATCGGTCTTTAAAAATTTAATTAAATCGATGCCAAATTGTGTGTTTCAAGTTATTCAGAAAAATGGGGGAGCAACAACTTACTAAATTTGCTAAAACTTTCTTTTTCCGCATGTGATCTTATAATTTTGTAACAGGTATTTTTGCCACTTTTTGTTATATTGCTGTTATATTTTTTCTAAATGAATTTCGTACATGTAAGTTGCTAAATTTAATTTAAAACTTGTTCTGACATGGAGTAGTTTTGATTTTGAATAAAAAATATTTTATTAATTACCTAAATAACAAAAAGTCTCGTGGTCTTATACTTTTGTAACAGACTGTATACCTCAACTTAATCTTAACCTTGCGCTACTGAACTGAATTAGCAATACTAACCAACTATTAAATCATAGCTATCTATACTCACAATATTGTAGAGACCATCCTATTGCTGCGTGCTTCCATTAATGAACAGATCAACACCACACTCTCGTATAAAGATAACAGACGAAGCTGACGACGACGATTCACGCTTGCATCTTTCTCGAATACGAATCCTGGAGATATTCCCCTCCGATCTGACTTCTGCCGAACGCTTGCCGCATTTATAGTCCTGGCCAGACGTGAGTACGTGTTGTACAGAGTTGAGACATTTCGTGCATGAATTAACATAATGAACAGTAGAATTATCATACAGTAATAGAATCCTCACAATTCTTTATTCCAACATTTTAAGCTAAGCTTCCACTCAAGAACGACTGAACACACACATTTCGATTTTATACAAGTCTGAGGCAAAAAAAAAATCTTGCATTTTCTAATTTATCTCAATGGGCGTACAATCTCAACCATCCTTCAGATATTTTGACTTATAGTTACAGCAGACAACTTTATTATATTTTACAATTCAATTTTTTAAACAGATTTTGGGTTTATTAGGGACTTTAGTAACGCTTTTAATACCAAAATCGTCTGCTGACCATTCTTCAAATTAAAAAGATCTGATGTGGACAGCAAGTGACTTTCCCTATATAATGCAGTAAATAATGAATAAACTTATTTCACAGTGAAAACGTGGTGTGTAAGTTACGGCACAATGTTTTCAATGTTGAATTGCACATTGGACGCTTTTCGATGTTCGGACACTTTTCAATGTTGAATTGCACATTGGACGATAATGTGTAAAATTATTCCGAAACACCCAATTTACTTATATTTCACTCAACTCTAAATTGACAACTATCAATATTGATAGCATCCGCAATAAGCAGTAGAATCCATATATTAAAATAGTTCAATCATTAAATCATCCATATAGCGTCATTTTCGTCAACTTGTCGTCATTTTCATTAACTTAGCGTCATTTTTGCAATTTTGACGATATTTTCGTCAATCTCGGAGAAAATATCGCCAAGTGACAATATTTCGCTGAATTAGTTGCCGGGTTCGCCAAATTTATAACCAAGCGTTACAGACGAACGGAGAAAAGAGCATTCCTTATATATAAATGACTATTAGCGAATTGCTAGGCGTCAAAATACAAAACTATTGCACAAAATATATTTTCTTGAGAATGGAAAGAACTAGACTCATGATAATGATGTTAACAAATATATTGCCGACATATGAAAAATTAATATATTTCACAATAGTTAATACTTCTTATATATATTTTTTGTGATTTTTTAGATATATGTGTTTTAAAAAGTACAATATCTCGAGAAGGATTCAAGCTAGCATTTTAAAATTTATGTTAATCGTTTTCCAATAAAAAATTGCATAAGAAATAATTATTTACGCAACATTATTAACTTTCTGATTTTTGATTATTTGTTTCTTCAAAATTTCATTTAAAATTTGAAGGAGGGGAGGGAGTCGGAACATTGAATTGCGTTTAAAATCAATTGGCTTCCAGTATTTACTGATTATAATTCTTGTACCAAATTTTGTTCAAAACCCTCCATTCGTTTGAAAGATATTGTTTCCACATATTAACAGACCCACACACACCACCTCAAAAACGATCTATTTGAGTTCAACGATGCTTGAAACATGCTTTTCCTTTGAAAACTCGAGTTCGAATTTTTGACCCCGTCACAATACTTTCTTTATACATTACACTATATATATAGGGAAAGTAATTACACTGTTATGATTTAATTTATAGATTAAAATAAACATTGAAAATAAGACAAGCTACAGGGATCGGAGATGAAATGGTGTTTTACATACCACCATTTCCATATTAACAGAACTCTAAAATTTGCACCACTTTTATGCATCCATTTGAAACTGTTTTTGTTATTCAGATTTTTCATTAAGTGTGCACGACTGACCGCAAGCTACTTCGTCCGCCTGAAGCGTATGGGTGGTAATGGTTAGTATAATGTACATATTTTACATATTCTCAAGTTAATCTGCTCTTTTTTGTTGGCATCATCTAAATATTTTAATTTACACTTTAGGCTTAGTTAATTCTATCATTTTTAAAATGTCTATCACTAACTTAAAAAATATTAAAGTACAAAAACCAATATAAATGAGAAATCTAAATCATAAATTCGTTGTAAATGACATTTCGAATTTCCACTGAAACAATAAATAAATAAATAAACAAGAATGAGGAGATGTTATCTCGCAAAAGAAGAAATTATGTAGAAAGAAGAAGAGGAAGAAGAAGAAGAAAAATTCGGATGTGTGCAGCGTACGAATCTCCCTACAAGCTGAAATTCATTTTTATTTCACGTGTTTCATAATCCATTAAAATGAGTTTCCCTACAGAGAAATGACTGAGATATTTATTTGAAATGATATTCAATTTGCAATTTTAAAACATTTTTCTTTTCATCTAACGACTTATCGCATTATGAAATGTTACCAGTTCGTTAAAATTGCAAAAGAAAAATTCAAATATCTAGAGAACAAGTCTGTCCTGGGAAAACAGGGTTGAACCTATTTTTTTCGTAGTCAAAAATTACGTATCAAACGAGCATTTAAGCATATTCAGTTTTTTTTACTATTGATGTCGGCTATTTCTTCGACCATTTCTTAAAAAAAAAAGACATGTTTCATTTTTAGAATCGTATCAAAATATAATCAGCACCAGGGTAACCCAAGGATGACTTGCGTACCCAATTTCAGGAAATTTCGACAAATAATTTTTTAACTAAACTGGATACATATATTGCGGAGACACGCACACACACAGGCGTTACATTAAAAATGGCAGATTCGTACTCTAGAATGACCAAAACGTGTAAATCCGTCGGAAACTTGAGTTCCGATTTTCGTCACGATTCCAAAACCTCCCCTATACATTACCATGTTCTGTGGGGAAGTCACAAATGTCTTGACTGATAAAGACACCTAGACTTCTGGAGCAAAAAAAATGCCTGCTTTTAATACGAAATATTAAAATGCAAAATAGGGAGAAGAAATTGTTCCATTTGCCTCTAATGATGATGGATCAGCACCGAATTAGACACTGGCTTCTAATGGTGGATAGGCGGATGGCTTAATAGATCTCACGCACAGTCTTCAAAAATCAGAAAGGTAGATTAAGGAGAAGTTTGCGTGAGAAATACTTAACCTGACTTTTGGAAGAATTTCAGAGAGATAGATTTGTGAACCAAATAAACAGAATTCACTATTATATTATGGATGGATGCTTAAATTGGGTTGCAATTCAAATTTCAATGTTACTATTGAAAAAACGTCCAATTCAGCGGATTGATTGCCTTTTAATTGGGATAATTGAGTTGCATCCCTTCTGCTCCTCCGGAACTGATAATTTCATAGAAATTCGAAGTTTAATTCTTTATGTGGCTCCTTAATCAAAATAGGGCCAATTAGTAGGATGTGCACTACCCTTAATTAGGGGCGAAATGTACCGGGTCCATTTTGATGAAACATCCGCTGAAATATTCCAATTGTTGCTATTAAGAATTTTTTTTTAAATTTCAAGAAACGAGCAGCAAATAGATTATCCAAAACTATATGGTAGAAAATTTGTGGAAAAAACAGTAAAATCCTTTTGTGCAGAGTCACGAATTGTTGTTGTTGAGACCCAGACCGTCCGACCTACCAGAAAGGTGTAAGGTAACTGTTTGGACTGCCGGGAAGTGCCACCCAATTTGGACCGGAACCCAGTGGGGAAGGCATCTTGTTGTTGTTGTTGTTGTTGAAACCCAGACCGTCCGACCTACCAGAAAGGTGTAAGGTAACGGGATGCATCTTGTTGTTGTTGTTGAAACCCAGACCGTCCGACCTACCAGAAAGGTGTAAGGTAACTGTTTGGACGGTCGGGAAGTTCCACCCAATTTAGACCGGAACCCAGTGGGGGAGGCATCCACAGGGACCGTATCCTCCTTCCCCTACCACCAACCTCTCGGAAGGACTTTCGGACCCACATGTTTAACGTGATCGTACTCCGCGTGAACACGGCGGCAGTTTTGGCAGTGACTGGAATCGAACCCGGGCTTACCGAGTGCAACTCCAGCGCGCTAACCAATGGGCTACCGCGCCCCGGGATGCATCTTGTTGTTGTTGAGACCCAGACCGTCCGACCTACCAGAAAGGTGTAAGGTAACTGTATGGACGGCCGGGAAGTGCCACCCAATTTAGACCGGAACCCAGTGGGGGAGGCATCCACAGGGACCGTACCCTCCTTCCCCTACCACCAACCTCTCGGAAGGACTTACGGACCCACATGTTTAACGTGATCGTACTCCGCATGAACACGGCGGCATTTGTGGTAGCGTGCAAATCTAGCGCGCAAACCACGGGGATACCGCACCCGAGATGGCCAACAGCACGCGGTGTTCCGAGGTGGTCACCCACCAAGTACTAACCGCGCCCGATGCTGCTTGACTTCGGTGATCTAACGAGAACCGGTGTTTTCAGCACGGTACGGCCGTTGGCCTGGGATGCATCTTGTGTCATACTTGTGATAAATAAAATGTAACTAATAAAATGTGAAGTCAGAAGAAGAATCAAATCAAGCTCATATCTAAAAAAAAGACAAAATCTCGGTTTCTCTGTTAGATAAGAAGTAAATCCTATTAAAGAGATTTGTAGATGTCTGTCCTATTTACTTTCAGAGGAAACTAACTATTCACATTTGCTGTTCAAGTGAAATAGAATAAATCAAGAAGTCCAAATTATCGGTATTTCAGCGAATTTTTATTAAAAAGATACAGGGTAAATTACTTTCGCTCCTAATTAAGCGCGGCGCAAATTTTACTTACAGGCATTTTTTATTAGAGGGAGCATATGAAAAATTTAAATTTCGCATTTTTATGAAGCTATCAGCTCCGAAGGAGGTGCAATTATCATAGCTAAATTCTCTTGCATTTGCTGGTTATTTTTAATGTTTCTCTTTACTTCCACGGCCAACCATTGATTTTATACACTCTTTGTGAAACATTTGATATTTATATCCCCTCTCAAAGACTCTTTGTAAAAATACTTCAACTTAGTAAGAATAACAGTAAAACCATGCTAAATCTATTTCACAAAATAATTTTAAATATCACCCCCCCCCCCTCTCCCACGGAAAAAAGGACGTTAAAAAGTAAAAGTGGCAAAAATGTAACAGGAAAGATCAATCATGCATAAAACATTGATTATGAATCACTTTCCAACTGAAATGCAATTTTATTCAAACATCTCTGATATGCGATACATTCAGCGCCGACATATTTTAAATTATCACAGTATACTACAATAATTTATTATATTTGAAAACTTGAAATTTCATCGAAAAAAATGAACTTTGTTCAAATAACGTCATCGAAATATAAATCATCTGGCTCTCTATGTAAAAGCAATGAATATATCACTTTTACTCCAGACTCCAGAACTAAATAATTTTGTGTGAAAAAATTCAGCAATTCTTATACAACTCATCTTACAATCGCTTGTTTACATTATGCATCCATTAAAATTACGATTCGTTGTAGAAATAATCAAAGTCTGATGATCATTTAAACTTTTGCTTACGGGTGGGACAGCGTCCATCCCAAACGAAAAACCTCTAAAAAAGACAGGTATTTGACATACCCTATCCCAAACAGTTCGACCCCCCTTTGCAGATATTGGCATCCAATGCCTGCAAAGGGGGGTCGAACTGTTTGGGATAAGGTATGCAAATACCTGTACTTTTGGGAGGTTCTTAGTTTGGGATGGACGCTGTCCCACCCGTAATCAAAAGGTTAAACGCAAAAATAGTGGGATTGCTTTGACGCAGAATATAGATGCACAGAAAATACCCAAAAATAAAGCGGTTGTAGGACAGATGCAACACCAAATATAAATTTAAAATAATTTTAAAAATCACTGGGAAAAAAAAGATGGAAGCCATTATTTTGAAGTGAGTCACGTGATCTCTTCATATAATAAAGGTGTAATTATTATTTTAATTTTTATTTAAAAAGCTACCAAACATATTTTCTGAATTTTTTTTTATATATTTTATGGAATAATTTGAATATTTCCTAAAACTTTCGAAGCAATTTCTGAATTTTAACTTTGCTTAAAAAAATATTTGAAACGCTAGGTTCCATGGGGTTCAATGTATTTCACTTTTTCAACCTGGGTTCAATCCAAAACTAATTAAGTGATATTATTCATTTACATTCCCATATGTCCCACAGACCGGCTCTACAACATACTAAAATTTCACTTTGATAAAGTAATTTTTACGGCAATTATCGTGTGAACAGTCAGACAGACAGACAGGCAAAATGAACAAAGTCATAAACACTTTTCAACTCTGTTGGAAAGTGTTAAAAAAAACCTGATCTGTTCAATGCATGACGTTCCCAACAAATAAACACATTTAGAGTTTTCAAATCATTTCTGCATATTGGAAATTTTCCATGTAACCGTTCAAGCCGAAAATAAATGATCCTCGAATTTTATCGATTGAAAATATAATTATGCCATTAAATATTACAACACTGGCTATTTTATTAATCATTTTTAACAATTTACAACAAAGTTGAAAAGTGTTTATGACTTTGTTCATTCTGTCTGTCTGTCTGTCCGTTAGCACGATAACTGCAGTGAAAATGACTTAATCAAAATGAAATTTTAGTATGTTGTTCAGACGGTCTGTAGGACCAATGGAAATATAAATGAATAATATCACCCAATTAGTTTTGGATTGAACCCGGGTTGAAAAAATGAAATACATTGAGCCCTATAAGACCTAATTTTTCATGCATTTTTTAATCGGTTTTAAAATTCACAAATTGCTTGGAAAATTTTAGGTAATATTCAAATTGTTTCATAAAATATATAAAAAAAAAATTCAGCGAAATATGTTCAGTAGTTTTTTAAATAAAAATTACAATAATAATTACACCTCTTATATGAAACGATCACGTGACCATGATATGAAAAGATCACATGACCCACTTCAAAATGATATATGGCATCCATCTTGTTTCAAAATCGTGATTTTTTAAGTTCTTTTTAATTCATATTGAGTGTTGTATCCGTCCTAAAACTACTTTATTTTTGCTTAAATTCTGTGCATCTACATACTGAAACAACGCAAATACAATATATTTGAGTTTAAATGATTATCCAAATTTGATTATTTCTACAACGAAGCCTATTTTTCACTTATGTAAAATGTAAACAGCAAAATATGTAGAATGAGTTGTATTAGAATTGCTGTATTTCTTTAACACAAAATAATTTAGCCCATGGAGTCTGCATGGCTGATATGAATGAAATATTAATTGATTTTATAAAGAGAAGGACGATTTTTTTCGATGAAGTTTTAAGCATAGAGTTTAATTACTTGTAGCTCCATGGTCTTAATTTTTAAATAAAATAAATTATTACAGTATTGTGATGAATGAAATGAATGGGAGAAAGTTATGAATGAAATCCTGTTTTTATAGAGATATCCAGGCATGTTATTTCTTCTATGACGTCATTTGAATTAATTTCAGTTGTTTTCGATGAAGTTTTCACATATAATAAATTATCGTAGTATTATGATAGTTTTAAAAATATTACCGTGGAATGTATCGCATTTTAGAGATATTTAAACCAGGCAATTTATATTTCAATGCCGTCATTTGAGTGAAGTTCATTTTTTTCAATGAAGGTTTAATTTTTCAAATATAATACATTAATGTAGTATTGTGATAAGTTTTAAAATATTACCGAGGAATGTATTGCATTTTCGACTTTTTTAAATAAAATTGCATTGAAGTTGGAAAGTATTTCATAATCAATGCTTTAAGCATGATTGATCTTTCTTGTTTACTTAAAACAGAGTGACATTTTTTACAGAACGCTTATTCTAAGTGATAAAAAGCTTATTCTAAGTGATAAAGAAAAGCCTAATTTAGAGAGATCTAGCAATAAAAAAAACTAATTTATGTTACCACTGTCACACAAATCGAAATTTTTTATTCTGTTGGTAAAGTAAGTATCGAACACATCGAATTTTTGAAGTACAAACATCCGTATGAGTACAAACATGAGTACAAACATCCGTAACTAGAAAAGTAACAGTCATAGTTAACGCCGTTACTTTTATCCAGTTACTCCCAAACCCTGATCGTAACATGGGTCCTAAAACTCGTTCATATTCGTTCATGAATAAGAATTTTGCAATAACCGTTCGCGAAGAACTCATTCCGGCAATATATATGGAAAAAAACTGCTTCTTTCATGATGTCATCAGTATGAAATATTAAAATGCGAAGCATTCCAAAAAAAGGGGGGGTCCTCTTTAATGATGATGGATAGTGGTCGAGACTGTCTCCGCTCACTCGAAAGCTCCACATTAAGACTTTCCTCGCATGAAGCGAGTAAAAAGATTAAGGGTTCTTCTTTTTAAAAAATGGCGGATTAAGGAGAAGTTTACGTGAGCAAACCCATTCCGGAAATTTTTATCAATTTAATAGACTGGAAAAATTCTGGAACCCGTACGTTCAAGAGATTCGTGATGGATGAAATGTAAATACCGATGATGCCAAAAAGTTGAATGAATTTCGGATTAAATTAAATGCCCGAAATGGGTTAAGGGGCAAAAGTGTACACGGGATAGAATTTCAGAAGGAGGGAACAAGGGAATAATATCATGGTGATTTACATAGTTTTATTGAAGAATAATCATTAATATCAGAGTGTACGAATTTTAAAAGGTATATTTTTTATTTTCTAATCTATGTAGAATAAATTCAAGGGTAAAAAGTTACTTTACACTCAATCCCTCCAAATGTTTTAGTCTTCTTTTTTACATTGTCATTAAAAGAAAAATTACTATTCACCGAAAATTTCAGAATTTTAATTTCTGATGAAAGTATACGTATTAAAACCTACGAAACTTTTCAAACACTTTTACAACTCTGCTTGTCTGTGTGCGCATATAAAGCCTATGTGTGAGGGGGGGGGTTAAAATATGTGTGTATATATATAAGGTATGCATGTGCGAGAGATATGGACAACATAATTCAATAATTACAAGTATTATCAAAATGAAATTGTATAGAGAAAAATTTTGTAAAAATCAAACTAGTTGACTTCTTTTCTAATTGAAATCATTTGAATTCCCATTTTGATAACATTGTTCACTCTATAGCAGTGATAGTTTCACGAAAGTAAAAATAATAAAATATGATTTTTTTTTCAAAGCCTGTCTGTCTTTCTGTGTCTACAATGTCTCCGAAGAAATTGAGAGCTTCAAGTAAAATATGATAATGTTTCAGTCAGTTAGTAAATTGCACTTATTTTAGGTGAGATCGCATTAGAAGGACCTTCATGCCATTTTTAACACTTTATTAACACTTTACAACATAGTTGAAAAGTGTTTATGACTTTGTTCATTCTGTCTGTCTGTCTGTCTGCCTGTCTGTCTGTCCGTTAGCACGATAACTGCCGTAAAAATGACTTTATCAAAATGAAATTTTAGTATGTTTTTCAGACGGTCTGTGGGACCTATGGGAATAAAAATAAATAATATCACCCAATTAGTTTTTTATTGAACCCGGGTTGAAAAAATGAAATACATTGAACCCTGTGGGACCTAATTTTTTAAACATTTTTTAGGCAAATTTAAAATTCACAAATTGCTTCGAAATTTTTAGGAAATATTTACATTGTCCCATAAAATATATATAAAAAATTTCAGTAAAATATGTTATTTAATTAAAAATTATTTAATATAAGGAAAAAAACAAATTCAATTAAATTCTGACTTTTGGGATATCCTCCAGAAAGAAAAAAGAGATATATTGTATAATAAATATCTTTCTAAGAGTTTAATCATTTTGTATGTGAGAGAGGCTTCACATTTTAAAATAAATTTGGTAGATAACAATTTTTCAATTTTTTTTTTAATTTTATATAACTCTTCATGATATACTTATTTGATGGCATTTTTAATGCACTTTCCTACGTCCTAGAGAGTTAAAATTTGGTACACAGCTTAAATTTGTTGAACATTTTATTCTACAAAAATTTGGTGGATCTTTAAATATAGATCATACATTTTTTTCGAAATGGCCTGCGAATAATCCCCGTTCACTTCTATAAATCATTGTTGTAATATTGTTAAAAATTCTGATGTGGGCAGCACATGTCTTTCCCTGCAGACTCATATTCACGTTCTCTTTATTTCTTCAATAATAATTTGAGTTTATCTGCACAAAATAACAGCCATAAGTATTTTAAATGACATTGAATTTGCACGTTAAACTTAAATTTGGTTCTCATTTGATAGCTGGACTTATTGTCAAAGGTGGCGTAGCAAAAACGCGAAAAAACTAGAATATCTCAAGAACAGCTAGTCTTAGAGTAATGGGGTTAGTCTAATTCTTTTTGTTGTCAAAAATCACGTATAAAATAGTAATTTAATTGATATAATTGAGCACACGTAGTCCTTTATTTTTATATTTAACGATTTTTGCGGGCCATTTCGCAAAAATAGCCCGTTCCTTTTTCCTGAATCGTACTAGAATAACCTACAAATGATTTATGTACCAAATTTTGTTAAATTTGGTATATAAATCACTTGTAGGTCATTGAAATATTATACACCAAATTTTGTTAAATTTGTTCCATTAGTTTTTAGCTAGAGTGGATAAAGGCAATTTCTGCCGGCCATTTCGCAAAGAAGGCAGATTCGTTTTTTACGAATTGTACTATAATCTAAGGAACATCAGGATTTCCCACAAAAATCATACCTACCAAATTTTATGACATTCTGTCCATTAGTTTTTCAATTAGAGTGGATGTAATATCCTCACAGACACACAGAAACATACAGACGCCTTCCTAAAAATAGTTTTTTCGTGTTTTAGAAGTCCCAAAACGTGTAGATCCTTCAAAAATTCGAATACATACGCACACACATATATTATCTGTGTATCTGTATTATCTGTGTATCTAAATTCCGTGCCTACGCAATTACAATAGTTGTGATTTTAAATGATCCCTAAACTTTTATTATTTCTTCAACGAAGCCTAATTTTAACTTATGCAGAATGCAAATATCTGAAGCGGTTGTAAAGTGAGTTACATAAGAATTGCTGAATTTTTGCACACAAAATTATTTAGCTCTGGAGTCTGGAATACAAGTTATATGAATGAAATATTCATTGATTTTGCATAGAGAATCAGATGATTTATATTTCGATACAGTTTTAAATATTTAAGTATAATAAATTACTGTAGTACTGTGATAATGTAAAAGATATCACCACTGAATATATCACATTTTAAAATTTTTTAAATGAAATTGCATTTCAGTTGGAAAGTGTTTCATAATCAATGCTTATGCATGATTGATCTTTCTTGTTTTTCTTACTCATACTATTGTACTGAAATAGTATCATTTACCCCAAAATTTTAGAAATTTGAGATTTCGACGGACAAGCAAGTTTTAAGACCTCTCAAACCCATTTCAACCCATTTTGTAAAGAGGAACATCCGTGGGTATGTGAAGCGAGGACATAACACAAGCCTGAAATTATTTACCGCTATCCAGTTTTAGGTGTAGCTTCCTTATCTGAAAGACAAGAAAATTAAACTTTAATTACTATCATGATTAAAACTTGAATGATTCAAATTTTGAGATTTTCATAACATATTTTCTATGAGAAAACATTGACAATTTTCGAAACAATAAAGGTTGTATATGGAGGCGATTAATAATTTGAAATACGCTATAGTTGGTATCAAACTAGTTGATTTTTTATCTTAATACATATAAGCCAAATGCATCAACGTCACTAAGCTGTTGCCAACTTAAAAAATGACTTTTAAAAATTTCTATGAAATATTTTAAGAGAATAACATGGGCATAAAGGCTGTAAAATATATATATCATTACGATGAATCATCTGGAATCAAGAATGCATTTACTGGACACAAAGATGAGTTCAAATTTCTGTGTATTTAAAGCACACATAAGCGTTAACAGAAAAAAATCTGTGGCCAGTACATGACTTTCCCTATATAATAAAATTAATTTACTGCTTTCACAATGACAAAAAATCTGATGTGGGCAGCACATGACTTTCCTTATATAATGCAATGAATTTACTACTTTTACAGTAAAAAAAATAGATTATTATTATAGTAGATATTTATATTATTTCCAAGATATTGAATTTTCGTCAATGAGTCGTCATTTTCGTTGATTTAGCGTCATTTTTATCCATTTGGCGAGATTTTCGTTAATTTGGCAACATTTAAAAAAGTCGTCGAGTTGGAGACATTCCGCCAAATTCGTCGCCAGAATCTCGCCAAACGTTATGGACGAAGAAATAAGTTATTCTTACAGCAAATAAATGACTATTGGCGTTCAAATACAAAAGTATTACTCAAAGTATATTTTTTCATGAATAGAACGAGCTAGATCCACGAGAATCATGTCACCAAATTCATCGCATGGTATTACACATGAAAAGTGAACATGTTTCTCAATAGGAAATATTTTTTTTTTTTATATGACTTTTCGATATTTTTTTTTGAAAAATGTGCAATATCTCGAAAACGGTTCATGTTAACGTTCTAAAATTTATGTCAATCGTTTTCTAATGAAAAATTACCTAAAAATGTCTATTTGCGTAACTTTATTAGCGATTTTGATTTTTTGACGATTTTTTCAAAATTTCACTCGAAAATTTATGGGGGTTTTGAGCATTCGATTGCGTATAAAAACATTAGGCTTCCAATGTTTACGAATTGTGATTTTTGTACCAAATTTCGTTCGAATCGGTCCATTCGTTCGTCATTTATCGGCTTCACAGACTCACTAACACACACACACACAAACACATACTTTCCCACACACACACAGACATCACTTCAAAAATGTTTGATTCGTAATCAGGGATGCTTGAAACGTGCTCTCCCGTCGAAAACTCGAATTCGAATTTTCGACACCCGTCACAATACTTTCCTTATATATTATGTATATAAGGAAAGTAAAAATGATGTATAAGATCTACGGCGCAATGTTTTTAAAGTTGGATTGCACATGAGCGCTTTTCAAGATGACAACATGTAAAACTATTTCGAAGTACTCAATTAACTTGTATTTTGCGCAACTTTAAACTGATAATCACCAATATTGATAGCACCCACAGTAAGCAATATAGCTCATATATTAAAATATTTTAATAATTAATTCATCCACTTAGCGTTATTTATCAACTTTAACGATATTTTTGTCAATGTGGAGCAGAATTTCGCTAAGTTGCCAATATTTCGTTAAATGAGGGGCCAACTTCGCTAAATTTATCGCCAAGCGTTACAGGCAAACGAAGAGAAAAACATTTATTATATATAAATGACTGCTGGCGAATTGTTAGGAGTCAAAATACAAATTGCATCAAATTTTTTTCGTAATGTTCCACTTGTTCGTGAGATATCGTCTCCGTAGACTCGGGGACACTCACGAATATGCACTGAAGCACACACATCACCTCAAAAATGATCGATTTTCGTTCAGGAATGCTTGAAACGTGCTCTTCTGTCGAAGTCTTGAATTTTCTTCCCCGTCATACTTTCTCTATGCATTACATTATGTATATAAGGAAAGTAATATACGAATAATGACTCTATAGCTGTCTTGCAAGATGACACAACAAATCCCAATTATAACAGCCCAATGGCTACAGCAAACAGCATTTAAATGTTCGAGTCATTCTTAAAACAGAAGATTGAAGTCTCAAACTTTAGTTTTATTAAATAGATGCATGTACTCTATTTACTAAAGCTAAAAGTTTTTTTTTTTACTTTATTTTAAACTAGGCTATTTAATTTTGTACACAATCACAATAAAAGTGTAGTTATGTTTTCTCGTTATTAAAAATTGTACCGGTTGTATATTTTTCATAATGTGGAACTTTTTTCTAAATTTTGTATCTTTAAAATATTTTTTCATTTCATTATGTTACTTATGGTATACGTCTTTTAAATTAGGGGGCTGGCTCTCAAAGATTAAATGAGGCTAGCTATGCCGTTGATAGATAAGCTTGTACAACCAAATGTCTTTTTTCTGTACCTTATTCTCTGCTTATTATTTATTCTTTCCAGTCGTTATAAAATGTTCTTGGAAATATTCCATCTATAAACACATATAATTTTTGTGTTGCATTCGGAACAAATGTTCTATTTTATTCTATTCAAGATACTGACGCATTCACTTCAACTCATATCACGCCAAATCCTTCTAACTGAACTGTGACCGTTTTATATACCTTCTGTGGAAAGTTCTAGAAAAGCATATAACTCATGAAGTTCTTAACCAAACTCCAAAATTCGAAGAGTTTCCAAAACTCGCTAAAAGTTTCCAAATGGGCGATAAATTGCCATATTCGTCGTCAAGGTCACCGAATAGGTCACGAAGGTCAAACGACCCAGAACTTCAAATTAGAACAATAGCTGTTTGTTAAGTTTTCGTACCACTATTTTCCTCCATTCTCATAATGATTATAATGCGAGTGGAAATAAACACAATGGAATCTGACTGTGTGATAAAGTCGAGCGAAGACTCGCAATCCAGATATTTCTGTTTAAAAATCATAATTTCGTTGTTGTTTGACCATGTCATTGAGTAACCACGTATTTGGCTAGCAGAACTTTGAAAAATTATGATTTTAAACCACAGAGTTGGCAAGCAGATAGTTCGTAATTAAGTCCCATTTCACTGGAGAAAATTATCCAGAAGCATTAAAACTAATTAGCTGGTAAGAAATGCAGCCTTGCTTTAAATCAAATCACCAAACCTTGTTAACCGCGGAACGGATTTTGTTAAATGCAGTTAGTATGATTTTATTGAATCAATAAAGCAGGGAGGGAAAACTACATTATTTGATACTCGTTTCTTCCATCCCCGACCCCTTGAAAATGAAGTTTGCAAAAAAAAAAACATTTCCTTCTCCCCATGTAGTAAAAAAAATGGTCAGGGTTCCAGCAGTATTTGATTAAAAAATGACCAGGTTCAATATTTTTGTCTGCGCCGAAGCAGGCCGTTCATTAGCGAAAGTAAAAAAGTCATTAAGTGAGGATTCAGAATACGATCAATTTAGCGATAGAAGTTGCTAATGAGGCAGAAAGCGTGTTAATCAATGGCTTTGTTTCGCAGCGAGATTTTTGTGCCCTGGATTTCATTTTGGAGGGAAAAAACTGGAGAAGAAATTAATAAAGACTTCGACTTTTAATCTGTATCTCATCAAGAGTCCCCCTTCTTCTACTCTCCTCCTCAACTTAACTCTCCTTATTTAAACTAGAAAACCCTGAAATTGATTTAAATAAATGAGTGCATTGAGAAACAAGTGTCTTGGTGATACATTGTCACTTCCGAAATTATTCTCGCACATATTTACATCTATGACTATTAAATAATACTGTACTTGGTTCTTTGTTCTTGGTATGACTCATACATAAATATATTGTGTGTATTTTGTAAATGTAATGCGTAAATTTTGACTTATTCGGTCGTCATTGAGAAAAATTTGGCTTTATTAGTTTTAAATCCAATTCTCAAACGTGGCGCAAATCCAAATTGTTTTTCTAAAAGCGTTAATAATCAAATCCTAACTATTCCCCCCAAAGCATACACGCACAGCGTTTAAGAGGTCAAAAACACATTTATTTAATTGATAATATACAACTTTCTCAGTTAAGAGAATAAAAAAAAAGTCGGTATTTCTTGTACCCTTAACACTTTGCTAACCGGTCACGAGTATACTCATGTTTGCATGGCCGAACGCTGCTGACCGGTCACGAGTATACTCGTGTTTTCAGGTCATCATATTTAAAAAACAATAGTTACTAGTGGGAAAAAATTGTTCGTTCGTTCGTTACTAATTCCCCCGTGGTGAAGGGGCACCACGCGTCATATTTGTAAATCTTGTTGTTTACCATTACACGCAAGTAACTGTTTTACACTATATCACACCCGAAAAAATTATTAAATATATGTAGTAAGTTTCATTTCAACGCATGCTGTGCAAATAAAGTTTATTGAAGCTTTTTCAGATGTTTTTATTTCATACTAGCAGCACACCCGCTCTTCGTACGGCGTATATAATATAAAGAAACTTAAAATTCACAATCATGTGCAAATTCCTATAGCATACTAAATGACATTTTAAATCAAAATATTCTGTTAAACTATTTAATTTAATGCTCCTAAAAAGAAGTTTAAGAATCTCTGTTCTCACTATACAAAATTATCTTCATTGGCAGATCTGAAGAATACAACATCCTGGTGCCTTTTGTAAGCAAATTTACAAAAACTATGGAATTGAACCAATATATGCAAAATAAAAGTGCTAAAAATTGTATGGGACCCGTACTACTTATATATATGAATATTTGAAGATATAACCTATATTAGTAGATTACATGTATAAATTAAAAATATAAATAAACCCGTAATCTTTAAACCTAAAGGCAGTCATTGATTCCAATATATGCCAAAATGAAAGTGCTAAAATTATATGGGAAGATATACCAGTACTACTTATAATGTCGTAGATTAGAAAATATGTCCGAGTGTTAACATCATCACAATACTATCCCCTAACAAAACACAATTCATTTCATTTATTTAGCTCAATTTTATCAATTTCAAGATAATTTTATGGATTTACAAACATTTATATCAATTTGGTGATATCTTAAAAGTTCGCTAAATGTGTTACAAAGTAGAACGGTTGAACTGACAGACAAATGCAAACGAAACATCATTTCGGCACTCTCTTCTAACAAAATAAAATAAATTGCATTGATTTGCTTCGTTTTTAAAAAATTTGGTGACATTTCCGTCAATGTGGCCATGTTTCAAACATTCATGGCTTACCTATCCCTTTGAGGAGTGGATTGGCCCGTTGGAGCGTTCCCGAGTGGATCGCTCCCCCATCAAACACACACTCTGTTTTATTATAAGGAAAGATTTAACTGCAGAAAAATAAGCGGCTGCACGAAATAGTTATGGCTTGAAATAGCCGATAACATACATAAATAAACACTTTTACGTATGGTGGTAATATCCAAACTACTACTTCAAATATTTCCAGCCATCCAAGTAAACAGGAAACGTTTAATAAAACCTGGTTATGAGCAATAACCTTTCAGACGAAGCTTTCTTCCCCAGTAACTCGGATTGCTGTCTTGACCTCCTAGTCTAAGTATCCAGAATTCCTACTTTACAATCAGAGCTTAGTAACGTGAACCCAGCGCGAATGAGACGCTTGTCATCCAAATAACCGATCTACCGAAACGTTGATTCCACACCATATGCAGAATCCGCAAACTATCTGGGCAGATCGTGATGGGTCAGTCAAACCGGAGCGCTAACAAGCTGTTAGCGAACAGGAAAATAATACACTATTTTGCAAGAAAAACGAAGAACCCGTAAAAAACTATCCGATCATCTTGAAATTTCGAATGCAAATTTCTTTATACCAAGTATGCAAATGATTAAATTTGCAAGGTCAATGAGTGTTAATTTCGATCATATAGCGCACGTTTCTACTGCGCAACTAGCATCCTATAAAACAGGTTAAAAATGTGGACGGTTTATCTTTGCTCGTTATCGGCGTTGCAGTTCCTTGGAGACATAACCAATAATACTGTTGAAGACCTTATAAGCAATTAGACGAAATCGAACGTGGTCGTATAGGGGATGTGTGAAACTGGCTGGACATACGGAGCAATACGGACATACGGCTGGACATACAGCCACCTGCACCGGACGGACACTGCTGTGCTGGCAGCAATGGTTGCTGCAAGGAACTCATCGGCGGAATGAAGGCTCTGGAAGGCCAAGGTGCACGAATGCGAGGCAAGATCGGATGATTGTGCGACAGGCCCGAACTGGCCCAACGGCTTCAGTATTCACCATCCAACATGCTACAGCCTCTTCCATACTACCCGTGGTACCTTCCACCCTCTCACGCCGCTTGGGTGAGGTGAGGTTATGCTCACGGCGGCCTTTAAGACGTCTGCCCATAACCCCACAACATCGATAAAGTCGTTTGGAGTGGTGTTGTAGCCGAGCATCGTGGCTGCCAGCACACTGGCATCGCGTAGTGTTCAGCGATGAATCACGCTTCAGTCTTTCAGCAGATCACCCTCGGGTCCGAGGCTCCAGGGCCAGCGGTTTCGATCAACCTTAATTTTACACAGGCACACAAATAGCCAACGGCTCTACCGTGCTGAAAACATCGGTTCTCGTTAGATCACCGAAATCAAGCAGCATCGGGCGCGGTTAGTACTTGTGTGGATGACCACCTGGGAACACCGCGTGCTGTTGGCACATTTCGAGCGCGGTAGCCCAGTGGTTTTCGCGCTGGATTTACACGCTGCCACAACTGCCGCCGTATTCGTGCGGAGTACGATCACGTTAAACATGTGGGTCCGTAAGTCCACTCCGAGAGGTTGGTGGTAGGGGAAGGAGGGTACGGTCCCTGTGGATGCCTCCCCCACTTGGTTCCTGTCTAAATTGGGGGGCACTTCCCGGCCGTCCAAACAGTTACCTTACACCTTTCTGATAGGTCGGACGGTCTGTATCTCAACAACAACAACAGACACACAAACGGTGTAGGGTGCTATCTCTTAAGACAGCAGGTCGCCCCTAGTCATCCTGTGTACAACTTTAACAGCTCAACGATATGTTGATACAATCCTGCGGCCGTTTGCGTTATCCTTCATGGCACGTAATTCCAAGGCCATTTTCCAACAAGATAATGCAACGCCACATACGGTTTGTATATTTGTGGCCTGTCTCCGTGCTGTTGATACTGTTCCTTGGCCAGCAAGGTCACCAGACCTTCAGCCAATAGAGCATGTATAGTACATGCTAGACCGCCGGATTCGAGCACCCCGAAATGTAGCAGATCTGGAGCAACAATTGAAGAATGCCTGCCAGAATGTATCTCATGATGACATTAGGAAACTTTATCACTCCTTACCTAGACGTATACAAGCATGCATTGCCTCCAAGGGGGGGGGGGGGTTAGTCGATTACTGATTTTAAAATTCAATGTGCAATTGCTAACCATTGATGGACCCTGAGGCCTTGATTTTGTAATCATTTCATTACCTGTGTATGAGCTGTAAGCGTATTTAAATTCAATAAAAACTGTGACTTTCTTAATGGTGCTTCGTTCTTTTTGCAAAAGAATGTAATATAATGCAAATTAGAGAAATGATAACTGACAGGTTATCAAGACCTCATACTATATATGTGTGAAATAAACAAGAAATCTACAAGCTGTCTTCGGTCACAAGTTTGATCTCTTTCGAGAATCTCTGAACTTGCAATATTTGTCCATTACGTAGTCCTGCCCGGGCATGCACACGGCTATACCCACCCACACACACTACGCGGGTGCAATACACCCTAAATAAATGCCTAAATACTTATTTGTGCGGACGCACACACACCGATATGTGGCCGTATGCAACCCGCATTTGCAATCATGATATTAGAGTGACGCAGGCTGCGCTGGCGCTCACGTAACTGCGCAACATTCGGTGCTCTGCAGGATCGGCCAAAAAACAAAGAGGTAATAATTCGATTAACATTCTGAGAATTTGGGGGCATTTTATCACTACTAATACTGAACTTTACAAGAATGCTGGACAGAAAGCAATCGAAATAGAAATAAAAAACCGAAGATGGAGATGGACTGGATATGTTTTAAGAATGCTACAGCATAACATCCATGCTGTGGCACTTACTTGGACGCCCGAGGGAAAACGATCTCGAGAACGACCCAAGTTAACTTGAATGAGACTAATGGGACAAAAAAGAAATCAGGTGGGATGGGCGAGCTGATATGAAGCAAGAACTGCGGCACGTGATCGACCAGTGTGGCGACGCAAACTGTAGCACTGGGCAAGATGAGTGATGATGAATAATTCGATCTATAGTGCATAATTATTGATTCATTTAAAAGATTATTCACAGAATATTCATAATGATAAAAAGGCGTATGTTTGACAAATATAAAAAGTATCTTTAAATTCATGAAATTAGAAAACCTCTAAATTTAGCACAACTTAGCCTAACCGGATCGCTCATAGAAATTATAGGTCCCCTCTGCAAACATTTATCACGGATCCCCTCCATATTTGATTTTTTTGCATTTTTTCTGAATTTTTCATGTCTTCTCCAGAACCAAACAAAAATTATTGGCGATACGGACCCCCTTTGGTGCCAGGGCTCTAGTCCAATCTAATAGTGACTGTCCCCTTTTTAGGTGATTCCCCACCCTCATGGGCGGCTCTGTTCCTAGACCATGTCTGGAAAATTGTTAAATTATCAGGTCAGCAGGCTCGGGTCTGATTTTTTTCTTAATTTTTTGTTAATTTTGAAAAATAATTCGAAAAGTAGATCATCTTTTGGTCAGAACTGCTCCAAAACTTGAGTACCTTACGGGCTTTTAACCGTTTTGAGTTCACGGCGCCCTTGACCAACTACATTCTTTTAAGTCATTCATTCGAGTCATTTCCATCTATCCAATTATTACAATGAGTGCTATTCTAAAGTAATTACCATATATGTTTTTTTTTTTACTTTCCTTACAATTCGTGGCATATGGGATAGTTCATGAGAAAAGGGTCGCGTTGTTGGACATTTCAAAATTGAATTTAGTAACTTGTTAAATACAGCTTCTTGGGTTGATTATGATAAACAAAATCGAGTGTCTTTATGATAATTATTACTCATCTTACAGCTTTTTGGGTTGATTCAGATAAACAAAACCGAGAGTCTTTATGATAATTACAACTCATCATACAGCTTCTGGGGTTGATTCAGATAAACAAAACCGAGTGTCTTTATGATAATTATTAGTCATCTTATAGCTTCTTGGGTTGACTCTGATAAACGAAACCGAGTGTCTTATTATGACTCATCTTACAGCTTCTTGGATTGATTTTGTTTATCTGAATCAACCCAAGAAGCTGTAAGATGAGTCATAATTATCATAAAGACACTCGGTTTTATTTATCAAAATAAACCCAAGAAGCTGTAAGATGAGTTGTAATTATCATAAAGACACTCGGTTTTGTTTATCTGAATCAACCCAAGAAGCTATAAGATGAGTCATAATTATGAGTCACTCGGTTTTGTTTATCAGAATCAACCTAAGAAGCTGTAAGATGAGTTGTAATTATCATAAAGACACTCGATTTTGCTTATCTGAATCAACTCAAAAAGTTATAAGATGACTAATAATTATCATAAAGACACTCGGTTTTGTTTATCATAATCAACCCAAGAAGCTGTATTTAACAAGTTACTAAATTCAATTTTGAAATGTCCAACAACTCGACCCTTTTCTCATAAACTATCCCATGTGCCAGGAATTGTAAGGAAAGTGAAAAAAAACATATATAGTAATTACTTTACAATAGCACTCATTGTAATAATTAGATAGCTGGAAATGACTCGAATTCAAAAATCTTTTAAAAAGGAATATTTTACTATCATTATAACATAAGAAAAATAAAAATGACTAGCTTCGCCGATAGTTTTAACTATTAAATTATTTTTTGCCTGAAACAACTTAAAAAATAAAAATCACCATCGTGCCATGAAGTTATAAAAATCGGAGAAATGGCAGAATTCATCATATGATACCATCTTAATGTGTGCTTTTTATTGCATTTCTTTCTAATATGATGGGACCACTTTCCTTGCCCCCAAGTCAATAAAGAATTCTCTCTCCCGTGAGACCGCGTCTTAATTGTAATCCCAAATCAAAATGTGTCTCTGAGGAATCTTATCAGGCTTTAAAATTAGCTTTTAGAAGTAGTAAACGGTACTTTTTTTTTTGCACTTGAGATCGGGAAATGGTTCTTTTTTATCATTAACAAAAAATTAAAGATATAAAAGTCGAAACAAAAATGTGACGTTTATGGAAATAAAAATGAATTCTGGAATTTATCTCACTTAAAATATAATTGGTGAAGAATTTTTTGAATATATTGGGAAGATCCTTTTTGGAATATATTGGGAAAATATATTGTATCCTCTGGAATCGTAAATATATTCACAGGTTACAATAATCAATCGGAATTTCTGGATAAGTAACGCTTTCGTTGAAAGTGCCCATTAGCGTAAACAGGAACTATCTAGCCGTATCTTATAAATTCACAATTGAACCGTCGGGTACAATAAAACAAATATGGGTTTATAGACGCCGACGTATTCATAAGTCACTTGGAATCATATCCCTGGCAATATATTCTAACTGAACGACGACCAGCTCTTCTTCCCTCTGTGGAAAATTCCTGAAAAATTGACGTAACTTGAGATATTCTTAACTCATCTACAAAATTCGGGTCGTTTCCGAAACTAACTTTCCAAAACTCGCCAAACTTACGATAGCTCGCCAAATAGGTCACTAAATTCACTAAATGGGCGGACAGGTCAAGTGATCCGATTTTTAAATAATAACAATGAGTGTCTTTAAATGGGGTTTTTCTTCGGGCATAGGTAATATGCCGTGAAGACATTTTAGGTATCCGTAACGGTACTAATAATATTTAAAAATTGTAATATAGACATTGCGGAATAGTTATATTTTGAGAAATACCATTGAACAAAAATTTGCAAAACAACATAGAAAATTGCCAGATAAAGATTCTTCATGTTTTTAACATGTCATAAATGTGTTGCAAACCATTATGTATCGCCATGCAGTAAAAATACAAAACATACATTTTCTGTGAACGGAACATGTTGCTGCATGAAAATGATATCAGTAGATCTGTTGCGTATAATACTTTGTATAAAAGTCTTCCCAGTTAACCATATTTATTTTTACTTTCCTTATATACATAATTTATAAGGAAAGTATTGTGACGGGGTCGAAAATTCGAATTCGAGTTTTCGACAGGAGAGCATGTTTCAAGCATCCCTGATCACGAATCAAACATTTTTGAAGTGATGTCAGTGTGTGTGTGTGTGTGTGTGTGTGTGTGTGTGTGTGTGTCAGTGAGTCTGTGGAGACGATAACTGATGAACGAATGGACCGATGCGAGCGAAATCTGGCACGAAAATCACAATCCGTAAACACTGGCAGCCTATTGTTTTTATACGCAATCGAATGTTCAGAACCCCCCTAAATTTTCGAATGAAATTTTGAAAAAATCGTCAAAAAATCAAAACCGCTAATAAAGTTATGTAAATAGACATTTCTTATGTAATTTTTCATTAGAAAACGATTGATATAAATTTTAGAACGCTAACATGAACCCTTCTCGAGATATTGCATATTTTTCAAAAAAATTATCAAAAAGTTATATAAAATAAAAAAATATATATTTCCTATTGAGAAGCATGTTCACTTTTCATATGTAATACCATGCGATAAATTGAGTGACATCATTCTCGTGGATCTAGGTCGTTCCGTTCATGAAAAAAGATACTTTGAGTAATATTTTGTATTTGAACGCCAATAGTCATTTATCTGCTGTAAGAATAACTTATTTCTCTGTCCATAACGCTTGGCGAGATTTTGGCGACGAATTTAGCGGAATGTCGCCAATTTGGCGACATTTTTAATTGTTGCCAAATTAACAAAAATCTCGCCAAATTGATAAAAATGACGCTGAATCAATGAAAATGACGACTAATTGAAAAAAAGTCAATATCTTGGAAAGAATATAAGTATCTGCTATATGAATAACATTTTTTAACTGTAAAAGTAGTAAATTCATTGCATTATATAAGGAAAGTCATGTGTTTCCCACATCAGATTTTTTTTTTACTATTTCATATTATACAGAGCGTTTGAGCATAGTTGAGCTCGCTTTAAGTGTTCCGGTAATTGGTATTAGATTTATACTTCCAATTTGTGAGTTTACATTAAATGCAAAATTCTTCTATATATATTTTGTCCGGTGGAGGATATTTTCTAAAATGAAAAAAAGAAGATTTAACTTTTAAAGTGTCCTCTAAGAAAAAAATACGGACAATTATATGCAATATTTACGTGGATATTAATAATATAAACAGCCTGATTTATCTGTCTATTTTTCTATCAATATCTGGGTAACGCTGCTACGAAATGTTGCCAAATGTGTTTCAATCACGGATAAACATTTCAATTTAGATACTAACCCAGACCATCAGAATTTTCATAACTTTCCACGTGAACACTAAATTTTTCCGAACACCCATTGACTTTCCACGCTCACTGCTGCTTGAATAAGAATAACCTATTTCTCCGTCCATAATGCTTGGCGAAAATTTGGCGTCGAAATTGGCAGAATATCGCCATCTTGGTGAGATATTTTAAATGTTGCCAAATTGACGAAAATATCGCCAAATTGATAAAAATGTCGACAAATTGATAAAATTGACGCCCAATCAATAAAAATGACGACTAATTAATGAAAATTCAATATCTTTGAAAGAATATACGAATCTACTATAAGAGAAAATATTTTGGGTAATAGTTTTATAGTTGGACGCCATTAGTCATTTATCTACAGTAAAAATAACCTATTTCTCCGTCCATAGCGCTTGACAAAATTCTACCGACGAATTTTGGTGGCATATCGCCAAGTTTGCGAGTCTTTTTAAATTCTGATAAATTAACAAACATGTCGCGAAATTCATAAAAGTGACGCTAAATCAATGAAAATGATGACTAATTGAAGAAAATTCATTATCTTAGGAAAAACATAACAAACGACTATATAAATAACCCATTTATATGCCCGTCCATAATACTTGACTAAAAATTTGGCGAGGTGTCGCAAACTTGGCGACTTTTTCAAATATTGCCAGATTGACGAAAATGTCGCCAAATTGATAACAATGTCACCAAATTGATAAAAATGATGCTAAATAAGACGTATTGCTTTGCAAATTTTTAATTCCGTCATATGACTTGCATACCTCCTAGTTACTTTCCTTATATACATAATGTATAAGGAAAGTATTGTGACGGGATCGAAAATTCGAATTCGAGTTTTCGACGGGAGAGCACGTTTCAAGCATCCCTGATCGCGAATTAAACATTTTTGAAGTGATGTCTGAGTGTGTGTGTGTGTGTGTGTGTGTCAGTGAGTCTGTGGAAACGATAACTGACGAACGAATGGACCAATTCGAACCAAATTTGGTACAAAAATCACAATCCGAAAGCACTGGAAGCCTATTGTTCGTATAAGCAATCGAATGTTTAGAACCCCCCTAAATTTTCGAATAAAATATTGAAAAAATCGTCAAAAAACCAAAACCACTAATAAAGTTACATTTCTTAGTTAGACATTTCTTATCTAATTTTTCATTAGAAAACGATTGACATAAATTTTAGAACGCTAACATGAACCGTTCTCGAGATATTGTACATTTTTAAAAAACATTATCAAAAAGTCATATAAAATAAAAAAAAAATTTCCTATTGAGAAACATGTTCACTTTTCATATGTAATACCATGCGATAAATTGGGTGACATCATTCTCGTGGATCGAGCTAGTTCCATTCATGAAAAAATATACTTTGAGTAATACTTTTGTATTTGAACGCGAATAGTCATTTATCTGCTGTAAGAATACCTTATTTTTTAGTGCATAACGCTTGGCGAGATTTTGGCGACGAATTTGGCGGAATGTCGCCAACTTGGCGACTTTTTTAAATGTTGCCAAATTAACGAAAATCTCGCCAAATGGATAAAAATGACGCTAAATCAATGAAAATGAGACCCACCATTTGATGATTGAAAATGAGACCACCATAAAATTTTAGACCCACCATTTTCATAAAAATCCCCCCCTTCCTGTGTCAATTCAATATCAATAAAACAGCGCCCACTGATGTTGCTATCAAATATGGCTGTTTTAAAATTTTTGTGCATACATCAGAAACGAGGGTTAGTGAGCGTAGAGATGGGGATGACCTCCCCCCTCTCCATTGATTTAAATTACAAAAATATGGATCATTCACCACAGAGGCATTTTAAGGAAGAAAAATTAATATGCTTCTGATATGCACTGATTGCAATACTCATACAAAGTTTCGTCACTCACCATACACACACCTCAAAAACTATTGATTGGAATTTAGGAATTCTCACAACCTATCAATTTGACGAAAACGTCGAAAGTTTATATCTCAGCACGATGTACTTAGCTATATATACATTGCACTACGTATGTAGCAGGAGTCATGCTGAAGAAGATATTTTATTTTTTTGCAATCCTCCTCCCTTCCCAATAAAGATGCCCTAGAGCAGAGCACTTTGACTCTCGATTACAATCAAAGTATGACTATCGGGGAAGAGAATGAATTTATTCTACTCTGCCCCCCCCCCTCCCATTTAGCAACACAAAAATGTGTCCATTTAATCTTGGGAGAAAATAAAATAATCGGACTTATGCCATTCAGATCGTATCACGTGATTCATTTCGCGTCTGGCACTCTATAAGAGATTCATTCATTCACGCACTTCTTGGAATGGATTTTTATTTTTGGCAATGTCATGTAATATGTACGTGAGGGGGAGAAGAGTATGTAGCGATAATACTAAATCACCAACTTAGCAGTGGTTTGAACCTGGAGCCAAAGCGTGCGTGGTAGGCCAGTATCATAGCATCGAGCTAAAAACGCCTCCTGCTCAAGGCATATAATACTGCATTATGATCGTTCGCTACAGTATATCAGTATATATAACATAAAAAATCCCATAATACATACGCGGGACAACTTACCCAAAGAGTTGTGACAACTTATCCGCAGGCAGGGCAAATTGTCACACTTTTTGCTGGTTTTAAAAATTATAATTAATTATATTTGCCACTCAGATTAATGTTTCGTAATTTTTCTAAACTTATCTAAAAGATGAAAGCCGCGAATGATAAAGAAAAAATTTGATTTCTGTTTATAAGAAAAATGTGAAAAATAGAAATGTAAAAACTGAGACACCTAGCCCTTCTCTACCTTACAAACTATATAAATTAAATTGTAATTTGTACTTCTTTCTATATGTTATTCATCTCTGCACCACGGAAGAACCCATTTCTTTCTTTTTTGTGATAATGATCGCAAAGTTTCCGAAAAAAAGACTCCCAGTATTAAAAAATCACCGCAAATTACGAATTTTATTTCTTTACATTAAATATTTCATATAACAAATATACAACTAGTGTATATATAATTGTAGTTATACTATACCTCTTGCTCAGTCTTAATAAGTCGCCATGAAGAAATGCAATAGAGATACTTGCCAATGACGAATGCATCATCTTGGCGAAACATTTGACAAAATAACAGCCACTTGGCGAGTTAGGGAGAGTTTGAAAATTTATCAGTCAAGAATTTCCAGAGTTCTGTAGGTTTTCCTACTTTTCGGAAACCTTTCATAGAGGGTGCATAAATATGCTCAACGTTCATAGATTTTATGGGATACCAATAGTAGTTAATTGAAGATATAAGATTTTTGAGAATTGAATTTCCTTACTAGCAAATTGGTTAAGCATTGAGTGCCACTTTATTGTATCTGGTGGTTGTTTTTGTAACTTTACTAGATAGCTAGAAAGTTATTAACTGCATATTATTTCGTTTAAAGTCGCTTTGAGTTACAGAAAAAGTTATTCAGATCATCGGAAACAGTTTTGTATCCTGAGGGTACATCCGTCAATCCAGAAGATACGTCCTAACAATATATTCTCGCGAATGCCTTTATGGCATATAACCTGTCCCAGAGGAAAAAATCTGATGTGGGCAACACATGACTTTCCTTATATAATGCAATGAATTTACTACTTTTACAGTAAAAAAATAGATTTTTCTTTTAGTAGATACGTATATTTTTTCCAATATATTGAATTTTCGACAATTAGACCTCATTTTCAATTATTTAGCGTCATTTTTATCCATTTGGCGAGATTTTTGTTAAGTTGGCAACATTTTAAAAAGTCGCCAAGTTGGCGACATTCCGCCGAATTCGTCGTCAAAATCTCGCAAAGCATTATGGACGGAGAAATAAGTTATTCTTATAGCAGATAATGACTATTGGCGTTCAAATACAAAAGTATTACTCAAAGTATCTTTTCTCATGAATGGAACGAGCTAGATCCACGAGAATGATGTGACCCAATTTATCGTATTATATTACATATGAAAAGTGAACATGTTTCTCAACAGTTAATATTTTTTTTTTAATTTATGGGATTTTTTGATGAATTTATTTTTAAAATGTGCAATATCTCGCGAACGATTCATGCTAGCGTTCTAAAGTTTATGTCAATCGCTTTTCAAGGTAACATTACATAAAAAATATCTATTTGCGTAACTTTATAAAGGTTTTGATTTTTTGATGATTTTTTCAAAATTTCACTCGAAAATTTAGGGCATTCTGAACATTCGATTGCGTTTAAAAACAATAGGCTTCCAGTATATACTAATTGTGATTTTTGCACCAAATTTCATTCGAATCGCATCATTCGTTCGTGAGATATCGTCTCCACAGACTCATTTTCACACACACACACACTTTCACACACACACACACTTTCATACACACACACTTTCACACACACACATACACACACACACACACACACAGACATCACCTCAAAAATATTCGATTCGTAATCAGAGATGCTTGAAACGTGCTCTCCCGTCAAAAACTCGAATTCGAATCTTCGACCCCGTCACAATACTTTCCTTATACATTATGTATATAAGGAAAGTAAAAATAACATTTACAGGCAACCACTGTAATTTTTTACGGTCCTGGTTTATTGACCGTAGCAACATATTTGATGACCTTGGTGTTATTTTCGTGTCCCAAGAATAAATGCACAATTCCAGAGGATACTACCCAACAATGTTATTACATCATATTCTCAAGATTGCCGCGTGTAGTTTCCGATGCAAGATCGAATTAGATCTCAATAACTTCAGCCCAATTTAAAACAGCAACGAGCGTTAACATGAACTTAATCAATTATATGTCAAAAGCCTTGCTTTTTACTATAGATCTAACATATACACCCTGGAACTTTTCCTTCCTAAGTTATTCACGACCTTGTGGACTTTCCGCAAGAATCCCTGTATCGCAAAATAATGTACCAACCATTAAAACGTGCTGTTAACATATTATTAATATTGTCCGATGAATTCTCCAGAGTCCTATTCAAAGAAACACTCCAAATTCTCTTCATCTCGTATCTTTGATTATTCACATGGATTCCTATTTAAACATAACCGCCTCTATAGTGTCCTGCATTTTCTGTCGCTTACGATGGATTGCGCATCTTATCTGCCTTGCGAGGGGTTGCACAAAAGACGGGTGGGGAAACGGAAGAGAAATTCGGCGTGAAGTGGCCGATAAGAGCCGCCGTGTGGCGCTCAGGAGACAAAGCGGTCCTTGGTCCGACGCCTCAGAAGAATATCGGTTACTAATTCGACATGCGTAGATAAGCTCTTTTACTTGTGTTTTCCTTGGTTAGGACCTTCCACCATATCTTACGTTATTGCCTGGTAGTGCGGAGATGAAGTGATGATGCTGTGTGGGATGACAGAGCGATCGTGTAATACGCCATTGGATTTTATTATTATTTTGGAAACGATGCGTAGGAATATAGAGGGGAGATATTGGAACGGGGTGGAAAATTTGAATTCGAGTTTTCGATGGATTTATCGTATGCGTTGCCTCGATGCATGTTCTATTTTTGTACGATTCAGAAAAAGAAAAATTCGAAATAACCAGCAACAATTATATAAAATTGGAAAAAATAAATAGGGTTATAAGTTACTAGCCATTTCCACTCACGCTTGGAAAGAACCTTGCTGTCCCAACCGTGAATCAAACCACGGATCTTCATACTGCCCAGCCAATGCTCTACCGTTGAGCTACAGAACGGAATTACAAGCTCTTATCTTAGAATGGCCTCTGCATTCTCTGCTCTGTAATGTGAGATTGACTTGCAACTGACAATCTGACTGACAACAGACCTCGGCTATTTTGACCTCGGTTTAGCCTCTTGTTGCTATTTTTATTCTCCATGTTAACTTCCTGCTTGGTCTTTAATCTCCCGATTTAAAACAGCGCTCAATATACCAGAGTCTTTTGAATCCTTGCTAGTCGTACTAGGGTTACTTTCAGATCTCCATCATATCTTTACTCCAACCTGCAGGGTTGATTTGTTCAGGCGCCATTGCAAACAAACTTACTGCCCCAACCGGGAATTCAATCACGGATCTTCCTACTGGTCAACCGACGATCTGCCGTTGAGCTATAACTCAGCTACTAGGACATAATTACAAGCTCTCATCTTCGAAGTAGACTATGCACGCGTCGCGCAGAAAAAACGGCTAGTGGACACTCAATGTGACACCTACACGCTTGATAGAGGTTCTGAATATCAAAAATAATTTCAAATTTTAACATAAAAATGGTATATATTTTATAATTCCATTAGCATAGAATCATTTTGAAGATAATTTGATTTAAAAAAATGAAGTCTATAAATGATATTATTTTCAAAGTTTTCAGAAATTTTAATCTAAAAATTGTTATAAAAAATTATTTTCAACAATTTGATTTGAAAAATATCCAGCAGACGATTTCAGTATTAGATTCAGAAAGCATAACTCTATTAGTAGGGTTGCAAATGGAATCAAAACCTGTATATAAAAAATGAAATATAAAATGTAAAAAAATCGTCTGCGCTAAGTATACATTAAAATATACTCTAAGATAAAAAAAAATCAACGCACCACGAAATAATTATCCAAATGAGACAAAATTTGACATCTTATATACACCATCTTATATACACCACGCTCCTTATATACACCACCATGGTGCTCAGTTTCAATGCGCTATAGTTTCGACTATTCATTCATTGTCTGCGAATTTTTGATCATTTGCATATTCGGTCGACATGTGTTTGCATGTACAGTTTCATTACTATCATATTATTTTGCAGGCTGCTTCAATTTTTTTTGTCTTAGAGTGTATTTCAAGAACATCTGATTGTTCACCCATAAAGTTAATTAAAAAATATTAGGATATTTTTTTTCTGCGCATAATTCTATAAAAAAAAATTTTGTGTATCTAACCATTTCCTAATTATAAACGAAAGAATTTCGATTTCTAAATGAATATTAGAACAAAATATTTCGAGATTTATAAATTTTTTAAATTAAATTCTAAGGTTTTATTTCTTTTCCCTCTAATTAAAGGTCAAGTTTCATATATATATACAACGTTTCAAGTATCTACAGCAGAGTTTGGGGTGTAAATTTATCATTTTGTCGCTCAGGTCTTACACCCGGATGTATAATATAAACATTTGGGTGTATCTTTTATACTAGCTAAATTATATTTTATACTAACTGACGTGTTGTCAAGTTTTGATAACACAACTAATAAAACAGCTTATCACACTACAAGAGACTGCACAAGACATTTTAATTTTGTTTTGTCGGTGGCAAAAAATTTGCAACAATATTATTTTTTAGAATATTTTTCCTTGCAACATCTATCGCTCAAGATCTACTATGAAAAAAAACTTAGATTATGAATGATATGGTTTCAGCATCAAATTCTGGAGGATATACAAAGAATTTTCATTCCTGGTCTAAAATATTTACTTGAAACATTTATTTCTTAAGACTGGCTATAGATAGAGCTTAGATGATGATGTTATGAAATCAGAGTTACATTCCGGTGGAGGTCGGGAAGGGGGTTCATTAAAGATTTTCTCTTCCGCATTTTTGTCACTTCAGTAGAAACATTATCTTTGATTGGCTATACATATAACTTGGATGATCACTGATATGGATTCAGCATCGAATTCCAAAGGAAGTAGGGGTTACTAGGGCTTTCTCCGGTTCTTGAGATGACATTTCGGGTTTTTCCGAAAATTCGTATGACTGTACGAAATAAGTATGTAAAAGATAATAAAAACGTTCAACAGTTGCGTCAGAAATGATATATACACACCATTTGCCACTCTATAACGGCTCCATCATGAATTTCTTGTTAACAATTTCCAACATAGTTGAAAAGTGTTTATTAATTTGGTCATTCTGTCTGTCCGTTCAAACATAACTGCTGTAAAAATGACTTTATCAAAATGATATTTTAGTATGTTACTGAGACAGTCTGTTTGACATATGAGAATAAAAATGAATAATATCACCCAATTAGTTTCGTTGAAAAAAATGAAATACATTGTACCCTATGGGACCTCATTTTTAAACATATTTTAAGCAAAGTTAAAATTCACAAATTGCTTCAAAAATTTTAGGAAATCTTCAAATGATCACATAAAATGTAGAAAATAATTTTCTGCAAAATATGTTAGCTAGTATTTTAAATAAAAATTATTTAATATAGGGAGAAAAACAACTTCAATTAAATTCCGACTTTTGCTATATTCTACAGAAAGAAAACAGAGGTATATTTCATTTAAATAACAATTGTTTAATATAGAGAGAAAAACAAATTCAATTAAATTCTGGCCCTTACTATATTCTAAAGAAATATTTTGCAATAAATATCTTTCCAAGAGTTTAATTATTTTTTAATCATGCCGATAAGTAAATTATTTTCAAAAGTCATGACCAAGTAGAGAAAGAATATAAGATATAATCGGTACCGTTATAAGTAGAACTGGACCAATAACACTTTTCTCTAATTCGAGGATTCTAATTAGGCTGTGTAGAGTTAGTTGTTAGAGTTGTTTGTCGCCAATGTTAGTTTGGTGCAAATGAGCACTATTTTGCAAAAATGTTAAAATATTACATAAAATGGTTCTGCACTTCTGCTGAACTGTCATTCTGCTCAACAAACATTGTGGGCTACAATCAGAAATAATTTTGCCATCCGCAAACCTAGCAAGTTTTTAATATAACGAGAAATTTATATATTTTAATTTTCTACAATTTCTGAATGAAATTCTAGCACTAATTAAAAATGTTTAAGTGTAACTTTTAACAAGGAGAGACATGTTGGCATGCATTTAATTGGTATTCCAATTTTTTAAATGTTTGTGAAATTTATTTAAACTTTAAATGTTATTACATTTATTTTCTAATCTACAATTAAAACGTATTTTAATATTTATTAGTTGCGCAGGCTCTTTTTTAGCAACTACAGCAAATGATATAATTACTTGAGAGGGTACCTCAAATGCGAGTACAATAAATGCTAAACTAATAAAGGAACTGTAGATCATATTTTCAATAGGACAGTTTTTTACCATAAGCAAAAGACACAAATTCCGGGCACCCACAATTATAAAGAAGCCAATTTTACTTACCATTTCAATTTATTTTTAAAATAGCTTTCATCCTTTTAAATTGGTACTTCTGGATCTGAGAAATCGTTTCGTGTCCATCTGTGCAAAAAATATTAAAAAATGATGAATCAGTTTTGAATAATTTTCGAATTCCATAAAACAAGCGCCTTTGAGTTCGAGCCTTAAATACCCTGATATAAACTAGCCAATAATTATATTAATGACGTGCATGTATTCCCGCTTAACTTAAACTAGTGACGTTGACAGAGGAAATATACAAAGTAGGATAAAAAAGTTCAAAGACTGTGCTGATATCTCAAACCCTGATTGGAGGAGAGGGGAACTATTTTATCGTGACGTAGAGGCACATGTGACGTGAGATGTGAAAAGGAAGAAGCAGGTGTTTTTCCAGACAATGCGTGTCAGTGAACTGTATTCGTTTGCGTTCGTCGAAAGCGGAAATGCCGTTTGAAGAACAACGTGCGAATATCAAATGCGAAAACCGACATTGTAGACCATCCAAATTGACCACAAAACAGTAGCCGACCTATTACGGATATTAGTACTCCCCCCTTCCAGGATATTGGGTACGCCTATATAGCTATGAGAGATAGAACGTATTACTACCACAGTTTAGTCGAATTACCACTGGAGAGATAGAACGAATTACCATTAGAGGGAGAATTCGAAAATTCGGTCCGTTAGGTTCTGTCCGGAGATCAATACTATAAGTGTACAAAGATTCAGTCTTCTAGGTCACGCGGATGCTTCTGTAGAGCCTGGAAAGACAAATACCCCCTTGACAATTATTATATAAATCCTCCGCACCTGGAGAGGGAATTCGATAATTCGGCCCCATTAGTTCTGCCCTATTGCTGATAATATAAAGGTGCAAAAATTGAATCGAAGTCACCGGGTTGCTTTTAAGCGGGATGAGTGGGTCTGGAAAAACAAAAATATGTTGCAGAACTGTTATATAGATATATATAGACATCCTTTCCATGTAATATATCAGTTGGCATAAAATTATTCTATATTTGTACCATTTAAAAAACACATTTTTAATACTTTCCCACATAGTTGAAAAATGTTTATGACTTTGATTATTCTGTCGCGATTCTTTTACACGATAATTTCCGTGAAAATGACTTTCTCAAAATTAAATTTTAGTCTGTTGTTGAGACTGTCTGTGAGACACATGGGAATGAAAATAAATAATATCATCTAATTAGTTTAAGATTTAACCCGGGTTAAAAAAAAATTAAATACAAGTCCTATGGAATTTAATTTTTCAAACATGTAAGCAAAGTTAGAATTCGCAATTTGTTTCGAAAATTTTAGGAAATATTTAAATTATCACAAAAAACGTGTAAAAACATGTTCATCAAAATATGTTGGGCAGTTTTTTACATAAATGAAATAATAATTACAGTCGTGATATATGAAGAGATCACGTGACTCATTGCAAAATAAAATATGGCATCCATTTTTTTTTTCAGCTGTGTAAAGATCGTGATGTTTAAGGATCGTTTAAATTTATATTTAGTGTCGCATCCGTCATAAAACCGCTTTATTTTTGCTTATTATTTGTGTATCTATATTCTGTGCCAAAGCAATTACAATATTTTGATTTTAAATGATGAAATTTTCATTGATTTTTACATAATGATGCAGACGAATTATATTTCGATGACGTTATTTGAATAAAGTTCATTTATT
Source organism: Amaurobius ferox (assembly GCA_951213105.1). NCBI lineage: Eukaryota > Metazoa > Arthropoda > Arachnida > Araneae > Amaurobiidae > Amaurobius > Amaurobius ferox. The sequence goes on along the minus strand of OX578135.1, from coordinate 169,373,069 downwards.
CTAACTAACTTCGAGTTAGAAAGAAGGAGATAAAACTCATAGAAGAAACGCTTTAAAATGCCATAATGCTGTGAGAATTACATCTAGCTGTTACTAGTGTTAGTAAAGTAGCTGCTATTGCTAATTGTCACAACAGAAAGGCGTAGTATTTAGTATATGTACTTTTGATTATTATTTTTAAATTAGGGGTTCCCTAATTATGAGTATAACTAAGCAGTATTTTTAATAGTTATGGGATAGAGTTTTGAATCTATGGAGATAAATGTAAATTGAGAGGTATAATAATTTTGAATGTGTAGGAATATTCTTTATTGTTTCAGTTCTAACTTGCATTGCGCTAATTATTTATTTTCACACAATTGTTAACTTAAAAAAATATTTCAAGCCTTTCGCCATTCATACAATACAGAACTACTACAAAAATTCGTGCAATGCAGGGCTACTTATCTTATTCCAGCGCGACCTGAATTATTGTCTAGCACTATATTGACGTTTTCTTAATGTGAAGTTAAAACTCCTTACTTTTAAATCCATGGTAACCACCATTGTCTATTTCGATGAAGTTTTAAGTTTTCAAATATAATAAATTACTGTAGTATCGTGATAATTTAAAAAATATCAGCGATAAATGTATCACAATTTAGATATGCTTAAATAAAATTACATTTCTGGGGAGAGTGTTTTATAATCAATGCTTTATGCATGATTGATCTTTCTTGTTTTCCTTTCAATTTTGTCAAAATATTTAATATTTTGCTTTCCACATAAGAGAACACGTTATATGTCGAAAGGCTTGAGCGATTTCCAAATTCAGGGAAAATGTTTTAATCGGAACTACAATATGTCCATCCATTTTACATGAAATAAAATCGTAAGATTTTATTTTTTTCCCGCAAAATCAAATTTTATTATTTTTAGTGAAAATTATGGTTTATGCATATTTAATAAAATCTTCTAAAGAATTTTTAAAACTATGCAAGACCAGTGAGTGAATTCTCGAAAATCCGCAAACCAAATACAGCCTTCTAAATTTATTTAAGTCCTCAAATTATAGTTGAACAAAAAACATTTGTGTAACTTAACCTTTTGCTTACGGGTAGGACAGCATCCATCCCAAACGAAGAACCTCCCAAAGTGACAGGTATTTGACATACCCTATCCCAAACAGTTCGATCCTCCTTTGCAGACATTGGCGTCCATGGAAGCCTATTGTACTGACGCCTATTGTACTGATGCCTATTGTACCTATTGTACTGATACTTATATTTTTAATTTGAGTCCTCCTCTATTTTAAAAAAACCTGTTTTAATTCTCTTGACATGTATACTAATTAGTTCTATTGTATTTTATGCTCTGTTCTTTTCATGTTTGTGTAGTTACTGTAACTGGATTTCATCCGTAGTTGCCACGTAAATTGAATAAATAAATAAATAAATAAATAAATTTCGAGCTTTTCTCCAATGAAAATTTTACATGGGAAACATTTCTATAACTAGAAACAGAGAAATTGCTTGACGATAATGTTGGTTATGGCTTTAAAATCCGCAATACTTCCAAACTTACAGATTGCAATACATCATGCATATTACAAAAATATATCCATTTTCACCCGCTAACTAGCTAGTGGTGACTCTATATGACACCTGCATATTTAATTTCTGAATATCCGAATACCGTTTCAAATTCAAGCACAAAAATCTGATGTGGGGGAGCACATGACTTTCTCTACAGACGTAAATACATTTTCTTTTTCATTTCATTAATAATTCGTTAAATTGAGTTTAATGCCTCAAAATAATACGCATAATTACTTACAATGACACTGAATTTGCACTTTTAATTCAATTTCCTTTTTCATTTGGTAACTGGACATATTTTCAAAAGCATGTAAAAAACTAAAACATGAAAGAACATGTAGAAAAACATGTAAAAAACTAAAATATCTCGAGAACAGATAATTCTAAAATAATGGAGATTGACTTATTCTTTTCATCTTCACGGCCTGGGGTTTCCACATAAAACTACCAAGCCAACGGCCGTACCGTGCTGAAAACACCGATTCTCGTTAGATCACCGAAGTCATGCAGCATCGGGCGCGGTTAGTACTTGGGTGGGTGACCACCTGGGAACACCACGTGCTGTTGGCACATTTCGGGGCACGGTAGCCCGATGGTTTGCTCGCTGGATTTGCATGCTGCCACAACTGCCGCCGTGTTCATGCGGAGTACGATCACCTTAAACATGTGGATCCGTAAGTCCTTCCGAGAGGTTGGTGATAGAGAGAGGAGGGTACGGTCCCTGTGGATGCCTCCCCCACTGGGTTCCGGTCTAAATTGGGTGGCACTTCCCCGCCATCCAAACAGTTACCTTACACCTTTCTGGTAGGTCGGACGGTCTGGGTCTCAACAACAACATAAAACTACCAAGGGCGAATTAGTTCAATGGTTAGCTTGCGGGAATTGCACTCGGTAGGCCCTGGTTCGATTCCCTCCGCTGCCAAAACAGCCGCACTGTTCACGCGGAGTACGATCACATTAAACATGTGGGTCCGTAAATCCTGCCGAGAGGTTGGTGGTAGGGGAAGGAGGATACGGTTCCTGTGAATGCCTCCCCCACTGGGTTCCGGTCTAAATTGGGTGTCTTTTCCCGGCCGTCCAAACAGCTACCTTACACCTTTCTGGTAGGTCGGACGGTCTGGGTCTCAACAACAACAACATAAAACAAGCATATAATGGGTACATTTGAGCATACGTCTTTTATTGTAGATTAATTGATACATTTGAACATACGTAGTCTTTTACTGTAGATTATGAGAATATTTGCAAGAAACTGCATGTTTGTTTGTTTTTTCCTGAATCGATCTAATCAACACCTTGGTAACGCATAAGTGACTTATCTACCAAATTTTGTGAAATTTGGACAATAACTTGTTTAGCTAGTGTGGATACATGCGATTTCTGCGGGCCATTTTGCAAAAATAGACAAGTTCCTTTATGAATCAAAATCTCATCAGTACCAGAGTAACTCAGGGTTTTGTTCCGCCACGTTCTTTTAGCAACCATGTAAAAAAATACGGTAGTGAATCTTAATATTGGACTCATTTTTATTTAACTTTTGTACAACAATGGTTATTCATATTCCAAATGCCGGTAGACATATATTTTATTTTTTCACGCTATTTGTAGGAAGCTTAATGAACATGCACAGTTTCAAAATGGGCGTTTCTCCCTGTGAAAGTTCGATTTAATAATTTAAATTGTGATTCTACAAAAATGCGAGCAATTTCACGTATGTATGCAAAATTTTATCTTTCCACCTATTGCAGTTTTTGAGTAAAAGGGTTAACAATTTTCCGGGAACTGTTGATTTCAATCCGTTCGTAATGGAGAATGGACTTTGCATCGCTCGTCCATAATTACAATATTTTAACTTATATATGACGTCATGGCCATTATAACGCTTAAAATGGTCAGTTGTGTGATCACGTCTTTTTGTCATTATATGCTAAGAAAATCCTTAAACGCTCCAATACCTTTTCTAAGAAAATGTCCAAAAATGCACATGTTAAGTCTATTTGCAGTAAAATAACCACGCCCGATCGAACAAAAGAGATTGCAGTGCCATTAGCGAAGAATTTGAAAAGTTAGAATACCGAACTCTGCAATCAAAGCAAGATGGACAAAGAATGTCAATGACAAAGTTGTAAAGTGTTGTCCAATTGGTTGAAATCATCACTAAAACTGTACAAAATTGGCTGTTCCAGCCAGGAATGAAGTCACAAATCTTCGCACTATACATCCGGTGCTCTACCGTTAAGCTACTGAGCCGGAATTGGAAGCTCTTATCGTCGAAGTGGACTCTGCATTCTTTCCACTCATATTGATAAACGTTCAACTAGACAATCTGACTGACAACTTCCTGCTATTGTTACTTCAGGTTAGCCTCCTGATAATACTATTTTTACCCAGATTAGTATCCAGCGTTATCGTTGACATCTCGATTTGAAATCGGCGTCCATTATGTTAAAGTCCAGTGAATCCGTACTAATTGTACTAGTGTCACTTTAAGACCTCTGTAGCGATTGTGCGTCGCCAGGACCGAACTCGGGACCTAGTGCTTACAAGACCGACATTATAGTCACTGAGCAAAAGCTAGCTTCTCCTCTGTTCTTATAATTCGGTTACTGGCTCGTGTGGCATCTTTTGATCAGATGTCTTTGCTGCCGCACACTCCCCTCGCTGATGCGGAAGGCGCCGAGAGGCGTGTCGCCTCGGCGTGACGGACAGTAGTGGTCAACCAGGAAGGGAGTGTCAAGGCTTCTGACTCCTTGTGGTGCTGCCATCTCGTGTTGAGAGGCGAAGTCGTTGGAAAGGAAGGTTGCGAGGTTGCGTGTTTCAAGCGTCCAGGGTAACCACTGTGGCAATTGTGCGTCGCCAGGACCGAACTCGGGACCTAGTGCTTACAAGACCGACATTATAGTCACTGAGCAAAAGCTAGCTTCTCCTCTGTTCTTATAATTCGGTTACTGGCTCGTGTGGCATCTTTTGATCAGATGTCTTTGCTGCCGCACCGCCATCACTATAGTAACTTATAGGGTATATTCGTTCGGATGTCATTGTAAGGAACCTCGCTGGCCCAACCGGGAATCGTACCACGAATCTTCGTGCTGATCAGTTGGTACACTACCTTTGAACTACCGGGACCAAATCTTAAACTCTTGTATTCGAAGCAACTATTGCAGAAGGCATTAATTTGACAGAATAAGGTTATGAACGAATGTGCTAGATGTTCTATTCAGGAATTTAAAATTAAACACTTATATGCCTAAGAGTTTAATATACAACCTGTTCAAAATGTCCTCGGTCAACAATCCCGCACATCTGAATGTGAGGAAGAATTGCATCGCGTACTTTGACAAGCATTGCAGGTATCACCGCGTAACAGACCCTGATGATACGATTTTTGACACATTTTTATGGCCTTCCGTAGACATATTTCGTGCGTTCCTGGTGTCAATTTCTACTCATTAGGTAATACTATACAACAATGTAATTGGATTTTTTTATCTATCTCTCTTTATTTACTTTCGTTTTTTGAAATTATCCGGTGGGGGGAGGGGGCATTGCAATCTCTTTTATTCGACTAGGAAGGATGTGTACACTCACAGGCCTAACGTGTACACTCAAAGGCCTTTCCTTGCAAAGTTATTAGGGTGCTTAAGGTCATTCCAACGTATCCTGTATAGGTTAGAGGCAGTGTTTCTTTCAGGACTTTTTGACCAGGGGGGTGAATAAAATTTTAGGGGAGGGGGCAGTTTTCTATCTACCCTCTATAAATATATCTAAAGGCTGTGTCACGTAAATAAAAATTAGGTTAACATAAAATGTCTCCGAGGGGGGCGAATACTCGTCTCCGAGGGGCTTCGTCCCCCCGGAGGTATGCCTGAACGAAACACTGATTGGAGGATTCTGCAATAAGCCTGGCGGTTGTGTCGTACATGAAAACCATCCGTTTGCCACCAGCTTCTTTAGAGCTTCAATCTAATCGAAATACAGAAGTTTTGTAATCATTATACAACAAAGAGCATCACGCAATCCCATCACTACACGATCCACAAAAAGTGTACCCTTAACTATTTAGCCTGGGGGACACCAATATTTGGAACGTCCGGTCGAGGTCTTCTCCAACCTGGTAAAAATCGACCGTGTGGCCTGCTTTTGCGAGATCAATGGGGACGACGGAAGAAAAGGTTTTTCGGGGAGGATGCGCGAAAGCCCTGCTCAGTGGTCGAGAGTTCGGAGCCAGGTTTTGGTTTTTGTTTGGGGAAGAGCGGATTTTATTGGGAAAAGAGGATTATGTTTAAAAGTGTAATAAATTGTTTCCTCGGCAATCAAGCGGGGTCGAGGGAGGTAGAATTAGATCGGGATTTTTCGAAAGCAGCATTTGTTTTCACCAGAGAATAATTAGACGCACGATGTACCATTCAAAGCAAAATTTAACTATAAGGTTTTCAGAATTTTTATTGGATAGAGCTGACTTATCTGACTCAATTTTAGACCTTAATAAAACATTGCGTATGCAAGGAAAACTTGAGTAACGTATAAAAGTACAAATAATACAATAATGCAGCACACTTTTTCTTGTCCTTCACAGAAGGAGTATTGATTACATGATAATCATCGAGTATATACATTTATATACATATTTTATGCATTGTAGGCATCCCTGAATAGCAAGTAGAGCACATTCATATCGGTGTAGCTTTAAGCTTGAATGACACGCAAAGCCAGGCAAAATGATCAATCATCAGAATATTCACTACCCGACACAGAAAATGCAACACCATGTAAGAGCGAATAGAATGTAATGATAAAGGATACATAGACAGAGATGGCTTAATAAGTGACATTAATGCCAGGAGGATAATGCAATACAATAATGGCACAGACAGGATAATGCAATAAAGTAATGGCACAGACAGGATGATCAGTAGACAGCAGAACCACCTCTTGCTGCAATGCAAGCAGCAACCCTTCGAGGAACGGATGCAATGAGTGTGCGGAGAGTTTTTTGAGGGACGGATGACCATATGCCTTCAACCATCCTCCACAGGTCATCCTCTGTTTGAAGCGGGGGCAGGGCAGTTACGACGGCCAATCACGTCACATACATGCTCTATGAGCGAGAGAGATCTGAAGACAGCGGAGGCCAAGGAAGCACCTGGATCTGATGATAGTTGCCGTGCGCGGTCTCGCATTAGCTTGTTGTAAAACAGCATTTTACAATCACTGAAGATAGGGCTGTACAACCGGTCGGAGCACCTCATCCACATATCGTCGTGCCGTCATTGTGCCTCTGATACGAACCAGATATGACCGGCAATCGAAGTCTATGGCACCCCAAACCATGATGCCGCATTGTCGAGCAGTATGACGTTCAACAGTCGCAGCAGGATTGAAGATGTTTCCACGTCGCCTCCAAACTCTCACGTGGCCATTCGATAAACCTGGCCACTCGATAACTGCCATTCGATAAACACAACCGAGATTCATCGCTGAAAACTGCCCTGTCCCATTCAGTCATCCAAGGGGCTCGGGCCCGACACCATAGCAATCTCTCACGTCGGTGTCTTGTCGCAAATGGCAGTCTTCGTAAAGGACGGTTTGAGTGCAAGTCACTTTCCGACCAATCGTCGAGAAACTGTTCTCGCTGATATTGGAACGCCCAATGTACCCTGCAAATTCTGCAGAATGTTGATAGTCGTCGTTTGTGGGGGCTCCACCGCAAGCCTTCAAATGTGTCGATCAACGCGTGCTGACATGCGTCTGGATGAACCTGCACCACTACGACGATTCAGGTGCCCTTCTTCAATCCATCTTCTCCAAATCCTTTGCACAGTTGGCGCATCTACGCATGTTTCAGCGGTGATACGCTGGTACGACCACCCAGCCGTACGCATGTCTAAAATGAATCCCCTTGCACAATCGTCCAAATGCTGAAACGGACTTCGGTGTCATCTGCCATGTATCTGCACTGCACGTGTCTGTTCAACTGAAACAAAATTTCTGTCTTCTGAAACAAAAAACAACTCGGAAAACAGGTTTCCATAGGCAACATACAGTAGCAGCTTTTGGCTTATCTGCCGTTTCCATCCCTTTTATTCCGCGCTCTAATCACGTGACCTACTTGCATTTTATATCATTTGCATACATCGTCTAGCTACGTTTGTCTCACAATCTGCATAATTATACGGCCAAAGCATTATGGTGTTGCATTTTCTATGGCGAGTAGTGTATAAGAAACGTGTGTGGGAACTCTAAATAAAACCTAGGCTTGTCCATAACCTTTTCTTTTCCATATCCAATTATGGATTTGAAAACGTTTATAAACTTCTAGACTGTAAGTCGACACTTAAATTTCTCACACGCACATGTTCTAGTGTTTAGTTTTACTTGTATCATAATTATTATCAGAATGAAAACAAAATGTTATATTTTTCCCATTTGGCGCCTAATTTGATTTTATAAAATATTTTATATTCTTTAAAAAAAACATTTTTAAGTTTATTTTGTGTGTTGGCAGCAGTTTAATGGATGCATTTAGCCTACATGTGTTAATAAAAAATATTTTCACACCATTACCATGTACGACGCAATTCAAATTATTAATCTCTTCTGTATACTCTATACTACCATTCTTGTTCCGAGAGTTATCAACGTTTTCCGTCGTATACAATACTACAAATATCTTGAAAATCGAATAACTTAAGTTTTAACTATGAAAATGACTAAACCTTCCATCTAATTGCGGTTTTTTTACATAATGTATCTACAAATAAATTAGATAGAGGTAAGTGTATTCTTTCTCGAGCTGATCCATCGTGTCTAATCCACACATACACACACAAAGACTAATATATTTCCAAAAAGTGCTTGAAATGGATCCAACGTGTCGAATTCAAAAATCGCGAATTCGAAAATTTTCGAAAAAATAATTTCTCTACATAACAAGGCACAGCGCGAGAAAGTCAGAATACGTGTTATATTAAGTTCGTGTATACCTCAAGATGCAGATCTTTTTCCAAATTTTCTCATTTCATCAACTCCTTCACTCGCGGCATGAATGAAACAGCAAACCGTCTGAAACGTGCAACTAATGGACTATTGATTTTCATATTAAAACGGGTGCCACTTTGTTTTGATGGCTCATGTGGATCATCAAGACCTCTCATGTATTCCCTCTCCATGGTGGCTAATGGCGTGGTCATTATTCTATTGGATGGACGCTTGTGGAGGATTTTACAGGGGAAAATGGAAATAACCGAAGTGAAGTGAGGAGAGAAATTGCTGTAGAAAAATTGCTGTAGAAAAGTTCCACGGAGATATTTCACATAATTCACAACGCACACTTTCGCACACATTTTTACTTTCGAATTTACTTGAATTCGTCATTTTAAATTTTCGAATTCAATATGTTGATGCCATACTATATATTAAGTTACCCCTAGGGGATACATTGTCAAGTATAAAATCAATCGAAATATTTATTCACGTCTTTTAAAAGTAAGGAGTTGCAGGATATAATTGCAATTATCTGGGCCCATGACATCGATATTTCAAAAAAAAAAAATCGATATTTCAAATATTTCAAATATTCATCGATATTTCAAATATTTCAAAAAAAAAAAAAAAATTGAAAATTTGTAAAAAGAAATAGTTACTAAAATCGGATTCTAGTACGAGAAAGTTGAGTTGAGTATGCAGTTCATTTTTAACACTTTACAACAAAGTTGAAAAGTGTTTATGACTTTGTTCATTCTGTCTGTCTGTCTGTCTGTCTGTCTGTCTGTCCGTTAGCACGATAACTGCCGTAAAAATGACTTAATCAAAATGAAATTTTAGTATGTTGTTCAGACGGTCTGTAGGACCTATGGGAATATAAATGAATAATATCACCCAATTAGTTTTGGATTGAACCCGGGTTGAAAAAATTAAATACATTGAGCCCTATGGGACCTAATTTTTTAAGCATTTTCTAAGCGGATTTAAAATTCACAAATTGCTTCGAAAATTTTAGGCAATATTCAAATTGTTCCATGAAATATATAAAAAAAAATTCAACGAAATATATTCAGTAGTTTTTTAAATAAAAATTAAAATAATAATAACACCTCTTATATGAAGCGATCAAGTGACCATGATATGAAACGATCACGTGACATACTTCAAAATGATATATGGCATCCATCTTGTCTCAAAATCGTGATTTTTTAAAGTTCTTTTTAATTCATATTGAGTGTTGTATCCGTCCTAAAACTACTTTATTTTTGCCTAAATTCTGTGCATCTACATACTGAAACAACGCAATGACAATATATTTGTGTTTAAATGCTCATCCCAAATTTGATTATTTCTACAACTAAGCCTATTTTTCACCTATGTAAAATGTAAACAGCAAAATATGTAGAATGAGTTGCATTAGAATTGCTGTAATTCTTTAACACAAAATCATTTAGTCCATGGAGTCTGCTTAGCTGATATGAATGAAATATCCATTGATTTTAGAAAGAGAAGGACGATATTTTTCGATGAAGTTTTACGCATATAGTTTAATTACTTGTAGCTCCATGGTCTTAATTTTTAAATAAAATAAATTATTATAGTATTGTGATGAATGACATGAATGGGGGAATTATTTATGAATGAAATGTTGCTTTTATAGAGAGAGCCAGGCGTGTTATTTTTTCTATGACGTCATTTGAATGAATTTCAGTTGTTTTCGATGAAGTTTTCAAATATAATAAATTATCGTAGTATTATGATAATTCTAAAATTATTACCGAGGAATGTATCGCATTTTAGAGATGTTTGAACCAGGCAATTTATACTTTAATGCCGTCATTTGAATGAAGTTAATTTTTTTTTATGAAGGTTTAAGGTTTCAAATATAATAAATTAATGTAGTATTGTGATAAGTTTTAAAATATTACCGAGGAATGTATTGCATTTTAGACATGTTTAAATAAAATTGCATTGAAGTTGGAAAGTGTTTCATAATCAATGCTTTAAGCATGATTGATCTTTCTTGTTAATCTCCCTTCAGTAACACTCACTTTGGGCAAAACTATTTTGGTAAGTTGAAGTACAGTGAAAGCTATATAATTTCAGTTTTATTTTGATACGCTTATTATGCCTACATTGATCAAACAGTTATACCATAGTACCTGAATCTCGTTTGAATATCCATTTTTGAATAAAATAAACAAAAAAATGGGTGTAATTTTGAATATTTATTTTTAAAATAGATTTATTTTGGATATTGCTCTCAACAGCATGGAATTGCCGATACCTGAGATGACAACAAGAAATTTGCTGAAATTTTGCCACTTTAATATTAATTAATTTAATGAGATGATTTTTCAAGCATAAGAGATATGAACAGCAATCCGCAAACACATGTCTACAGCTGGAGGAGTTCCTAGATGGATAGTGGTCTTTAAAATTCAGAAGTCTAACTTCTCGAATTTTAGAGATATCGTTTCCAATTTTTAAACTTTTGGATTCCAAGTATGGTGCTCAAAAATAGCAAATATGGGCTAAATATTCGCTGAGGTAATATCGTTCATAATTTTACTCTTCTCCATAAAGGAACCTTTTCCTTATTTACGATTTCAAATATTTTTATTTAGTGGGCTTACTTGGGACATTTCAAAAGAGCTTATTTAGAACAAAATACGACGGCGTTGTTCAACTTCCATGGTTGAGCATAAATAAAATGAAGAGCGAGGATTTTTATCTTTTAAAAAACGGTGATTTAGAAATTGACTGGCTCTATCTGTATCTATTATTTACATAGAGGGCACTTATTTAGAACACGAATAATTCACGGATAATTTATTAAGTCAAATATATAAACAAGAAAGATCAATCATACATAAAGCATTGACTACGAAAGACTTTCCAACTTCAATGCAATTTTATATAAATGTCTCTAAAATGCGATGTATTCCTCGGTAATATTTTTAAAATTATCACGATACTACATTAATTTATTATATTTGAAAACTTCATCGAAAACAAATGAACTTTATTCAAATGACGTCATCGAAATATATATCGCCTTTATATAAAAGCAGCATTTCATTCATCAACTTTTTTCCATTTCTTTTATTCATCACAATACTATAATAATTTATTTTATTTAAAAACTTAAAACCATGGAGGTACAAGTAATTTAACGCTATGCTTAAAACTTCATTGAAAAATCGTCTGGTTCTCTATCTAAAATCAATGAATGTCTCATTCATTCATATCAGCTATATTTCAGACTCCATGAGCTAAATAATTTTGGATTAAAGAAATGCAGCAATTCTTATACAACTCATTCTACATCTTCTGGTGTTTACATTCTCCATAAGTGAAAATTAGGCTTCGTTGTAGAAATAATGAAAATTTGATCATCATTTAATCTCAAATATATTGTAATTGCGTTGTTTCAGTATGTAGATGCGCAGAATTTAAGTAAAATTAAAGCGGTTTTAGGACAGACATAACACAAAATATGAATTAAAAAGAACTTTAAAAATCACGATTTTGACACAAGATGGATGCCATATTTTATTTTGGAGTGGGTTACGTGATCTCTTCATATAAAGGGTGCAATTATTATTTTAATTTTTATTTAAAAAACTACTGAATATATTTTGCTGAAATTTTTTTTATATATTTTATGGGATAATTTGAATATTATCTAAAACTTTCAAAGCAATTTGTGAATTCTAAATTTGCTTAAAAAATGTTCGAAATATTAGGTCCCATAGGGTTCAATGTATTTCATTTTTTCAACCCGGGTTCAATTCAAAACTAATTGGATGATATTATTCATTTATATTCCCATAAGTCCCACAAACCGTTTGAACAACATACTAAAATTTCATTTTGATAAAGTCATTTTTACGGCAGTTATCGTTCTAACGGATAGACAGACAGACAGAATGAATAAACAAAGTCATAAACACTTTTCAATTATGTTGTAAAGTGTTAAAAATTCATAAACAATTTTCAAAAGTCATAAACACTTTTCAACTATGTTGTAAAGTGTTAAAAAGAGAAAATTCAACACGCGTTTTAACTTTAATATCTCTTGAATCGAAAGATGGATTTGGGTAAATTTATCTTTCATCCAATGAGGCTGATTCCGGGGAATATTTTGATGCAAATTTTATCACCCTACATTAAAGTGCATATAAAGAGAATTAATAGCTTGCTTCTGCCTGTCTGTATGTATGTATATATGCCATGATAGTCATTACTCAAAAACGGCTCAAATGTATATATAATTTTTTTATTATATAGTTAATCTTAATAAGAAGGTTGTTTATGCAAAAACTATTTCCGATTTTGCATAGATTTAATCTGTAAAAGTCGAAATTCCAAAATACGTTTCCAAGCTAAATTTCTCCTGAAAAACGCAATCTAATTTAATTAATCTTTTTTCAAAAGGAGAGATATTAGTTCTAGAGAAAATTTTAACCTTTTGCTTACAGATGGGACAGCGTCAATTTCAAATAAATTAAATTTATACACTATTTCTAACGAAATTTAAGATTCAAGTGAAACTTGTCTGGCGGACATAAATACGTGCTAGAATTTCATACTTCCAATTTTTCTCTTCAAATTCCATCAATCATTAACCTTTTGCTTACGATTGGAACAGCGTCCATCCCAAACGAAGAACCTCTCAAAAAGACAGGCATTTGACATACCCAATCACAAACGGTTCGATCCCCCTTTGCAGACTTGGGATAAGGTATATCAAATGCCTATCTTTTTGAGAGGTTCTTCGTTTGGGATGGACGCTGTCCCACCCGTAAGTAAAAGGTTAATGTAAATTTTATCCTTTTGCACCATTCTGTAAAACAGCGGGTAAGGGAATGAAAATGTCCGTCTGAGAGGTCTCTAACCAATTTACACGTTTTCTGACTAGTTTATTACATATAAGAAGCATAATCGAAAATATTTCAGAATTTATTTTATATTTATATTAGTTCTGGTTTTATTTTGGTCAACGTCGCAATTTTTACTTGTCGGTTTAGTTTTTATTTAACACTTTCCAACATAGTTGTAAAGTGTCTATGACTTTGTTCATTCTATCTATCTGTCTGTCTGTCTGTCTGTCTCTCCGTTCGCACGATAACTTCCGACTTTATCAAAATGAAATTTCAGTATGTTGTTGAGACGGTCTGTGGGACATATGGAACTGTAAATTAATAATATCATCCAATTAGTTTTGGATTGAACCCGGGTTGAAAAAATGAAAAACATTGAGCCCTATTGGACCTATTTTTTCAAGCAATTTTTAAGCGGAGTTAAAATTCACAAAATACTGTGAAAATTTTTAGAAATATTCAAATTATCACGTAAAATGTGTAAAAAAAATTTTACCAATATATGTTAAGTAGTTTTTTAAATGAAAATTGAAATAGTAATTACACCCATATTATATGAAGCAATCACGTGATTCATTGCAAAATTGAGTATGGCATCCATTTTTATTTTCACTATGTGAAAATCCTGACTTTTAAGAAACGCTTATATTTATGTTTAGTGTTGCATCCATCCTAAAACTGTTTTATTTTTGCATATTATCTGTGTATCTAAATTCTGTGCCTACGCAATTACATAATTTTTATTGTAAATGATCACCAAACTTCGATTATTTCTATAACGAAGAATAATTTTACCATATATCGAATGTAAGCAAATCAAGCGGATTGTAAGATGAGTTGTATAAGAATTGCTGAAATTTTCACGCAAATTTATTTAGCTCTACAGTCTGGAATAAACGTGATATAAATGAAATATTCATTGGTTTTTACATAGAGAAGCAGGCGAGTTTATAGCATTGCCTTTTTTGGTGAAATTTTAAGTTTCCAAGTTTAATAAATTATTGTAGTACTGTGATAATTCAAAATGAGTGTTGAATGTATCGCATATTAGAGATATTTAAATAAAATTACATTTCACTTGGAAAGGGTTTCATAATCAATGCTTTATGCATGAGTAATATTTGCTGTTATATATTTAGGGGGGGATAAATGTAAAGATTTACAAATATCAAAATTATATTCACTTAGCAAAAGTATGACAAAAAATATATTATTTTCTTTCAAGTTTGGTGGAACAACAAAGCACTCCAAAAGCATATATCGCGGGTCATTGAATTGCACATAGATAGAGCGCCATGTGTGCAGGAATAAATACACTGCCGATCCGAAAGTCCCTTCATGTTGACTGAAAGCGACATCTGGTAATACTACCCAGAACGGATTCTGGAATGATTCGCACTCGGGGAAGAAAAGGAACGGCTCGCATCAGGGTCTTTTCAGAACGAGTCATTCCAGTGGACTCCGAGAGATAGAAGTAACAGATGGATCCACTCTCTTCCACAAAGGCGCGAAATAGTCGGTATTGGACGTGGCTTTCTGAAGAATAACCAAGCCGTGCTCAATGGAGTGATGCAAAGAAAGAATATATCTTTGGCCATTTTCCGAGTTTTTCGAGTTCTTACGCAAAAGTTTCCAGGAGAGGGTTTTGCAAAGAAAGTCAGTACTTTATTGCATGAATTTCGTTCTGGTTATAAAATATAAAGCTCTATAAAACCATTTCAAATTCATGTACTCGTCTGTAAATTGTATTAATAAAAATCGATATTTCCGATTGCTTCAGCATTCTAATTCATCTCAAACTCCTATGAAAGTTAAAAATCATTAAATTGAAAAAATTTAAAAAAAAAAAAATAGAATACTGTTTTGAAGTACCCTCAGAAATTGTAGGTGTATTATTTTCAGGATAGAAGAATGAATCCAGATTTCTGGATAACTAACATTCTAGTTAAAACACCCATAAGCGTAAACAGGGGCAATATATAGCCAACAACTCTAGCTCTCTAGATATCTTATAAGGTCATGAAACAACTGCAGGTACAATCCTATAAATGCTTAATTCATCTACAAAAGAGATGCCTATATTCTCAAGACACTGACATATTCATAATTAACTTGTAAATTCCTAGAATAATCGACATTAATCGTGGAATTTTGTATCCAATCTACGAAATTCGAAGACGAATTTGTCGGAATATCTCCAACTTGCTGACTTTTCAAATGTTGCCAAATTGACAAAAATGTAAACCAATTGATAAAAATTCGCCAAATTGAAGAAACCGATGCTAAATTTATGCAATGACGATTAATTTATGAAAGTTCAATATCTTGGAAAGAACATAAGAATGGACTATAAGAATAACCCATTTCTCCGTCCGTCTGTAACGCCTGACGAGAAATTTAGCGGAACGTCGCGAACTTGGTGACTATTTTAAATATTGTCAATGTGACAAAAATGTGGCCAAATTGATAACAATGACACCAAATGGGAAGTTATGGTTCGCAAATTGTGATTTCTGTTATATGACGGCATACCTTCTATATATAAGAAATTCTCTTCTCTCAGTTTGGCAGCAACACTTGGTGATGAATTTTGCGAACTTGGCGAATAATCTAGGAAAGTATCGCTAACTTGGCGATATTTCGTCCCAAATGGACGAAAATATCGTCAAAATTTCAAAAATGACGCTAAATTAATCAAAATAACTCCTATTGATGAATTAATTATTGAAATACTTTAATATATGGACTATATCTCTTGTTGAGGATGCTATCAATACTGATAATTGTTTATTTAGTGTTGCGCGAAATTTAAATTAACTGGATACTTTGAAATAGTTTTACACGTTGTCATCCCTAAAATCGCCAAATCTGCAATTCAATGTTAAAAACTCATACATTATTTTTTGACTGTGAAAGAAGTAAATTAATTGCATTTTTAAAAAAGTCATGCACTGCCTTCATCAGATTTTTTATGTTACAGATTATAAAACAACTGGAGGTAAATATTAAGGAATACAAAGACATCTTAAAATGTCGAATGGAAATTCTCTCCAGATATTTATTATTATTATTACAGTTAGTGGCGAAGAAACAGGAGGGACATAGTACAGGGACAACGACTATTCAAACAATTTACGGTCCAAAAGCTTTGAATTACTTTTCAATTATATACTATCTGAGATAAAAGTGTAAAACGTTTTCAGTGGAAATAAACGAAGGGAGATGTACACATATTTTTTTCTGACTGAGGCCTGGCCCACAAGTGCCGGAGTATTATTCACGACAGCCATATCTCCATACGTTTATACACGTCAGAAGATGTTGCATTGGAAATAGAACTAAAAATCTGATGTGGGCAGCACATGACTTTCCCTGCAGACTTATATCCACGTTCTCTTTATTTTAATTACATTTATTTCACTTTTATTCAATTTTCGTTCTCATTCGGTAACCGGGCTTATTTTCAAAGGTGGCGTAGGGAAAGTACGAAAAACTAAAATATCTCGAGAACGGCTAGTCCTAGTGTAATGGGATTGGTCTTATTCTTTTCGTCGTTAAACATTACGTATTAAACGGGCATTTTATGGATATATCTGAGTATACCTAGTTCTTTAGTTTAGATTTTGAAGATTTTTGAGGGCCGTTTTGCAAAAAAAGGCAGGTTATTTTTTTTCGAATCGTACCAAAATCTAATCAGCACCAGAGTGACCTATACGTGACTGATCTACCGAATTTTGTGAAATTCGGTCCATTAGTTTTTCAGCTAGAGTGGATACAAGCTTTTGCGGGCCATTTCGCAAAAAAAGGCGGGTTCTTTTATTCCGAATCGTACCCAAAACTAATCAGCACCAGCCCCGCCCACAAGTGACTTACCTACCAAATTTTGTGAAATTCGGTCCATTAGTTTTTTAGTTATAGTGGATACAAAATCTGCACAGACAGACAGACACACAGACAGACAGACACACAGACAGACAGACAGACACACAGACAGACAGACAGACAGACACACGCACAGACGTGACGCTAAAAATGGTTTTTTCGTATTCTAGAGGTCTCGAAACGTGTAGATCCGTCGAAAACTCGAGTTGTGATTTTCGGCACGATTCCAATACTTTCCCTATACATTACCATGTATTGCAGGGAAAGTAAAAAATCTGATGTGGGCAGCACATGACTTTCCCTGCAAACTTATATCCACGTTCTATTTATTTGAATTAAATGTAATTCACTTTTAATTCAAATTTCGTTCTCATTCGGTAACCGGGCTTATTTTCAAAGGTGGCGTAGGGAAAGTACGAAAAACTAAAATATCTCGAGAACGGCTAGTCCTAGTGTAATGGGGTTGGTCTTATTCTTTTCGTCGTTAAACATCACGTATTAAACGGGCATTTAATGGATATATCTAAGTATACCAAGTTCCTTAGTTTAGATTTTGAAGATTTTTGCGGGCCGTTTTGCAAAAAAAGGCAGGTTATTTTTTTCCGAATCGTACCAAAATCTAATCAGCACCAGAGTGACCTATACGTGACTCATCTACCGAATTTTGTGAAATTCGGTTCATTAGTTTTTCAGCTAGAGTGGATACAAGCTTTTGCGGGCCATTTCGCAAAAAAAGGCGGGTTCTTTTATTCCGAATCGTACCCAAAACTAATCAGCACTAGCCCCGCCCACAAGTGACTTACCTACCAAATTTTGTGAAATTCGGTCGATTAGTTTTTTAGTTACAGTGGATACAAAATCTGCACAGACAGACAGACAGACACACAGACAGACACACAGACAGACAGACAGACAGACAGACAGACAGACAGACACACAGACACACGCACAGACGTCACGCTAAAAATGGTTTTTTCGTATTCTAGGGGTCTCGAAACGTGTAGATCCGTCGAAAACTCGAGTTGTGATTTTCGGCATGATTCCAATACTTTCCCTATACATTACCATGTATTGCAGGGAAAGTAAAAAGGAAGCCCGCACATTCTACCGCTTAACTGCCGTAGTCTCGGTAGACGTGTATAAGCTGACAGATTTCGCTGGTTTTACACACTTTTATTTAGCTTGTTCTGTTACATTCGAATCATGTGATCGATTTTTAACCCAATTGAAATTCGAAGTTTCAATCGACTTGAAACTTTGCATACTTACGTATTCCTGACGGCAATACAATAGTCTATTAAATTTGAGTTATCCACCCTTCCCCCATATCCGCTAGTATTTCTGCTTCCTTTAGCGCCAATTCATGATCTTCTGCTTCTCAAAGACTAAATATATAAAACAAAAATATATATGAAAAAACTTTTTTAAAAAACCCGTTTTTATTTCAAAATACACTAAAAAGTAGAAAATAAATTCTTCTTTAGTACCCCCAGAAATTTCATAGACACGTGACAAAAAATAAAACAAGAAAGATCAATCATGCATAAAGCATTGATTATGAAACACTTTCCAACTGCAATGTCATTTTATTTAAGCATCTCTATAATGCGATACATTCAGTGGTGATATTTTTTAAATTATCACAATACTACAATAATTTATTTTACTTAAAAACTTCAAACCATGGAGGTAAAAGTACTTTCTAACTCCATGCTTAAAACTTCATCGATAAAGGCAATGCTACAAAATTGTCTGCTTCTCTATGTAAAATCAATGAATATTTCATTCATATCACCTATATTCCATACTCCAGAGCTAAATAACTTTGATTTAAAAAAATTCAGCAATTCTCATATTACAGCTTAATTTGTTTACATTCTCATCCATTCAAATTAGGCTTCGTTGTAGAAATAATCAAAGTTTGGATGATCATTTAAACTCAAAAATATTGTAATTGCGTTGGCGCAGAATATAGATGCACAGAAAATACGCAAAAATAAGGCGGTTTGGGGTCGGATGAAACACTATATAAATTTAAAAGAACTTTAAAAATCATGATTTTAACAGAGAAAAAAGATGGATGCCATATTTTATTTTGAAGTGAATCAAGTGATCTTTTCGTATAATATAGGTGTAATTATTATTTTAAGTTTTATTTAAATAAATATCAGAAAAATCAACCATGCATTAAGCATTGATTATGAAACACTTTCCAACTTCAATGCAATTTTATTTAAACATCTCTAAAATGCGATACATTCCTCGGTAATGTTTTTAAAATTATCAAAATACTGCAGTAATTTATTATATTTGAAAACTTCATCGAAAACAAATGTACATTATTCAAATGGCATCATCGAAATATAAATTGCCTGGCTCTCTATATAAAAGCAACATTTCATTCACACACTTTTTTCCATTCCTTTTATTCATCACAATTCTACAATAATTTATTTTATTTAAAAACTTAAAACCGTGGAGGTAAAAGTAATTTAACTCTATACTTAAAACTTCATTGAAAAAATCGTCTGCATCTCAATGTAAAATCAATGAATGTTTCATTCATATCAGCTATGTTGCAGATTCCATGAGCTAAATAATTTTGCGTTAAAGAAATGCAGCAATTGTTATACAACTCATTCTACATCTTTTGGTGTTTAAATTCTCCATAAGTGAAAATTAGGCTTCGTTGTAGAAATAGCCAAAATTTGATGATCATTTAAACTCAAATATACTGTAATTGCGTTGTTTCAGAATGTAGATGCAGAGACTTTAAGCAAAAATAAAGCGGTTTTAGGACGGATACAACACTAAATACAAGAAATATCAATCATGCTTAAAGCATTGATTATGAAACACTTTCCAACTTCAATACAATTTTATTTAAACAAGTCTAAAATGCAATACATTCCTCGGTAATATTTTGAAACTTATCACAATACTGCATTAATTTATTATATTTGAAAACTTAAACCTTCATCGAAAAAAATGAACTTCATTCAAATGACGGCATTGAAATATAAATTGCCTGGTTTAAACATCTCTAAAATGTTATACATTCCTCGGTAATAGTTTTAGAATTATCATAATACTACGATAATTTATTATATTTGAAAACTTCATAGAAAACAACTGAAATTAATTCAAATGACGTCATAGAAAAAATAACACGCCTGGATCTCTCTATAAAAACAGGATTTCATTCATAACTTTCTCCCATTCATTTCATTCATCACAATACTATAATAATTCATTTTATTTAAACATTTTGTTTAAGACCATGGAGCTACAAAAAATTAAACTCTATGCTTGAAACTTCATCGAAAACAATCGTCCTTCTTTTTATGAAATCAATTAATATTTCATTCATATCAGCCATGCAGACTCCATGGACTAAATTATTTTGTGTTAAAAAAATACAGAAATTCTAATACAACTCATTCTATATATTTTGCTGTTTACATTTTACATAGGTGAAAAATAGGCTTAGTTGTAGAAATAATCAAATTTAGATGAGCATTTAAACTCAAATATATTGTCATTGCGTTGTTTCAGTATGTAGATGCACAGAATTTAAGCAAAAATAAAGTAGTTTTAGGACGGATACAACACTCAATATGAATTAAAAAGAACTTAACAAAATCACGATTTTGAAACAAGATGGATGCCATATATCATTTTGAAGTGGGTCATGTGATCGTTTCATATCATGGTCACGTGATCGTTTTATATAAGATGTGTAATTATTATTTTAATTTTTATTTAAAAAACTACTGAATATATTTCGCTGAATTTTTTTATATATTTTATGGAACAATTTGAATATTACCTAAAATTTTCGAAGCAATTTGTGAATTTTAAATCCGCTTAAAAAATGTTTGAAAAATTAGGTCCCATAGGGCTCAATGTATTTCATTTTTTCGACCCGGGTTCAATCCAAAACTAATTGGGTGATATTATTCACTTATATTCCCATAGGTTCTACAGACCGTCTGAACAACATACTAAAATGTCATTTTGATTAAGTCATTTTTACGGCAGTTATCGTGCTAACGGACAGACAGACAGACAGACAGACAGAATGAACAAAATCATAAACACTTTTCAACTTTGTTGTAAAGTGTTAAAAACAACGGAACATATCACAATGAAATTTTCTTTAGTTTATGGGATAATTTAAATATTTCTAAAATTTTGAAAGCAATTTGCGAATTTTAATTTTGCCTAAAAAATATTTGAAAAATCAGATCCAATAGGGTTCAAAATATTTCATTTTTTCAGTCTAAAACTAATTTTGCGATATCATTCATTTACATTCCCATATATCCCACAAACCATCTCAACAGTATACTAAAATTTCATTTCGATAAAGTTCTTTTTACGGCAGTTATAGTGCGAACGGACAGACAGACAGAATGGCCAAAGTCGCAAACACTTTTTAACATGTTGGAAAGTGTCAAACATGTTGGAAAGTGTCAAAAATGCGTGGATGGTCTTCACTGTTCCCCTTTCGATAGTTGTAGATCATTGTTGGCTTTCAACACTCTCAGAAGTTCTGAAATTTATAAGTTTTTTATCACAGTAATTAATATTCCATAATGAGTTCATAAAAAAATTAACTGGAGTGTAACTCAACTCGGCTTTCTCATACCAGAATGTTTTTTTTTTTCAAATTTTACAAGAAAAAATTTGAAAAATTGGTATCGGGGGTGCAAATTATTACAACTATAGAATGTTACCCTTCACTTTAAAGGGCCTGAAAAAAATCTTTCAATTGATACCATACTTGATAATGTGCCCCCCAGAGGTAACTTGCACCCCAGGAGAGGGATCTAATGACGTCACGAACAAAAAGAATTGTATTGCTGCTATTTTTCACAACCATGATTGAAACTATTACGAATTGTGACCACTGAGCCATAAATAAGCCATATCATGCCTGATTAAGTCAAATCTTGTCCTATTAGGTGGTGCGACAGCCCAGTGGTTAGCGCGCGGGGATTTAACAGGGACGACCTGCGTTCGATTTTCGGCTCTTCCCAAATTATCGTCGTGCTCACTGGAAATACTGGCATGTGGGTCCGTAAGTCCTTCCGACAGGTTGGTGGTAGGGGAAGGAGGGTATGGTCCCTGTGAATGCCTCGCCTACTAGATTCTGTCCCAAATTGGGTGGCACTTCCCAGTCGATCAAACAGATACCTTACACCTTCGGGTAGGGCGAGCGGTCTGTTAAAAAAACCAGACCACGCGACAGACCCGAAAGCTTACTGCAGCAAGATGTGTGGCCAGGGCCGAGCGGTCTGTGTCGAAGGCGAAGAAGAAATCGTGTTCTATGCTGCCATGTTAAAAAAAATATATTTTTTCGCTCGAATTTAACGAAATTATATCTAATTCTAGATTTCTTAATAACAAAGCCAGATATAAAGTTTCAAGAAAATCCATAAATATTTGTGGCTGCTATTATGTACACAAGAAATCGACCACAGACATCAGACAGACAGACTGACATAATTCTAAAAAATAGTCAAAACGTATTCAGGAGTTCTTAAAACATATATTGGCATCACTATCTCAAAATCGAAAATTTTCGTTAAAAGAATTTCTCAATACGAAAAATTTACGCATGAAAAAGTGAAAATAAAAATTTACACAACTCTACTTGAGACATACATATAAAATATTCAGCAAAATATTCGAAAAAATGTGCAACGCGTGCACTTCATTATATTCCCACTCATTATTTTCCTTTTTACATAACATTGCAGTAATTTATTTTTCTTTTACAAAAACGTTTACAAAATTTTTTCGATAAGATAGAAAATAGCAATAATAAAATTTAAATAAAATAAGCGGCCACGCTTTTGTTCTTAGTCATGGGAGTATGAAAATTTTTCGGGTACTGTAGAAAAATTTGCTTTCTATTTTCCACTGCATTTTGAAATAAAAGCGTATATTTTTATTTTAAATTTAATATAGTTTTTATAAATTATTTCGCAAATATAGTGTTTATGTCTGAGGACTGACTCTAAAGAGATAATAGCCAATTTAGAGAATTGCTAAATTATTAAGGTTTCGACATGTTTGATGCATTTGTATGTTTTCTATGTGAATAAATTACACTTTTAACACGTTAAGAAGTAAAGTTTGGTAATTTGTCTATTTATTTACTTGCTTGTTTTGCTTGATTTATATATACTAGTTAAAACAGAGTTCCCCTTGAAGTATTTTCCTGTATATACCGGTTTTGAATCTGGAGGTTTTGAATTTGGAGAAATTCCAAACAGGGGATACACCGTAATAAATTAATTGCAAAATGTCATTCCCTTATTTATTTTCATAATAATTCGGTTATTATATTTTATTTGCAACCTTGTTAAAATATACAGCATGAAACTATTTATTTAATAAGAGATCCGCGGGCATTCTGCCCTATAAGTAATAAACAAAAACACGCTAGAAAGTTTCATACTTTTGTTGAGTTTGTTTACCGTATTCAGTCGTATATCGCAAATAAAAATGTATAAAATGAAAAGAAATAAAAGAACGTTATGGTCTCACTTTCGTATCTGACACAAAATACTATATTCAGAAGGTTCACTCCCATAGGAACCTATGGCAACATCGTTAACATAGGATTTCGCATAGACACTAGCGTTCGATGCAAGGTAAATGGAGACCTTGCGTTCGATGAGCCAACCATCCTCGACTGCTAGATTTGGCGACTATCGCTCAATTGGCGATTTTATGTTAATGCGGCCAAGAAAAAAAAATAAAATAAAATAAACTGTACTTCTATAATTTTTTAAACTATAAACATGATCAGCATTTAAAAATACTTTTATCTGTAATATGTTTAACTTTAAATAAATAAACACAGATATATATTTAATTCATGCAATCATAAACTAAATAAAAAAAATTGACGCATTGCATCACTGTAAATCATTATACACCAAAAATTACAAGCTAACACACCCAAAAGACTAAAATATTATATAATATTTTCAGCCTAAAAAGTATACTAGCGTGTAGATAGTTAAATTGCTTAGTTCTTAATTTATTCTGGTATGCTGTTATTATATATATATTTTTTTAAATACACTATACTAAACTATATTCTATACTAAATAACAAATTTACATAAATGCATTATCAAAGGTGTCGAACTCAATCGTTAATTAGAAGGGGGGGGGGAATATTTTCCACATTACGTCAGTTAGTAAAAAGCATGTAAAATATATACACATCCAATATTATATTCAACTTTCTCTAGAAAAAGCTATCCAAATAACAATTTTTATACAATTTATATAAATGCGGAAAAGGTTTTTTAAGTAATAATGCCATTGCTTCTTAGAATTTATAATCTAGGCGGCATTGATAATACTGCACCAATTTCTTATGAACACGTGCATAGGATGAAATATGGGATAGATAACACATATTTTTTATTTAAATAAAAATAAATTACATACCTTTTAAACGTAATTCCTTTTCTTTTAGTAATCCATAAAATAGCAGCGAAAGTAACATGCGATGATAGAACAAAGCAACAAAGTTCTAAGTTCCAAGTGTTTCGTTTAGTGCCAAATAGGGTTATATTAGCAGAATGTCTTGGCGAAAACCGTCACAGATGATCGCCAAGCCTGCCAACCTTGATATTTTTGGTTGGCGGTTGAGGGCGCTGAGGTCGAGTGAAATATCTGTATATGTTAATCTGTGGTATCTGATGTCATACGCTACGTAAAGCTCCATGGTTACGTCGCAGTTTTGCGCTGTGAATGAAGTATAGCCATTGCATTATGTAGGGAACGGGCCGTACACATCGTGGACTCACTTTCAGTATTGGATGTCATACGCTCATAAAGCTCCATGGTTTCCCTGCAGTTTTTTGCTGTGAAAGAGGTATAATCATTGCATTATGTTGGGAACGGGCTGCCCACGTCATGGACTCACTTTCAGTATCTGATGTCATATGCTCGTAAAACTCCAGAGTTCTGCTCTTTATATATAAATGAAATGTTTACCTGTGATTGAAACACGTTTGGCAACATTTTGAAGCAGCGTTACACAGAGATAGATAGATAAACAGACAGATAAATCAAGGTGCTAATATTATTAATTTTAATTATTGGCTTTGTGTCTCCCCCCCCCCCCCCCCCGAATTATTTTTAATGCTTCGCCACTGATCCCAACACAAATAAAAACTTTTATTCTCTAGGGAAAATCTGATCTTAGACAGTATGTTTGGCGTCAAAAAAGGCTAGGTTACAAGTATCTGAGTGAAATCAGAGAGTTACGAAAAATAAAAACACTTCGAACTCTCATATCTTCGAACCTAATAGATAGAAATTAGAAAATGTGTTACTTGTTTTATCGGAAATAGGGTGCTATTCATGAATATACAAATATAATTTAAAATTTGTAATATGTTAAAAGATTAAAAAAAAAAAGTTTTTTCCTAGCTTTGGCTTAACTTTACTTACTTTTGCTCAAAATATCTTCTAAACCACACAAAATATAAACATTAAACGACAAAAATCCGATTTTAAGATCAATCATTCGTTTTTTTAAACTCTTATAGTTATTGAGCAATTATCTTGTCAATTTGAAGATTTACTCGCAATGCTTATATTACAAAAAGTGAAAGTGCTATCTATACAAATAATAAGTTAGTTTGAAATTTGAAATCTGGTTCTAATTTTGATAGTTTATCTAACTGTTAACCGTAAGCGAGTAAGTAATTGGTAGCCACTTAAAAGATCTACAAGGATATATAACTGGATTTTAGATTGAGTTGTTAGTTTTTGAAAAAGAGCGGTTATAAGATCCTGCAAAATCTTCTACCCTTGGTCAAACTTGTACAGACTTGATACTCGATGATGACTTAGACAGATTGTTTCACGATATATCTGGCTTTAGTTACCACAGGTTTCCAATTGCCTGTTCTAACCGAAACAAATGAGACTGAAAATAAGGAATTTATTTACTGAACTTCATTGGAGTTTAATTTTACAGGACGTCTGTAGTTCTCAATGAAGAAGGATTTCGTATTTTATGCTTCTCCTCTCTTTTTTCTATCTCTGAGAGCTCGAGACGTGAATAATTTCATATAAGTGCTGGGTTGTCGGCGCGATGTTGTCCGTATCCGTGACTTAAAATGAAACTGCTGACTGAAAAATGCAGTAGGGTTTTGTCCAACAAACAAATAATTTTATTTAAAACATGTTAATAAAAAAAATTATAGACCCTTTCATCAACAAAGCCATTAAGACAGATGCAAAACCCCTCATAGGTTAAGTTCTTCGTAAGCGGCTCTTGATGAAACGCTGGATCGTCACTAAATTGACGGCTAAGTACATCAGTGGTTCTTTAGAGAATTATACCTAAATTCAAAATCAATGGTACATATGTCTTCATAGAGGTCATTGACATCTTTGTTCTTTAATTTCCTCGGAATAGGACCCACCCACTGAGTTGTGTAGGGCGCTACCTTTCAAGATAGTGTCTTTTTGGGAAAAATTCTAAAATTCCACGTTAGCATCCGGGCGTTATAAGCCTATCTGTTGACTTATTTAGTATAAACACCATGCAAGTCCTGGAAGACGCTGAAACACAGGGTAGCCCTTTCTCTAGGAATCCATACCACACATGAAAGCGTGGGGTCATTGCCATATTTTTATCTATATTTTTCTCAGAAGATTTTTCTTTTGCGCTAAACTATATTGGTTCCATTGAACTGGAACTACGGCCGATATTTTTCTTACACTTTTGGTTGAATAATAAAATTCTCCCAAACTCGTCTAATCTGTTATTGAACTGCATGCAGCGTCATGTGGACGAGAATAAATACCCCTACACTCTTGAATTCCCTCATACTGACTGAAGGCGGCATCTAGTAGCCCTACCAAGAACAGATTCGTGAATATTTCACGTTGGGAAAGCAAAGGAACGGCTCGCATCACGGTCTTTTCACGGCAAGTCATTCCGGTGAATCTCGAAAGATAGAAGTAACAGATGGATCTCCTCTTTCCCACAAAGACGCCAAATAGATGGCATTGAAAGTGGGTTTTTTATGAAGGATAACCAAACCGTGTTCAATGGAATGGTGGGAGGGAAAAGAATATATCTGCCACATTTTCTGCCTTATTTGATTCCTTAGCAAAAGTTACATAAAGCGTCAGAACTTTAATTCATGACCTACATTCTTCCATTAGGATGTGAGTAAATGTTTCGCGTCAAAAATACAGAATAGAGGGATTCATTGTAACTTCCCGAATTTTTAATGACTCATTTATACAATTAAATGAAATATTAAATGAACGCACTATTTAAAAGCTTTATAAAGTTTAAAAATATTTAATCATGGAACCATAGTACACTGTTACAGTCCTACCATCTATAGAATGAAAATTAAAATATTTCGATGAGAAGAATAAAAACTGTTTTTCGAAGAAATGAAGTAAATATCGTCTGCTGTTTTAAATAATTTGTCTCTTGCTATTTTTAACAAATTTTATGACTAAAAATTGCTTGTTTCCAAACTTTAGTGACAGTACATATTTTTTACTAAATCTTCTTCTAATGCATATCCTTCCTCTGCCTAATGTCTTGTCCTAAATTGAATAAATACCAATTTTATTCTTGAATAAAAAAATCTGATATGGTCAGCACATGACTTTCTTCCTCTGTATAATGCAATGAATTTACAACATTTACAGTTAAAACAAAATAGGTTATTCTTATAGTAGATAATTATATTCTTTCCAAGATATTGAATTTTCGCCAATTAATCGTCATTTTCATTGATTTAGTGTCATTTTTATCCATTTGACGAGATTTTCGTTAATTTGGCAACATTTAAAAAAGTCGCCAAGTTGGCGACATTCCGCCAAATTCGTTGCCAAAATCTCGCCAAGCGTTATGGACGGAGAAATAAGTTATTCTTATAGCAGATAAATGACTATTGGCGTTCAAATACAAAAGTATTACTCGAAGTACCTTTTCTCATATATGGAACGAGCTAGATCCACGAGAATGATGTCAGCAAATTTATCGCATGATATTACATATGAAAAGTGAACATGTTTCTCAACAGTTAATATTGTTTTTCAATTTATGGGATTTTTTGATAAATTTATTCGAAAAATGTGCAATATCTCGAGAACGGTTCATGCTAGCGTTCTGAGGTTTATGTCAATCGTTTTCTAAGAAAAAATTACATAAGAAATGTCTATTTATGTGACTTTATTAAAGGTTTTGATGATTTTTTCAAAATATCATTCGAAAATTTAGGGGTTCTGAACATTTGATTGTGTTTAGAAACAATAGGCTTCCAGTATTCACGGTTTGTGATTTTTGTACCAACTTTCATTCAAATCACTCCATTCGTTCGTGAGATATCGTCTCCACAGACTCATTGACACTGACACACACACACATACTTTCACACACACACACACACAGACATCACCTCAAAATTGTTCGATTCGTGATCAGTGATGCATCGAATGTTCGACCCCGTCACAATACTTTCCTTATACATTATACTATGTATATAAGGAAAGTAAACATTAAAGGTTTCCGTTACTAAGAATATAACATCTTATTTATCCAATTAATGGAGAAAATATTGAAAAATTGTATTCTAGATATTCGGAAGAATTACCATTTTGTAAAATTGGCAACTAGATACAAGACGCAGCAATTAAGATCATAGTTGATTAAAGGAACTGCCGCTTTGATAAGGCTAACGACAGGCACCATCTCCTGATTAAATTTTCCACATGTACCCAAAATAGTTAAACAAATCAATCCAGCGGCAAAATTGAAATCATTGGTGTTACTCGCTCTTCAAGTTCGTAGAATTATGTATCTCAACCCCTACATCTTCAGAAGCTCAATAAGATTGCAAAGACATCTAGATTCCCATTCATTTGCATCACATCACGTCAGGACGGCACACGAAGTAGATAAATGATAAAAATCCCGGCGCTGGTTCAGCATTTCGACAATTGATTTAAATCTTCCTTTACATGCCTCAGCAGAAATCGGGACAGCCATTTTGGCTGATTAAGGGGAAGCATGGCATTTACGGATGCGATTCACTCATCCCAGATTTATAGTCATAAACGTGACCCTTCTCCGCTTAAACTTCATTCCGGTCGGGCCCCTCCTAATCTGTTTGCGGTCGACTTGGCTCTTCACAAGTTGCGGAGCAAAGCTAAAAAGGTGAAAGTGAAGTAAAAAAGAGGGGGGGGCGGATAAAGAACACCCCACCCCCGAATAGAAACGATTGAAAAAAGTGCTGAGTCAGATGCGAGACTCTTGAGTTATCTGCATTTAACATCGGATGCAGAGCACGTTTTGTGGTATCGATCACGTGGTGCCTTTTGTGGTCCATTGTGTGGATCCTGGTGACATATGCGGGAAAGCGTGTTCGTGAATTGAGTGTTCGTGGTAATTATGAATGCGCTGGTCGATGGCAAACCGCAGAACGGAAAATACTAAACGATTTCGGATGTTTTTTCGAACAGAGAGAAAACAATCGGGACCCGATTCCGCATCTCAAGTGTCGAAAGAGAACCTTGAACGTAAGAGAATGACTATGCTTTTTATTTTTAAATGTGCAATATAAATTCGAATGTAGTAGGTTATATTGAAATACAGTAGGACTAGAATACAATATAATTTCCATACCCCGTATTTCAGTACTTATACGATCAAAATGTATTTTGGAATTAGTAAGAAGCAGATACATCGTAGAATTGTACTTCCAGACTACCAGCATCGACGGATCTAGATACGAGCGATTCTAGAGTCCCTATAAGGAAGTGGTTCTTAAATTTTCTGTTGTCCTACCTCGAGAAAGACCTTACGATCCACGCCTCCCATGATTGTGGCTCTAAACTAAGTAAAGGAAAAAAGAAAAGCATACGCATTGAAATGAACACACACACAAGCAAAGACTCACTTTTGTGGAAATAAAACCTATACTCAAATTTATGTGTTATAAACTCTCTCGCAAGCTTTGTCATCCAAGGTTTAAAAAAAATACGCACGATTGGCAATTGAACCAATTTGCATTTCCTTTTACTATCAGCAAATTCACGAGCAACAAGTGTGATACATTTACCTAACTAGTTGCACATGTATATATGCGTTTTAATGATTTTGACGGGCCCCGACGTTTGTTGGTACCTTAAGTATGTTGTCCAACTAACCTCTCTCACTTAACCTCTGTGTATGAAATATCTATATAAGGTAATTTTTGCGCATTATAGAATTTTGTCCAATAAAGTAAAATATGGATAAAATAATTTGTAGTTGAGAGGAAACTCACACCTCGCCTAGACCGGCCGTCCAAATAGATGCTCAAGTCTTCAGGACGAGCCGGGCGGTCTGGGTCTTCAACACCTCGCCTAGAGTCTGTCCATACCTCCCCTAGGAAGTCTGCAGAATCCACTTTAAATATACACATAAGAGCGTACAACAGTAGAGCTTCGGCTGGCCAGTTCGGATCCAGGGTTAGATTCTCGGTTGGGGCAGAACGGCACTTTACAATGGCGCCCGAGCAAATCAACCCTG
This sequence comes from Amaurobius ferox, assembly GCA_951213105.1. Classification (NCBI taxonomy): domain Eukaryota; kingdom Metazoa; phylum Arthropoda; class Arachnida; order Araneae; family Amaurobiidae; genus Amaurobius; species Amaurobius ferox. Next base: position 169,342,153 of record OX578135.1, on the reverse strand, counting down.
TAGGTTAGTGCAAAGATGTCGGAAGTCTGAAAATGACCCTAGTACGTTTAGTACGGATTCGGTGGACTCGGGGAAATTGAGCGCAATTTCAAATTGAGAGGATAACGAGTACGCAGGATACTAACCTGGGTAAAAATAATAGTAGACAATTAATTGTTGATATATTTTTGACTTTAGGGAAGCTTTTCAGAACATTGATAACGAAACTTTGGAGAAGCATGCTGCTGATTCATGCTACATTGGAGAAGCATATGCTGCTCCATCCGTTTGTAAAACATTGCATTCACACTGTAAAAAATAAATGTGTCAATTTACACATAAAAAGTGGTATTCTTTCGCTACCAGAACGATTTGCCTTGGTGTGTAAAAAAGCGTGTAAATTGCAAATTACACAGAAAATGGGTAAATTTAAAAATACACACTTTTAATGTGTAACACACATCTAATGTGTAAATTTCAAGTAACATGTTACGCGTGTATTTTGGTTACACATTACTTGTGTAGTTTGTAATTTACACATCTAGACAAGTTGTTCTGGTGGTGAAAGAATACCACCTTTTATGTGTAAAATGAACACATTTACAACCACTCAAAAAGAGTAAATATAAATGTTGAGATCTTATAAATTTTGAACGCAATATAGTTAAAATTTTAAAAAAAAGCAAATTTTTTCGTAATGTACCACTTATAAAATTAATCTCCATTCATATTCTAATTGATACAAACAAATAAAATAAACAATTTCAGAAAGTATATAAAACAAGCTTTAATTTTAATTTAATCAAAAATAGCATTTTTAATATTTTTCAAAAAATACATTTGTTAGTCTTCATGTCTTTTATATTTCTGCCAAATGATTTTTGGATCCACATGGTAAGTTTTGAAGATTAAATGAATAATAAAAAAAATGAAGAACTGTAGTAGCATGTTAAAATTCCTATTCAGAGTGTTGTCAGCCTGCAAATGATATTTACATATAGATGTGGGCCGTTTATGGTTAGAATAGGAAGTTTAGCAACCTTTATATTTTATCTTCAAACATTAGCATGTGCCCAAAACATTATTTGCTAGATATATAAAAAACATGAAGAGACCAACAATTATATATATTCTTTGAAAATATAAAAAATGCTGCTTTTGAGTAGTAAATCAAAATCAAATTTTGATAATTTAAATTTCCAAATTTAGATTTGTACAATATACAATTTTAAAGCTTGTTTTATATGGTTTCAAAAACCTTATATTTCATTTATCCAATGTATTCCTAATTAAACAATGATTAATTGTATGAGTGGCAAATCACAAAAATATGTTATTTATTTTCAAAATGTAAACTGCAATATATCCAAAACGTTTTAAATTATGAAACTTAAAATTTATATTTACTAAATCAAATAAGGAGATTTACTCCTTTTAATGTTAAGACAAAAATATGATTACAAAATTTGATAAAACAAAATTAAAAATAGCATTAACAATAAAATTTTGAAGCCCAATTGCTGCTAATAATACTTGCATCTTATTGACAGCAAAGAAGATAAACAATATTATTACAGACAACGTTTTGAAATAAAATTATGTTGATATTTAAATACACTGTAGAACAGGATGTCCCAGGATGGAATCAATTGCATTTTTTGAAAAGGGAAGCCTGGAACAAATGTGCGGTTAATAGTTCCAGCTGCTTGGACTGCCTTATGTATCCTTTCCAAGGATCCCACTGGATGGAAAGATGGCAAGTAATGTAAAGAAATCTTAAAAACTGTGAAGAGGCAGGCAGTTATCGATGACAGAACCGAGCGAAACAAAGCCCTCATCCATGATATCAACAGGGATATGCAATTACAATTCTTCAATGACCATTATAGTTTCCTGGTTGCACAAAGTGGACCATAATAGAAAAAACTACAAAGCAGTAGACTGTTAATACTGTCAGAGTTCCTCAAAGAAAATTAAATAAAAATAATTTAATTTTAAAATGCTGCATTTTAGAATATTCAAATATAAATATGAACTTAATTAGAATATTTAGAACATACACTGGCATGTTCTTATCAACAGGTCTACTCTACAGATAGATTAAAAAATACAGTTTAGCAAATAAATGAAATACCCCCCCCCCCCCCATCCATTCCATTTGAATCAGAAAACTGCCCAGAAATTTACTAGCTGTGCATTTCTTCCTTCTCTAATCCTCATTCCATCAAACTACTTTCATTCATTTTAAAATGAGCAATTAATTATCTTTCTGCTTTCTATTCTACCCGCAAGGGCCATTGCATGTATACATATTAAGTATATATATATATATATATATATAACCATACATCGAATTTACTTAAATTGAAAGTGTCTACTAGCCACTTGCTATTAAGTGAAAATTTAAATTTTCAGGTCTACTTTAGAGGGTATTATTGAATTATAAATGAGAAAACAAATCTCTCAAAATATGTATACAATAATTTGTATACCACATATACACACTAAATACTAAAAAATTAACTTTTGAACCTCAAAGAAAAGATATCAAAATTCCAACTACTATTGATATCGGTATAGAAATAAAATGAACTGCAACCTTTCTAAACACTTAAAAATACAACATTCTGCTAATTTACACACAAAATAATAACAAGAAAGATCAATCATGCATAAAGCATTGATTAAGAAATACTTTAAACTGAAATGCAATTTTATTTAAGTCTCTAAAATGTAATAAATTCAGCGCTGATATAAAATTATAACAGTACTACTACTTGAAAACTTAAAACTTCATCGAAAAAGACAAGTTTAATTATATACTATGAATTTTATTCAAATGACATCATCGAAATATAAAGTGTCTACCTCTCTATGTAAAATCAATGAATATTTAATTCATATCCCCTATATTCTCAACTCCAGAGCTAAATTTTGCGTGAAAAAAAAATTCAGCAATTTTTATACAACTCATCTTACAATCGCTTGATTTCTTTACTTCAGTATGCTGTAGATTATCCATCAAATTAGGCCCAGAATTTAGATATGCAAATAATATAAGTGGGCCCAGAATGTTACACAGGCTGTCTCAACAACATACTAAAATTTTACTTTGATTAAGCAAATTTTAAGTCAGTCACGCAAAAGGACAGACAGAATGACCAGAGTCTTAAACACTTTTCAACTGCGTTGGAAAGTATTCAAAATGAAACTTCTGAACTTTACACAATGCTACTAAAATCAGAATGATCATATATTAAAATTGAAAAGGTTAATAAATCATGCAAATTATTTTGGTTGTTTGGAAGACACTGTATTTTGATTGTTTTTGTTGTCACTAACACTTTCTTGTCTCTATAATGTTTATCAACTTTGTAAAATAATTTATTTGTGTTTCCAGAAGCTATTGATTTCATTTTTACACAAATCCTTTCCGTCAAAGCGTTGCATGTCTATGAAATTTGGTACATGGGTACTTCAGGACCCAAATAGGTGCACCTTAATATTATTTTTTTTTAATTGCAATTAGTTTTGCAGTTATTTTATGTTTTAGCTCGATTTAGGTCAATATATTTACACAAATCACTTCCTTAGCAACCTAAAATATTATCAAGTTTCCATCTGGACACCTTCGGAAAGGTAAAAAAAAATTTCTTTCAAATAGATTTACTACGAACCTCTAATGAAGCATAAACCATATACTTCATTAAATTAACATCCGGTCAAATAACATATAATTTGTAATGCCAAAAACATTGCAGTAATTTGACTAGATCTTCCTCATAAAATGCTCATATTTAAATAACCTATGTTGATGTCATTATATTTTTCATTGTTGAACAAAAGTCTGTAAAAAATAATCTTAGTATTTGAGATATAACCATAGAGGTAAAGGAACTCTCTAACTCCATGGATACTTTCGATGAAGCTTTTAAACTATCAAGTAAAAGTTTTCCTTTACCTTCATATTTTAAATAATGTACATAAAGCTAAACTCATTGTCATTCTGCAAAAGATAATTAGGTCCTTTTCTCATGCAACATACCTATGCACCTAAGCGTAATATAGTAAATTCGCCTTATAGCAATCCTTATTCTAGCAACTTATTAGAGGGATTCAAATCTGTGGGCAAAAGGTGGACATTATATACCTAATAATCATACGTCTGAATGTTTACGTAACTTTCCCTATCAAATTGTTTAAGTGTCCCAGTAAAAAAGACTGCTTTGCATTGTTAAATAAGTAGGATCACTGCGATCATGCCTATGTTTTGTTTAATTAATAAAATACTTTCTATTTTTGCAATCTGTTAGCATCAGATAAAATTTTTGTAAACATTTTGTTTTATACAGAAAAACTATTTTTTCAAACATACTATGAATAAAATGAAGGATGATGTTTAAAATAATAATTTGGTTACTTAGAAATGCAACCATTTCAAAAACAGAAACTAGAATGTGATTATACACTATATGATCAAAAGCATCCAGACACTTTAGATATTAGAATTTTTTTCGAATTTCTAAACAAATACTTCGCGAAGTGTTCTGTAACTTTGGCGATGTGAAGAACATGCTTGAACGCATACTTTCCTGTAAAGTTTCAGTGACTTGAGCATTTAGGGGACCACCAAGATATTGAAAAAGGGGAAAAATATATTTGATCACAATGTATCATAAAAAGCTGGAAATGATTTGTAACTTTTACAAAATAGTTAACTAGCTTTGTTCAATGTGTGTAAGTATTTTCGTAAAACAAAAACATATATTCATGAAGATATAAACATTTCTTAAAAAACAAACAAATTTTGTTACATGTTTTTTTCTTACAATATCCATAGGTCAATCCAAGTTTCAATTACAATATCCTGGTTTCAATCAAATTTCACGAAATTTGCAGAACATTTGTCAACGTCCAAGAAAAACATTATACTTTAATTGAAAATTAAAGCATTGAATATACAATGAGATATAAGCATTTGAAGAAACTAAGTTTTTACTGCGCAGGTGCGAAACATAGTAATACTTTTCTTTCATGATTTTGTAGTGAATACTATAGGGCAACTTCTATAAAAAAAATCCACTAGAATATCGTGAAAATTCACAAAGATATCGATGATATAGTGATCAGTTTTCTCTGACTCTCTGAAAGTACCTGGATGATAAGGGGGTTTCCACAAGTTGACATTTTAAATCGTAAATCATAGGATAGTTAAACTGGAGTAAATACAATTAACTAATATACTAAATACATATACACAATCTGATCAAAAGTATCCAGACACCTGTATGTTTTGCTTTTCCTTCAGAGAAGTCACAAATTAGTATGAAGTGGGGGCCACCTTTTGCTGCAATGATGGCTGCCACTCTATCAGAGAGACTATCCACTAGTTTCTGGAATGTTGCAGCAGGAATTACATGCCATTCTTTTAAAAGAATACCAGTCAGATCTGCTGCCGATGTGGGTCGTTTTGGCCAAACTCGCAGTTGACGTTCCAATTCATCCCATAGATGTTCTATGGGATTGAGATCTGGGCTCTGAGCAGGTGAGTCCAATTCTTAAACATCCATGTCAGCAAACCAGCTCTGCACAGCCCGTGCTTTGTGGACAGTGAATCCACTCCAAACTGTTGCCACAATGCAGGTAGCATGGAAATTCAAAATGTCAAGATATCCTTCCGTCTTCTGAGTTCCCTTCACAGGAATAATAGGGCAAGCCCAAACCATAATACAGTGTTCTTCAACCTTTGTCATCCCGCGGAACACTTTTTTGAGATATTTTTTTTATGGAACCCTTCGTTCAGTAGCACACCCAGATTTGATTTTAGGGGGGGGGGGATGTGCCATATTACGTATTACATGTTATGAACAAGGTGCATCCCTGCCTTTGTTATAAAAACTTTATATAAGATATATATTTCCATTAATTCAAACAAGAAGATAAATATTCCATATAAAGTATTTGTATTATACATACATGTCATATGAAATTATATAGCCTTTATAGTCGTCAACGCGGATTAACATTCGAATTGTAGTATCGACTTTCGGAACCCCTAAAGCGTTTGAGTGGAACCCTAGGGTTCTGCGGAACACAGGTTGAAGAACACTGCCATAATGCTTCCACCACCAACTTAAATTGCCGTACAATGCAGTCACGTAAAAGGCGTTAATCCGGTATTCTCTACACCCAGACTCTATCATCAGATTGCCAGAGAGTGTACCGTAATTCGTTGCTTCATAACACTTGATGCCATTGCTGAAGGCTCCATTTTTTGCGTGCTTTGCACCACTGTAAGCGAAGCTTGGGATTGGTTCCGGTAATGATTGGTTTATATGCAGCTGCTCGCCCATGAAAACCAAGACTGCAGCTCCCGACGAACTGTGATTGCATCCAGAGGCTTCATGAATTTCTGAACAAACTATTTCCGCTAATTACATGCAGTTCGCTTTCACAACTCTCTTCAGCACTCTGTGGTCACTTTCTACTAAACGGAATGGTCGACCAGGTCGTGCATGTACAGTTATAATGTCTGTACATTTCCACTTCATGATAACATCATTTACAGTGAAATGGGGCACTCGTAACATGACACAAATCTTACAGATTTTCCACAACGGTGGCAACCTGCACTGTTCTCAAACTCATTTAGCTCGCATTTTCCTCCCATCTTAATTTTCTGGCTTTGAAATTAAATTTGTTAACTCGTCTGACTTTTTTTTATACTTGTAAGAGAGTTAGAAATTTGATGTCACTGGCAAAATCCACCGCATACAGGGGTGTCCGGAGACTTTTGATCATTATTTGCATAAAATTGGACTAGTTAATTTTCAGAATAGGGGTGTACGATGAATTTGTAAAGTGTCAATTTGTGGAACCCCTTATCATCCAGGAACTTTCAGAGAGTCAGAGAAAAACTGACCACTATATTGTCGATATCTTTGTGAATTTTCACGATATTCCAGTGGATTTTTTTTATAGAAGTTGCCCTACAGTATTCACTACAAAATCATGAAAGAAAACTATTGCAGTGTTTTGCGCCTGCACAGTAAAAATTCTGTTTATTCAAATGCTTATATCTCATTGTATATTCAATGCTTTAATTTTCAATTGAAGTATAATGTTTTTCTTGGATGTTGACAAATGTTCTGTAAATTTCGTGAAATTTGATTGAAACCTATGAATATTGTAAGCAAAAAACAAGTAACAAAATTTGTTTTGTTTTTTAAAGAAACCTTTATATCTTCATGAATATATGTTTTATTTTACGAAAATGCTTAATCATTTCTAGCTTTTTATGATACAGGATGATCAAATATATTTTTCCCCTTTTTCAATATCTTGGTGGTCCCCCAAATGCACAAGTCACCGAAACTTTACTAGAAAGTGTGCGTTCAAACATGTTCTTCAGATCGCCAAAGTTACAGAACACTTCGCCAAGTATTTGCTTAGAAATTCGAAAAACATTCTAACCTCCAAAGTGTCTGGATACTTTTGATCATATAGTGTATTTGCATCTAAATTTACATCTTTAGAATTTTAATTAAAAATCAACATTTATTTCATCTTTTAATTTAAATATAGATAGTAATCTTAATAACTTTAAGTTAAATGACTTTAGAAAATATTAAAAATTTAAGGCTCAGGGTTTAACAATAAAATTTACAAAACATTTTAGACTGTCAGATATGTTCTAATGTATTTTGCTATTGTATGCAGTAAATGTAATTTGCTTTTTTCTAAACAAGCACAAATAAAGAAAGCATTTCTTAAATCTCATTATTATTTTTTTTAAATGTAGAAATCAGAAACTTTTCTTCTGTTGGATGGTAACCCTGAAATTGCTTATATACATATATACAGTAAATTTAATACAATTTTGGAAATTTCAGGGCAATTGTTCATTCATTAAAAATAACTCCTCTGGGAAGCAAAACGCTCAAGTCAAGGAGTATTTTTGTATTTTTCCTCTTCTTGAAAAATATCACTCAAAATTTCATATTATTTTATGTTATAGTTTTTGTGGTACATAACAAACTTAGGGTATACAGAATTTGTCAAACAGCGGTGGCGGCATCAGTTACTTTTTTAATATAGACAATCTAAAAATGCACACAGACTGCAAAAGAAAATAACTCCATAAAATTAAGTAATTTATATACTTGAAGTCATAACCATACACACAAATTTAAAAAATGTTCGTATAACATACAGTAGACAGAATAAAATACCTGCAACTTGAATACAGTAAAAAATTTGATATTTCGAAATACACAAAAATGTCTAATGGAAATTCAGTCTTGCCTGCTAAAATAAACAGGCCTTTTAAGGTTCCCTAAAAATGAAAATTAAAGTTCTTATGAAGGTTTTTTAGGACTGTAAATGTTCTTAATTATCTGCATCTGGAGGTAGCAGTTTCCTTCATTAGCCTTCCCTTTAGTAATTCTAGAAGATAAAAAAAAAAGTATTTTAGGACATATACAATTACCTTTCATGCTATTTTTTTTTTATATTCTGATACAAAAAGAAAATAACTTATTACATATAACAACGAACGCAAAAATTGAGTCCCCAAAAAATCCCATTTTAAAATTTCCTGATTTCATTATTTCTCTCATGGTCAGCCACTTATACAAAACATTACAAATCATAATATTTCTTGACTCGTAGCACTTAACATAAACAAACTTTTGAAATACATACTGCAAATTCTCATATTTTATTAATCCTTCGATTTTTGGATAATAATCTTATTGGGCAATATTTTTTTATTATTGTTCACTTTATGCTTTGTTAACAAAATGAAATTTATACTTCAGACAATTTACCAATAAGACCAACTTCAGACAATAAATCTATCACAGAGCAATGTATATTAGAAATGCTTAGTAATCAATGTTTCACGTAGAGATATCTGGTTGATAGAGATCCTATACTCTGCACTACTCACACAGGTTTTCTTATGAAACAGGGATAAAAGACATTCAGGACCGAAAAGCACTACACTACTGAACTTACCTTTTCCTCTTAAAATCATGCACTTTTCCTGTAATATTACAAAACAATTTGTAGCAAATTTTTTACAGGAAATTTCTACACTTATTTGTACTTGATTAAGCAAATTATGTTTATACTTGTTATAGATTGTTTTTATGTAATGTAATATGATGAATTGAAAGATCATATTTTAAAAGTTAAAATTAGTAAAATATACTTTAAAAAACTAAGGTTCAAAATATTACTTAATTATACACCTACATTACTATAGGTATAGTGCTTTTATGCTCATAAACAATTACAGATATCTTTCATAGTTCCCGAGAAAATTGTTCGATTTTACTTGGGAAAGATCAGCATATAGCAAAATTGTAATCTACAATTCACAGCTTCAATAAGTATTGGGGTCAACATATGAAAATTATAGTTATTCTCCCCCGAGAAATAAATATGCTACAGAAATTGAAAGTGATATTTCATGCTATGTTAATACATGACTTACCATTACTTACTTTCAATGAAAATTTTTTTACGGGAGTAGATTCCAATCTGAGGTCCTCCTTTTTCTACATTGTTTAGATACAATAGATAGGATACCAACAGAGGGGGGAAAACAGGTTCTGAAAAGCTGCTGCCTATAGATGGCACTGTTCTCATTGATGAGGCCAAAAGCCAGAGCATTTACTAAGGTGTGACGAAACAAAAAAAGATCCGATACCAAAGAACTGATACTATTGTATTACAGAAGAACCAACATATGACAGCAATAGATTGCTATTATAATGTATGACAAATTTATATTTGCTGTAAAATTGCATATAAAGCTTATTTCAGCCATAATTAACTAGATATCTAAAATATTATAAAACAAAAACATTTATAATACACATGTTAATAAATATTTTATACGCTTTCTGAAAATCATAGTGAAAGAATGATTATGAAATAATAAATAATTTATATTAATCTAAACGAAATGAAAAAAAATTTCTATATGGAATAGGGAAAAAATTGTTCTATAGGGAATAAGAAAAATATTGCATAAATACAAAATTTCTGATTATAATCACGGATGTAAGAGAATAGAAATATACAAATAAAAATCATACCATAAATCCAAACTTTTCTATCAATCGTACTTCTAATGAGCCATGTTCGTGCATTGCTAGTTATATCCATGCTAGCGAATTGCAGTAAACATCGTTTAATAATCTTCTCTGCACTCTTGGCAGTAATGATTTGTAGCAGAAAGCATTCACAGCAACCTTTCAGAAAATAATCGTCTGCTGCCATGGTTATGCAATAGTTCAATTAAAAATTGCTGAGGAGGCAGAAAACGGAAAAGAAAAGCTATGTATGTGTCAACTGAAAGCAAACCGGCTGCGAGTAGGGCCACCGACAGGAAGGGGCAAAAGAATGCTTTTGAGATACAGACGTTTCAAGTAATATGACAATTTCAATTTTTGAACCGGAAATAAAAAAATAACGGAAATGGAAATCCATAGTGAACTTCAACCTCTCCGAAATATAAAGCTAACTTCAAATCAGTTATCATCTGAGCTCCATTGAAGATCTGAAAAAATAGATGTTTCAAGAAAACATTTTTCTGAAAAACAATAGTATGGCAAATTTTTTGGGCCGTGAAGTTCCACCCAATTTAGATAGGAACCCAGTGGGGGTGGCATCCACAGGGACCGTACCCTCAATTCCCCTCTCACCAACCTCTCGGAAGGACTTACGAACTCACATATTTAACGTGCACACAGGGACAGTTTGGGCTAACCACTGGGCTGTCCCACCCCTGCATAGCAAACCTTGGATAGCCTATGCTTTTGTTTTCCCAAAGAATTAAAAGTCACACTTTCTTCTTGTCCCTTGTCTTTATACATAAGCAGGAAGGTGTCATCCACCAAACAACATCGTTTTATAATTCTTATACGAATGTGAAGTTTATAACAGAAACTATATTTTGAGAGACCACCACAGATACTAAACATCCTAATAATTACCATCTTTATCGGCGCCAGGTTGCAAAAGTCTGTTTAGATTGACTCTTAGAAACAAATTCAATGACTAGACAAAATATAGATTAGCCGTTTTCTCATTTCTGAAGCGTTATTCTGCGGTTTAAACACTAAATGTATTTTGAGTATTTTAAAAATACAAAATACTCTGAAAATGTATTTTCGATACATTACCAAAATACTTTACTTTTTTCAATTTGAAATACAAAATACAAATGTATTTTGAAAATGTATTTAAAATACATGTATTTTGATACTGCCCAACTCTGCTTTAAACCATGTCAGCTAAGAAGTAAAATCACCAATAACTGGATCTTTTTTTCCTGTAAGCAATTACATATGTTTAAAATTTATGAAAAGTATTTTAAATGACGCTTTTCAAAATTTAAATATTTACAGTCCCAGATTTGAACATTATGGGGAATAAATTTCATGAGGAATTAGTCCTATTTTCAATTAACCAGATTGAACAAAAAAATACATTTTTATTAGGATCAGGAAATTAATTCAGCTTTTTAGAAAAATTCACATTAACAGTTAAAATTCGTATTAACTGTTACTTGTAAAATCTGTGAAATTTTAAAATGTATTAATAGAAAGAATTTTACAGTGCTTAAGTATACAAATGCTGAAAAATAAAGCTGAAAATATGTACTAACATTATTATTTTAAAAAAAGAAGTTGTATAGTTAGTAAGAAGATGCAAGATTACAAGAAGTTCTATAGATAATGACATGTATCAATATCGACATGTCATTATCTCACCTTGGTTAGACAATTTCAGTCCCTGGCAGAATTAAGATAAATTTTATATGCAAAAAAACATTTTAAAGTTCTATAAAGAAAATTTATAACTTCATTTTTATACCAATGAAATTTAATTTCTATGATATGAAAATTTTAGATAGCGAAAACTTGAACTAGCATTTTTACTTCAATTACATATGTTGAACAGTGGAAGGAAAAATATTAATCATTTTAAAAATTATAAACTCTATATTGCAAGTTCCATTTCGAAAAATCTTTCTAAAATTCAGTTTCCAATACCACAGATGTATGAAAAGACAACAGTAAATAAAAGTTTATAAACATAGAAAAATTATAAATTTTCAATATTCCCGCTTATGTAACAACTTTAAGGGTTATACTTTATGTAAACAAACATCCGGCAGACGATGTATGACCAAAGCTTAACTACATCTTTGTTAGTTCCAGATTACTTGTCGGTTATAAAACAGGCTAATTAACATTGACTTTTTTAGATTTCGGTATTCGCAGTTTAAAAAAAAACTTTCATAGTAATATAAACAGACCGGGTTGAAAAGTTATGAAGACAAACTTTTGTCAGTCAATGTAATATTCATCAACAGAATTTATCGAAATTTTAAATAGTTTACATACAAGAATTTGTATTTCAATAATATTTTTTAAAGATACGTATTAAAAATTAGTAAATAGTCTAAAACTTACTTCATTTAGTTCAGCGATTACAGCTACAATCACCACACACAAAGGAGAAAGCAAAACACCCTGACGTCACTCAAATGCAGGATCGCAGCTTCTTTAGCAACCAATCACGTTAAGTGTAGAGTTATTACAATTTAATTATATAATTTTATTATAAACTATATTAATTATATATGAATAAATAAAATATATGTATTTTGTAAAACCATGTTAAACCTCCAAAACCACTTTGCGGTCATTCCATTTTATTATCGGTTTCTTCCTAGCTGAAAACTTAAGAAGCTTTGAGAGCGGTTAGTACTTTGAGCGCGGTTAGGGTGACATCTGTCAGCACACAGGTCAGCACTCAGCACACAGACTTGTGTGTCGGCAGATCAAAACCTAAGTAGCTCTGAACTCTGTTAGTGACAAGGAGGGGAACATCCAAGGTTATTATATCTATAATCTGGGCACCTGTTTTCTCCGTACCACTGTCCTACTCGATTACGCAACGCAATGCGCTTGCTTTATTGAGTCGCGTTGCATAATCGAGTGGTTGCCGTGGTACTACTGCCATATTCTCTTCGCATCAACTGCATTTTTCTTAATAAGCAACTACCTACCTCGAAAACTCTTCGAAGTACTTCATTTTAAAATCTCTATTGTAATTATCATGCAATTTTGCACAGAGGGCAAAATAAAATTAATATTTCATTTTAATTTCAAATCAGTTCTGTTCAAATAATGTGAAGTATACAAATAGTGGCACATATCTGGGGTTAAAGCAAGGAAAATCTCAGGTGAAATCCCTGCCTACGCCACTGATATTTGGAACTGACGCAGTAATATTCACATAATGGGGAAATCTAATTTGGCAGAATGTAAATCGAATATACGAATTTAACTATAAAATTCTAATTTAGAATTTAAATAATATATTTGAATCTAACGAAAATTTTTATTATATATTTTTTAACTTTTAAAACATCTTATTAGTAAAATAAAATCGCTTAACTAATGTAAAAATAGAAAACTGACTAAAGTTCTACTTCTCCTTCGAATTAGACCGTCCGACCTAGGTGTAAGGTATCTATTTGGACGGTCGAGTAGTGCCCCGCAATTTAGACCAGAACCCAGTGAGGGCTGCATCCACAGGGACGATACACTCCTCCCCCTACCACCAACCTCTCGGAAGGACTTACGGGCTTACCTCACGTGAACACAAGGACAGTTTGGGCAGAGTCGGGAATCAAATTCGGATCGTTCGAGTGCAATTCCCGCGCGTTAACGACTGGGGTGTCTCACCATCGTTCAGATAGATTTTTTCAAATCTAATTAGTTTTTATATTATGAAATTTGTGACAGCTCATGTGGAGAATTATGTCAACCCATCAATAAAATTGTAAAGCGAAAGGGCTGGCCACAGATGTTCGTTAGTATACATTAAAATGTGTGTAAACTGAAAAACCAGCCAAGCTGTGTAAAATCCCATGATCTATTAGATTTACACATTTTAATGCATTTTTAGAAAGTAGTACACACTTCCTTAAATACACACACCAACACGTATATTTGAGATACACGTCTGTAAATTGACACATTTACCGACATACGCGTGTAAATTTCCAGTTTTACACATTTATTTTTTAGAGTGCACAGACTCATACTCACACACATATACACACCGACATTAACTCCAAGATGTCTATTCATGTTCAGGGACGCTTAAAACTTACTCTTTCGTTGAAATATCTGACTCCGCTACAATACTGTCCCTATACTATGCATTTAGGTAAAGTAAAAAGTGTAAATTCGTATTCAGAGTTGGTCGAAATGTACAGATCCATCCAAATCATTTTCATTACTATGCATGAAAGTGTTATGAAATCCTTATCCTTTCATTTATTAATTCATTTCGTCTAAATGTATTTTCAGAAACTCCATTTCAAAATTTCAATTTGTTCTATCGTATTTGACAAATTCTAATTTCGTTTCGATTCTGAATTCTGTTCTGTTATTCCAAATTGATAAAGCGCCAATTATGTTATCTCGACTTGTTGAAGTCTCCCTGTCTGTATCAGTAACCCTTAGCGTTATGATACAGTTCTGGCGCTGCGAACGCTTACCCGGATATACATTGTTGATTGTGTCTCTATCTCTAAAATTATAAAAGCTTCATAAATGAACGAAATAAAAAATGAAACTTTTAATCTGCAGACACTATTAAAATATCAAAAATTTGAGTTTTATTTTATAGAATACCGTATAATACTACTATAAACCTGTGTGTATCACTTTTCCTACATACACAGTATAATGAAAAGGAAGGTATTGTCACGAGGTCTCGAGAAAGCATCTCTGAACTCAGCGCAATTAATGAATAAATTATGAAATTGTTATGTAGCTGTTATTTGATTGTTATTTGATTGTTTTTTGCGGATGCTATCAATAATGATAATTGTACAGTACGATTTGAGTAAAATGTAAGGTTATTGGGTATGTCGAAATAACTTTACATATTGTCATAAGAAAAGAGTCAAATGTACGACAATTTAACATTAAAAGCGCTGTGCCCGTGAATCTTGCACTTAATTTATTCGCTGTGAAAGGAAAAATTATTTACATTATGTATAGAAAATCCAATGCTGCACACATCTGTTTTTTTATTTGTCTGTTTTTCTATTTCAAGCCACACTAAGGTTTAAATCGGTGAACGGTTTATTCCATAGTCTTACCCCAATATTTCTCTGTAAATGTACCAAATTTCATATTTTTCTATGCTATATATTTTGCAGTACGAGACAAAAAAATAATGAATGGACGTTCCAATGCGAAAGAACATTTTTGAATATAGAAGTGCATAAAAAGTAAAATATCTCGTAAACTACACCGAAATTAAACAAGAAAGATCAATCACGCATAAACCATCGATTATGAAGCACTTTCCAACTGCAATGCAATTTTATTTAAACATCTCTAAAATGCAATACATACAGTGGTGATATTTTTAAAATTATCACAGTTCTACAATAATTTATTTTACTTATAAACTTAGAGCGATGGAGGTAAAAGTACCTTCTAACTCCATGCTCAAAATTTCATCGAAAAAGGCAATGCTATGAAATCGTCTGCTTTTCTATGAAAAATCCTCATTGAATATTTCACATATCTCCTATATTCTAGACTCCAGAACTAAATAATAATTTTGCGTTAAAAAAATCAGCAATTCTTATACAACTTATCTTACAGCTTGATTTGTTTACATTTTACATCCATTAAAATTAGGCTTCATTGTAGAAATAATCAAAGTTTCATGATCGTTTAAAATCAAAAATATTGTAACTTCGTTGGCACAGAATATAGATGCACAGAAAATACGCAAAAATAAAACGGTTTTAAGACGGATGCAACACTAAGTATAAATTTAAAAGAACTTTAAAAATAACGATTTTGACACTGAGAAAAAAAGATTAATGCCATATTTTATATTGAAGTGATCACGTGATTCTCCATGTAATATGGATGTAATTATTAATTTAATTTTTATTTAAAAACTACCGAACATATTTTTCTCAAATTTTTTTATATATTTTATGGAATAATTTGAAAATTTTCAAAGCATTTTGCGAATTTTAAGTTCGCTTAAGTGCTTGAAAAATTAGATCCCATAAGGTTCAATATACCTGTATTTCACTTATTCAACCCGAGTTCAATCCAAAACTAATTGGGTGATATTATTCATTTACATTCCCGTATGTCCCACAGTTCCTCTGAACTACATACTAACATTTCATTTTGATAAAGTCAATTTTTACCGCAGTTACCATGCGAACGGACAGACAGACAGAAAAAATGACAGAAGTCAGAAACACTTTTCAACTATGTTGGAAAGTGTTAAGAAAGGGCTCCATCCTGTAAAAATTCAACTATATAGGTACCTGCTTGCAAAATTTCGTGGTCTCGCTATTGTTAGTCCATCCAGACGCGAACTCGCAGCTCAAATATTTTGTCTTTGTCTTTGGCATTAAATATTTCATAAACTACAATATATCGAAAACGATTTATTTCGGCGTATAAAATTTTTTTCTACAAGTGTACAAAATTTTATATTTCTGTATGCTATGGTTTTTGCGGTAAGAAACAGAAAAACTCGAGGAATTTGAAAAGCATCGACGACGGCTACATTTTTAACACTTTACAACAAAGTTGAAAAGTGTTTATGACTTTGTTCATTCAGTCTGTCTGTCTGTCTGTCTGTCTGTCTGTCCGTTAGCAGGATAACTGCCGTAAAAATGACTTAATCAAAATGAAATTTTAGTATGTTGTTCAGACGGTCTGTAGGACCTATGGGAATATAAATGAATAATATCACCCAATTAGTTTTAGATTGAACCCGGGTTGAAAAAATGAAATACATTGAGCCCTATGGGACCTCATTTTTCAAACATTTTTTAAGCGGATTTAAAATTCCCAAATTGCTTCGAAAATTTTAGGTAATAGTCAAATTGTTCCATAAAATATATAAAAAAAATTCAGCGAAATATATTCGGTATTTTTTTTAAATAAAAATTAAAATAATAATTACACATCTTATATGAAACAATCACGTGACCATGATATGAAACGATCACATGACCCACTTCAAAATGATATATGGCATCCATCTTGTTTCAAAATCGTGATTTTTTAAAGTTCTTTTTAATTCATATTGAGTGTTGTATCCGTCCTAAAACTACTTTATTTTTGCTTAAATTCTGTGCATCTACATACTAAAACAACACAATGACAATATATTTGAGTTTAAATTCTCTTTCAAATTTGATTATTTCTACAACTAAGCCTATTTTTCACCTATGTAAAATGTAAACAGCAAAATATGTAGAATGAGTTGTGTGTTAGAATTACTGTATTTCTTTAACACAAAATAATTCAACACATGGAGTCTGCATGGCTGATATGAATGAAGTATTAATTGATTTTATAAACAGAAGGATGATTTTTTTCGATGAAGTTTTAAGCATAGAGTTTATGAATTGTAGCTCCATGGTCTTAATTTTTAAATAAAATAAATTATTATAGTATTGTGATGAATAAAATGAATGGGAGAAAGTTATGAATGAAATCCTGCTTTTACAGAGAGATCCAGGCGTGTTATTTTTTCTATGACGTCATTTGAATTTATTTCAGTTGTTTTCGATGAAGTTTTCAAATATAATAAATTATCGTAGTATTATGATAGTTTTAAAAATATTTCCGTGGAATGTATTGCATTTTAGAGATATTTAAACCAAGCAATTTATATTTCAATGCCGTCATTTGAATGAAGTTCATTTTTTTCAATGAAGGTTTAAGTTTTCAAATATAATAAATCAATGTAGTATTGTGATAAGTTTTAAAATATTACCGAGGAATGTATTGCATTTTCGACTTTTTTAAATAAAATTGCATTGAAGTTGGAAAGTGTTTCATAATCAATGCTTTAAGCATGATTGATTTTTCTTGTTTTATATATAGAGAAACAGAAAAAATTTAAATGTTTTTTACTGAATAGCAGAATTAGGTTATTTGCTATTACCAACAACTTCATATAGAATATATAAAGTTGTTAGTGATCATATTCATTTTCTATGCATAAAAAAGTGAGTGTTTTTACCAACAACTTCTTTTCAAAAAAAATATTCTTATATTTTTGAAAAAAAATTTTCATAGTTTTAGAATTATTTCGTTTATATATAACTTTAAATTATTAATTCAAAAAGAAAGACTCCAAAAAAGTTCATCGCGAATTGAATTAAGTTTCTTTACATTATATATCCTGTACGAAGAAGCTAGCATAAAGTTTTACACCGATGTAAGGATTTCTGTTGATTTATTTCTGATATTCTCTGTACTTGCCGAAAGACAGAAAAATAGCGATATTTTTGGAAAATTGTCAAGAAATGCACATTCTTGTACGGTCTTCAGCTTTACATATTTCCTCCTTGCCTTTAAAAGTCGTTTTACAGCGTCGTCACATTCAACACGGTGAAAACAATATGCGAGGCAACCATGACTCTATAATTTATATACTGAGGTGTTGAATTTCAAAGAAACGGGCCCAATTATCGCACACACATCAAAATTATTTTTGGGGTAAATGAAAAGATAACATTTTTGAAGACATAATCTGCTTGTTTCGTTCTACAATGAGAAATAAATGATCTTATGAACTTTGACGAGAAGCGACACTTTTTGCATTGTTTATATATATATATATATATATATATATATATATATATATATATATAAGACTTTTAAAATATAACAAGCCTATTGGTAGATCTATTTTTAATTATAATGAAATTTCACAAACTCTCTCTATAGATCATGATTCTAAGTCAATTTTAGATAATGAATGCATATGTAAAGTAAACGATTATGTTAAATTTCTAAATCCAAACTTGGGCATATAGTTACAGGAGACTTAGCTATAGTTAAAGGCAATTCGTTAAGAACTATTATGTCTTTTGGCACTAAATTCAGGTTACCCTCTTGTAATAATTCTTTTAAAGTTTTAAAATCAATTAATCTTGATCGTGATAAATATATATATAAATTAGCTTCTAAATATGCTATGCCTTTACAGGCATTTAATATGTGGAAATTTACTTTATTAGAATCTATTAAAGATGCTATTAGTAATATTAAATTGTCTAGATCTATATATAATATTGATAATATTAAACACTCCATTAATGATTTACAGTGATCTTTTGTTATCACCTATGTTGATAAATTCTCTAATAATTATGCTATCTGTAAAAAATTTTATATACAATTTCTATTAGATTATTTAAAAAATAATACTCTTTGTAAACTTGATTTACATTCCATTAGTAGTATCAAATTAAAAATTATCAATATGTATAGTGATTTAAATATTAGATATAAATTTCTTAAATTTTCATATATAGTGCTTATTCCAAAATTTCATGAAAATCCTCTTAAATTTAGAACAGTTGCCAGTGGTCATAATACTTACTCCACTACTGCGAGTAAATTTCTACTAAATTCTTTAAATCTAATAAATGATAGTTTACGTCAGTCTAGCAATAATTACCTTATTCTAAATCTAAATAATAGTAAAGAATTAAAGAATAAATTAACATCACTTAGAAAACTAATAGGATTTCAAACTTTTGATTTTAAAGATCTTTTTAATAATATTAAGATCTCAGACCTGTACGATGTAATTTTAGCTCTATATAATGCTTATATTACTAATCTATCAACTCAAACCAGTTTTATAAATTTTCCTAAACTTCTGCACTTTGTTATTTTCAATAATTATATTTTTCAAAGAAATAAATTATACTTACAAGTCTCAGGAGTTCCACAGGGTGTTTGCAGTAGCAGTATGTTAGCTAATTTAAACCTTTATCATTATGAACAGTCTTATACATCATTAGATTATATATTATACAGATATGTTGATGATCTGATTTGTTTAGTATATACTGAAAATTGTGTCATAGATATAGATTTCTATCCAGACAATTTGGAATTAAGTCCTGATGAAGCTACTATTAGTAATAATATTATTTTTTTGGATTTAAATCTTATTATTGAATCTTCTAATAGAATTATTACTAATTTATAGGATAAAAACGCCTTTTAATTTTAACATTAATAAAATCTTACCATTTAATTCCTGTAACTCGATTCTATTGTTTAGAAATATTATACTTAATCAACTTTTTAAAATTTATAGATTATCTGATAAAAAATTTCATGCTATACATATTAATAATCTTAAAATTACCAGCAATATATATATAAATATCCCTCTTATTTTGTAAATGACATAGTTAAAAAAATTTTATTAGCTGGATTTTCATAATTCTATTCATAGTTTTGTATATTAGACTGATATCTCCATTCTCTTGTTTTAATAATATTTTATTTTTACATCCACTTAAACATTAGCCTTTATTTTATTAGAACCTCCTTTTGGTAGCTCTGATTGTATATTATCACTATTTCCTGCCTTTTCGCATTACAGTTATTTAATTTTTAAGAATGGCAACAGTAGATCTTTTATTTTTCCTTTGCGAATGGCATCGCTGGTCTCTTCCTGCTGGGTTCCCGGTTTCGCCTGGGTTTCCGACTGCAGGAGCAGTGGATGCTGCCGATGGATGCCAATGCCTGCAAAGGGAATCGAACTGTTTGGGATAGGGTATGTCAAATACCTGTTTTTTTTTTTTAGAGGTTCTTCTTTTGTGATGAACTTTGTCCCACCCGTAAGCAAAAGGTTAACGTAGGCATGAAGAAACCTGTCAATATAAAATTATTCAACTTGCAGACGATGATCAACTTAAAACTGACTCAATGACTACAACGTAATCAGAGTTATATGAACTTGACATACGCTCGTAATTTAAAACGATGAAGTTTATTAAGTGCTTTACTTTAAGGCCCATAATATCTGTTTTAAACGAAACAAGTAAAAGTCAACAACAATTAGACTTATTAAACTTTATTGGAGTTTTAACTTACAAGACGTAATTCACGCAAAACCATCACACCACGCCGCCGGACAAGCCACCGCTAGTTTTTGATATTAAACATCTTACAGGACGAATGTAAATCATGAATGAAAATATGACAAGGACGGCGTGAAGGTATGTTTCGGGAGTGACATCATATTGTTACGAACAACAAGAAATAATTGTTATAATTTGAAGGCCTGAGTCACTTGACTTTGAAGACACATCTGATGATCTAGACGACGAAATTGGATAACAGCGCCAACTTGGCGATATTTGGAAACTCCTCTCATTTTGTAGAATGGCTAAAAACTTCACGAGGTATGTGCTTTTTCAGAACTTTCCACAGAGGGTATATAAACTAGTCATATTTCAGTTGGATTGTTGACGTGATACGAGGTAAAGCATCTGTCAAAATACAAAACACAATTTGTCTTTTGTCTTCTGATTATACACTTTAAACTATATTATAAAACAATTTTAGCAGAAAAATGTATACACCCAAACGTTTTACTCTTCTTTTGGAGTCCAATTCAAACGAAATAAACTGCATTCAATTAATCTATCAAACTTATCTATTTTTCTAAAATAAATTATTATAAAATCAAAAAATTTTCAAAAAAAACATTGAAACCTATCAGAGTACTTTCACTTGTACCGTCAACACATACAACGCACACATTAACTTTTTCACATTCGAAATATGCGAAAAGACTGATATTTCACATCAATCTATAACGAGTAACAGAGTTACTCATTGTTTTTTCTCTTTAAAAATACGAAAAAATCAGCAAAAGGCAAAAATAAATAAGTTGCGAAAAATGATTGCGACAAATAAATGTTAATTCCATGTAATTACTTATAAAACATGCTTTACTCTAATTGAAAGAAGTTTTTTAACGTTTTATGATTCAATCGGATTTAGAACAAGTAAATCCTATTCCCACTAGACAAGCAGAATAATACCGTAATATCGCAAAATGCAACAGGTTGTAAAAAAATTAAGCCGATTAAGTCTATTATTTTAGAGAAGACCATGACATCCAATGACCTTCTTTTAAAAATGTCATTCTTATAATGTGGAGTTGCAAATTAATATTGTCTTAAAAAATTAGAAAAAAATTTTAATGGTATTTTGCCTAGTTATATAGGCGAAATTTTGTTTCTATTGAAAAAAGTTCCGAAAATTGTTTAATTGAAAACAACTCATGGAATTATTTCGATCATTTCAAAAATTCACTTTTGTAATATTCGATTGTAATATTTGTTACAGATATTTCAACTATAAAAAAAACTGAAGAAAAATTTAATATCTTTTTCAATCTCTATTGATTGAAAATTAATTGAAATTTATTGAAATTTAATACATTTTTCTATTTGTTGCTAATTTTGCACTGAGTTGATAAAATACCCTATGAGTTTCCGAACGTCAGAAATCAGATTTTCAACTATGAAGTTACTAAAATTAAAGATAAAAGTTGGTTTCGTGAAATAATACGAATACAGGATGTCTGGAAAAGTTCCTATCTAGAGAAATTTCTTGCAAACGAAGATAATTAGCTTTATATGCAGCTGTATAAGAAAACCCTATGGCACTACGTGACGAGACAACGTTCAGGAGACTAACTTCCTTTTCATGGTGGGAAAGGTTAGTATAAAACTCATTTTTGTACTATATTGGCAGCACTCTACAACTTTATAATTGACATTTTTCTCTATATCGGAAAAGGAAGCAAGGTGGTACTTTAAGGCGCGTTTAGTTTGACCTATGTACGATAGTCCACAATGACAAGGAATTTGATAAATGTCCATTTGTTAAACTTTTCAAAAGAATGCTTAAGGGGAGAAAATTTAATTTTATTGATAGGGGTGAGTATCACTTTAAAATCAAACTTATTGAGAATTATAGAAATTCTATGACTCATTTTAAGATAGAAAGGAAGGCTTGCAATATTTCTAAAAGTTTTAACTGGATCTTTCTTGATCTGGAGAGGCTTAGAAAATTTGGAAAAGTACGATCCACGATTTTCGGCGATAATCCACGATCTAAGGCAGTAGCTTTTAAATAAACCTGCGCAGACTTTGAAAAGTCAGAAGTAGAGCATAATTTAAGTCAGAAGTAGAGCATAATTTAAGTCAGAAGTAGAGCATAATTTAAGTCAGAAGTAGAGCATAATTTAAGTCAGAAGTAGAGCATAATTTAATAGCACAGTAGACAAAGTATTGAATGAGGCGACCTTTTGATCATGGGGGTGACAAAAATTATTGCAAGGGGTAATGTAACGACAAAAGGTTTACGATAAACAGTGGTTACGTAACAGTGGTTTTCATTGCGAATGACTAAAACATCCAGGAATGAAAAGACTCATTATATTCTAGCTCATAAGTAAATTGAATTAATTGATTCTTGCATGAACTATTGGTTCCTGTATGCAATTTACTAGTTCAATACTGATTGTGCTCAAAGTGACATGCTTTACTTAACGACAAACTATTTTCTTGCAACTATGAACCATGGTGTAGGATCTGTGATGATTTGCGTGGCCGCATCTTGGTGTTTGGCTAGCTCTATCATCAACCTAAAAGGTTGATGATAGAGCTAGAGCTGATGGACAGATAGAGCTGATGGACAGATAGAGCTGATGGATGATAGAGCTGATGGACATTCTAAGCGATCATGTTCATCCTATAGTGAACATGTTTTTTTTCCAACAATGATGTCGTGCTTCAAGATGATAGTACGCCCATACCCACAACCAGAATGCCCATACACACAAACAGTCTTTGCTTAAGAAGCACCCGGATGAACTTCATCTTTTCTGGCCATTACAATCACCTGACTGAATTTTAGGGAACTACTATGAAAGAAATTGGAGGCCAGTGAGAAGCAAATTCCTTCTTCCAATATCTCTTAAGCACTCATCAGATGTTCTGGTATAAAAATGATACAACTTCCCACAAGAGACTATTCAAAACTTATATAAATCAATTCCAAGAGTTAATTCTATATTTAAAAGGTAAATGATAGACTACCTTATTGATATAACCAAGTTCTTACGTTACTTTGTCCAACCCCTGTACCTACAAGGAGACATTGTACAAAATACCTTCTTTCACTATATATTTTAACACATATAGTGAAGTTAACAGGAATCAAACTGTGCCTTTCTATATACACCGGCCAGTGAATTAGAAACCCTGGTTCAATATTTTATTAGACCGCCTTTAGCCCGACTATAGCAAATATGCGTTAGACATGAATTCTGGCAAGGACAAGTGCTGGTGTACATTTAAGTCAAAAGAATACCAGGCGTTAGACAAGCAGTTCGTAAGCTCCTGTATAGTTGATGGCAGAGGAGATTCTTGTCTGAAGTGTCTTTTCAACATGTCCCAAACGTTCTCAATAGCATTTACATCTGGACTTTACGATGGCCAAGTTAAATGGGGAAAGTCGAAGTTTTGCTCCGTGAATCGCTATTGCACGGATCCTGTACGATGGATGGTAGTATTATCGTCCATAGAAGATCCGTCACCAGTTTGGTAAAAATGCAATATTGCAGGGTGGACGTGATCGGTAAGAATGTTCAAGTACTCTATGGATGACACTCGACCATCCGGAAACACCAGGGTACCAGTACCAAACCAGCAGAACATACCTCACACCATGAAATCCCAACCACAACCTTGAACAGTGCGAACAAGGCAAGATGGGTTCATGGCATCCTGAGGCTCTTGCCACACTCCCCACCTGCCTCCGAAGGTGTTGTTGTTGAGACCCAGACCGTCCGACCTACCAGAAAGGTGTAAGGTAACTGTATGGACGGCCGGGAAGTGCCACCCAATTTAGACCGGAACCCAGTGGGGGAGGCATCCACAGGGACCGTACCCTCCTTCCCCTACCACCAACCTCTCGGAAGGACTTACGGACCCACATGTTTAACGTGGTCGTACTCCGCATGAACACGGCGGCATTTGTGGCAGCGTGCAATCTAGCGCGCAAACCACGGGGATACCGCACCCGAGATGGCCAACAGCACGCGGTGTTCCGAGGTGGTCACCCACCAAGTACTAACCGCGCCCGATGCTGCTTGACTTCGGTGATCTAACGAGAACCGGTGTTTTCAGCACGGTACGGCCGTTGGCCCGTCTCCGAAGGTGTAACGTAATTCGTCCGATCCGATCACATAACCTTCTTCCAATCATCGTATGTCCAATGACACCGTTCCCTATAGCACTGTAAACGCATTTCCAGTTTCTGTTACACAAATCTGTTCTTTCCCACCATTTTACTCCACTTCTCTCAGAACACACACCGACAGCATTCTTATAAGGGTGTTACGATCGCGTGTACCTCCCATGACCAACATAATTTGTATACATCCGCCTGTGACCTGCATTATCATACATGTTCCCAGATTTCTTATTCACTGGGCGGTGTGTGTATAAAAATAGTGGGCTGTGTCTGAAGAAGAACTGCTAACACTTATTCACACCATTAATGAAAACCAATCAGAAACAATGAGATAACTAATCATTTAACTCTTGCCTCCTATTGCGAAGTTTTTATTCCATTTTTAGTAACCCAGCCGCTTGCTGCTCGCCAAACTTGGACGTTTAGCGTCTTTTCCACACATACTTCTCGGGCTCTAACAACATATATTCGAATACCTTACAATAAATATATCTAAAGAATGCAGTGTAGATCAACAATCAATTGAATTATGTTCTGCAACTTTATAATTGGAAATGTTCTGTACTTTCCTTAATTTGAAAGTTAATTTGCAATCTTTTCAATTTTTCCAGTCATGCAGCGACAGTCAATTGCACTCGATTTACTAATGGCCACTTCACTATTACTTCCTATATTTCCCTGTGAACACGCATTTTCTTTTGCTACTTCAGAATCACCACTACCTTGAGCGTCCCACCTATTCTTTGCGACAATACTCTCACGAATTCTATCTCGGAGAGAGTAATATAGCTTTTCATATTTACCCAAAAATTCCTCCGCTCCCCCCCGCCGTTTCCTTCTCTCATTGTGGGCGTTCGCCGGACAAGAAAGTTTAATGTGGAGGTGAATAGAAAGAGATTGGAGAACGTGCCACTGGAGTTCTAGCCAAACATGAGACTGAAAAATAACGGAGAAAAGCTATTAGTTGGGACTATTTTGGGTTATAATCAAAGAGCTATCCTCGAAAGTTATAATACGGGTAGTAATTCGGCAAAAGTAAAGGTAATGGAGGTGTGTTTGCAAACAGTCTTATAAATTATCTCACGTAGAAGAGTTTCTCAAGCTTTGCAACACACTTTCTTCTACTCTTATATGTCATGTAGCCTGATCCTTATAAAAAAAGAGAATAAATACGTCAATGTGAAAGGAAATTTGATTACTGAAAACGTTCTGAAAAGGGCATTTAACACAATTATAAGAATTAGTAAATTTTAGATAATCGATTATATATATATATATATATATATATATATATATATATATATATATATATATATATATATATATATATATATATATATATATATATATATATTAGTTTGAAAGTTCAATGAAAGAAAAGTGAGAAGTAGTAACTCGAAAAACCTAACTTTCTAACAAGCTTACAAAATAAAAGTACAAATCTGCAAATCTAAAATCAAATGAAAAAAAATATAAAAACAATTTCGAATCATCAAGTTAAAGAAATCATAAAAAAGCAATGGTATGGAAACGATGAAAGAAAAACAAATGAAATCCAAGCATTAATGCAATACACGTGGACAAGGGCTAAGCCTAAATCATGGATTTGTTCACTTCTCCAAACCTCTTTCTCAAATCCAAGTATTTTGTTGAAGCAAACACAAAAATGTATGTTTCTGAAGAAATAGATAGATTATATCTATAAACCATTTCTACTTGGACAACATACATAAAGAAGAAAAAATAAAAGGAAACACCTGTAATATAACACAACAAATGCACGAACCTGTCGAACCTGGGAACCCAGAATGAAGAGATCAGTGTTGCCATTCTCAAAGGAAAAAGATATGATCTACTGTTGCCATTCGTAAGAAATAAATAACAGTAAAGCGAAAAGGCAAGAATAAGTGATAATATACAATCAGAACAACAATAAGGAACGGCTAATAATAGAAAGGCTACTGTTTAAGTGGATGTAAAAATAAAATATTATTAAAACAACAGTATGGAGGTGTCAGGCTAATATAAAAAACTATGAATAGAATTCATGAAAATTCAGCTAATCTAAATTTTTTAACTATACCATTTACAAAATAAGAGGGATATTTATATAAATTGCTGGTAATTTTTAGATTATTAATATGTATAGCATGAAATTTTTTATCAGATAATCTACAAATTCTAAAAAGCTGATTAAGTAAAATATTTCTAAACAATAGAATCAAGTTGCAGGAATTAAATGCTAAGATTTTATTAATGTTAAAATTAAAATAGCCTTTTTTATCATATACATTAGTAACAATTTTATTAGAAGGTTCAATAATAAGATATAAATCCAAAAAATTAATATTTTTACTAATAATAGCTTCATTGGGAATTAATTCCAAATTGTCTGGATAGAAATCTATATCTATGACATAATTTTCAGTATATACTAAGCAAATCAGATCATCAACATATCTGTATAATGTATAATCTATTGATGTAAAAGACTGGTCATATTGATAAAGGTATAAATTAGATAACATACTGCTACTGCAGCCACCCTGTGGAACTCCTGAGACTTGTAAGTATATTTTATTTCCTTGAAAAATATAATTATTGAAAATTACAAAGTAAAGGAATTTAGGAAAATTTGTAAAACTGGTTTGAGTTGATAGATTAGTAATATAAACATTGTAGAGAGCTAAAATTACATCATACATGTCTGAGATCGTGATATTATTAAAAAGATCTTTAAAATCAAAAGTTTGAAATCTTATTAGTTTTCTAAGTGATGTTAATTTATTCTTTAAATCTTTACTAGTATTTAGAATAAGGTAATTATTGCTAGACTGACGTAAACTATCATCTATTTGATTTAAAGAATTTAGTAGTAATTTGCTCGCAGTAGTAGAGTAAGTATTATGACCACTAGTTACTGTTTTAAATTTAATAGGATTTTTATGAAATTTTGGAATAAGCACTATATATGGAAATTCAAGAAATTTATATTTAATATTTAAATCACTATACATATTGATAATTTTTAATTTGATACTATTAATGGAATGTAAATCATGTTTAAAAAGTCTATTATTTTTTAAATAATCTAACAGAAATTGTATATAAAATTTTTTACAGATAATAGCATAATTATTAGAGGCTTTATCAACATAGGTGATAACAAAAAATCTTTGTAAATCATTAATGGAGTGTTTAATATTATCAATAATATATATATAGAACCATACAATTTAATACTACTAATAGCATTTTTAATAGATTCTAATAAAGTAAATTTCCACATATTAAATGCCTCTAAACGCATAGCATATTCAGAAGCTAATTTATGTATATATATATATATATATATATATATATATATATATATATATATATATATATTTCAAGATCAAAATTTATTGATTTTAAAACTTTAAAAGAATTATTACAAGAGGATAACTTGAATTTGGTGCCAAAAGGCATAATGGTACTTAACGAATTGTTTTTAACTATACCTAAGTCTCCTGTAAGCATATGCCCCAAGTCTGGATTTAGAAATTTAGTATAATTGTTTACTTCACAAATACATTCATTATCTAAAATTGATTTAGATTTATGATCTATAGAGAGAGATTGTGAAATTTCATTATAATTAAATATTGATCTACCAATAGGCTTGCTGTATTTAAAAGTCTTTGATGTATATATATATATATATCATACACAGACATATTATTTTATTATGTATGATATATATATATATATATATATATATATATATATATATATATATATATATATATATATACACTCAAATCTCCAATAGGCATTAAATGCTTGAACTTGTTAAATAGATGACCAAAATTTATTGAATTATAAATGGGATGCTTAAAAGAGATTACACAATAAGAATTAGTAGACATATTATTAAGATGATATTGATTAAGTTTTAAATTTAAATACTTTGATCTTGTAATAAGCAAATTACTGGGAATATAATTAAAATGTTCATTAGCAAGATTTAATTTTAAGAAAATTGCATAAACTTTATTTAAATGTTTTTTCTTTACAGCAAAAACCCAGAATTTTATTAATTTCCATTAAAAAGTGCTATTAAATTTATTATGTAAACAAATTATCTCAGCTTTATGATCATTATTAAGGAATTTCCCTTGCTACGTTTAAATCTTTTGAATTTGATTGATTTACTATTATTTAAATGGGGTTTCAAAAAAAGGTGATTAAAAATAGAATATTTATTATCTACAAAATTATTTTTTACAAAATTACCATTCAGATATATTTGATTTAATCCAAATGGAAAAAGAGTGCAATTTGATTTAATATAGTAGTTTTCAAAATAAATCCTATCTGCTATATTTGTTTCTTTTAATAAAAATTATATTCTTTTAATAAAAATTATTCTTTTAATAAAAATTAAAGCAAAAATTTTTTTGAAGAAATACTGTTCTTTAAAAAATTGAGCATTTTTTCGCTGAACTTTTTTATCATTAGTATATTTTAATAACTTTTTTTGGAGATACGTAATGGGAATAAAGATTTTCAATCTTGAATATAAAATAAGAGTTTTATCGCTTACTTCTGGGAAGTCCACTCTCATACTTACGTTTCGGATTTCGGCAAACAATTTGGCAAGATATCGTTAATTTGGAGACTTTTTTTATACGTCGTGAAATCGATCGACGCTTTGCCAAGATAACCAATATGTCGTCGATCCGATAAAAATTACGTCGAAAGATGTCTGCAGCGAAAAATCTAGACGTTGTACGGCCACGAAATTTCACAGATAAAATTAATGAAATTCAATATTAAAATTAAATTCGATTTCCTCACGGAAATCAAAGGATAGAAAGTTTTATTAGAAAGCGAAAAATGCAATTGTATTTAAAAAAATATAACAACCAGAAAATTTTTAATTCAGCGGTAGTCGGGTTTATATTTAAGGAACAATTTATATTAATTTGAATCCGAGATCGTATCTTAGACAAAGTATCCATTTAGCCGGAGTGGATGACTTGTGCTAATATATTTGAGAAGGATTCGGGTCTGCATTCATGATTCTTAGGTTGTAGCTTAGTTATCAGACGTTGACGGTGAACGTTTGAGGCGACGGCTGCCTAGACCTGAATCTGATTGAGGAATGAGTGCTGGGCTCCTATACTTTGGTATTTTTTGGAAAAAAATTGGTAAGGACGGTGCGATGTCCTCCATCTTTAATATTACATTCCCTGCAATACATGGTAATGTATAGGGAAAGTATTGGAATCATACCGAAAACCGCAACTCGAGTTTTCGAAGGATCTACACGTTTCGAGACCACTAGAATACGAAAAAATCTGATGTGAGCAGCACATGACTTTCCCTGCAGACTTATATTAACGTTCTCTTTATTTTAATTAAATTTATTTCACTTTTAATTCAATTTTCGTTCTCATTCGGTAACCGGGCTTATTTTCAAAGGTGGCGTAGGGAAAGTACGAAAAACTAAAATATCTCGAGAACGGCTAGTCCTAGTGTAATGGGGTTGGTCTTATTCTTTTCGTCTTTAAAAATTACGTATTAAATCAGCATTTAATGGATATATTTGAGTATACCCAGTTCTTTAGTTTAGATTTGGACGATTTTTGCGGGCCATTTTGCAAAAAAAGGCAGCTCATTTTTTTCCGAATCATACCAAAATCTAATCAGCACCAGGGTAACCCACAAGTGACTGATCTACCGCATTTTGTGAAATCCGGTCCATTAGTTTTTCAGTTAGAGTGGATACAAGCTTTTGCGGGCCATTTCGCAAAAAAGGCGGGTTCTTTTATCCCGAATCGTACCCAAAACTAATCAGAACCAGACTCGCTCACAAGTAACTTACCTACCAAATTTTGTGAAATTCGGTCGATTAATTTTTTAATTAGAGTGGATACAAAATCTGCACAGACAGACAGACACACAGACGCACAGACAGACACACACACACACGTCACGCTAAAAATAGTTTTTTCGTATTCTAGAGGTCTCAAAACGTATAGATCCGTCGAAAACTCGAGTTGCGATTTTCGGCATGATTCCAATACTTTCCCTACACATTACCATGTATTGCAGGGAAAGTAAAAACTCTTTTTAGCGTGACGTCTGTGTGTGTGTCTCTGTGCAGATTTTGCATCCACTCTAACTAAACAAGTAATTGACCGAATTTCACAAAATTTGGTAGGTAAGTCACTTGTGGGAGAATCTGGTGCTGATTACTTTTGGGTACGATTCGGGATAAAAGAACCCCCCTTTTTTTGCGAAATGACCCGCAAAAGTTTGTATCCACTATAGCTGAAAAATTAATACACCGAATTTTACAAAAATTTGGTAGATAAGTTGCTTGTGGGTCACGCTGGTGCTGATTAGATGTTGGTATGATTCGGAAAAAATAACCTGCCTTTCTTTGCAAAATGGCCCGCAAAAATCGACAAAATCTAAAATAAAAAACTACGTATGTTGAAATATATCCATTAAATGCTTGTTTTATACGTAATGTTTAACGAAGAAAAGAATAACACCAATCCCATTACACTAGGACTAGCCGTTCTCGAGATATTTTAGTTTTTTCGCATTTTCTCCACGCCATTTTTGAAAATAAGTCCAGTTACTAAATGGGAACGATAATTGAATTAAAAGTGAATTAAATTTAATTAAAATAAAGAGAACGTGGAAATAAGTCTGCAGGGAAAGTCATGTGCTGCCCACATCAGATTTTTACTATTGGAGCCAACTGAAAAACGCTGTAACGGCTGGGAACACGTAGGAGCCTAATTTTCCTTAACTCCGTTAGCTGGAATCCCCCGAAGGACCACGAAGAGTTTGGGGTTCGACTTGATCAGGAGAGGCTAATGTACACCGAAATGTACAGCATATTAAGCATCCTGTCCAACGTGGCCGAAGCCACGACAGCCAAGGGGTAAAGTAGGTCAGAAAGTCACATCTACTGAACTACTTTACACGTGCTCGATAGAAAATCCTATTCAAATAATAATAATATTAATAATAGTAGTAATAATAACAAAATTTGACGCAATCCTGCATAAAACGGATTACTTATGGCTCAATGATCACTAGAGTTAATAATTTCCATCATCGTTATCAAAAATAGGCGCGATGCAATTTCTTGTTTGCAACATCATTGTTTCCCCTTCGAGGAAGGCAATTAAACACCCTTGGAGCATTATCGACTATAGTATCAATCGAAAATTGAAGGGTAACACACTGTAATTTTAATCATTTTGACCAACGATAAAGATTTTTCTAAATTTTATTTGAAAATTTTTAAAATCAAAAACTCCACAAGGTACATAAAAATGATAGCATGATAAGGATATGAGGAATAATAATGCTATGAGAAATGATGAAGGAATGAAAAATGATGGTGGAATGAGAAAGTTGAGTGGAGCCACACTTCAGTTAATTTATATACAAACACTTAGAAATCAGTGCTGTTCAAATCACTCTCTTATGTAACTGTATAAACCTGTAAACATTTTCCTGTAGCTCTTTCAATTTCTTGAGTTTAATTTTCACTCCCGTGATTTCTACATTGACTGCAATTCCTTTCTTTTTCTCAGAAAATACCGCCATTGTTATAAGTTAGCTACTACCAGCACATCTATGTTTCCTCACGAATGCCTCTACTAGCAGCAGAATACGATTTCTTTTACGCTTGGTCCAGGGCACAGATTCGTTTCATGAGCATAAATACTTTAGAGTAAATACGCATCTTCGGGCATCAGTTACTTTTTTGCTCTTAACAAGTCGTTTGGGTAAATCGCCGACAGAAACATTGCACCTGCTGCAGCAGGTGCAATGTTTTTGTCGGCGATTTCCCCAAATGCTAGCAGAATTTTATATTCGCACATTGTTCTTCAAACGCCATTTCCGTTTTCGACGAACGCGAACTACTACAGTTCACTGACACGCATTGTCTGGAAAAATCCTGCACTGCGAACCTGCTTCTTCCTTCTCACATCTCGCGTCACATGTGCCTCTCCGCCACAGTAAAATAGTTCCCCTCTCCTCCAATCAGGATTGGAGATATCAGCACAATCTCCGAACTTTTTGATCCTACCTTGTATATATATATATATATACATACAATAGGCCTTATGTAATATATACATATATATATATATATATATATATATATATATATCATGTTTCAATAACGATGTTCGGCTGTAATTGGAATACTAATTAAGGAAAACCCTTCTGTCCCACTTGACAACAAATTTAACGATTATGTGATGATCCTAGAACAAATTTGAAAAAATATCGCCACCTTGGCTATATTTGGGAAATGTCGGGAAACTGACAAAATTTAAATTCCTCGAAAATTAAATTTAATTTCTATAATATATCGACGATAATATTATAGAGATATAATATATCCTCGATAATATTATAGATTTCTATAATATATCCTCCATGTGCGTGAATCACTAAGACCATTATCAGACTGAGAACTCGTCACCTCGGTGGCATGAAAATTAATGAAGACGGTACCAAGACATATAAGAACTGCAGAAATTGCCCTGAGGAGTGGCTTTCTCCAGGACATATCTTTACTTGTCCGGCTATTCTTGCAGTGCTGCAAAGCTTGGGAGAATTCCCTTTCCGGGGTGAACTTTATACTGAGAAGATAGTGGATTTGGCAAGGGCAGTGATTCACTCACATGGATCTATTTGACTTCAAAGTGGACACGACACCAACCAACCATATCCTCGTCGCTTCGTAAAAATGTTCAATTTATTATTGCTACAAACATATTTCATTTCACTTTTTATATGTTAAGAGTGTGGCTTCGCTGTAAAAGAACATTTGCAGTTATCAATTCTCATTACTGAAAAACACACATCGCTTGACATTGATGAAATATTCCCAACTCGGCGGCTATTGGAAACTTCGAAAACGGAAATGATCGATCGTGGAAAAAATTTAAGGACAAATTATAAATTCGAGAAGCCGGCCTACTTGTGTTCCCTTTTTTTAACCCCATATTTCTTGGAATTTTTCAGATAATTATAAGCTACAACTTAGATCTGTTAATCCTTATGAAAATTTCATGTCCAGTCAATCCACGATGTCTAAAATCAAGTGTTTGGCCCCCTTTTAATCTCAGAAAACTGTGTGACTTTTGACATTTTAAAAATTCAAAAAATGTCAAAGACCACTGCGCGAAAATGTGTAAGACACTCGAAGCCACCCTATAAAAAAACAGAAATAAAACATTTTGTTCGATCTTTGAAAAGACGGTTGGCATTACACTTTTTCCTAACTATATATTATTAAAAAATCTGATGTGGGCAACACATGACTTTCCTTATATAATGTAATGAATTTACTACTTTTACAGTAAAAAAATAGGTTTTTCTTATAGTAGATACTAATATTCTTTCCAAGACATTGATTTTTCGACAATTAGTCGTCATTTTCATTGATTTAACGTCATTTTTATCCATTTGGCGAGATTTTCGTTAATTTGGCAACATTTCAAAAAGGCGCCAAGTTGGCGACATTTCGCCAAATTCGTCGCCAAAATCTCGCCAAGTGTTATGGATGAAGAAGTAAGTTATTCTTACAGCAGACAAATGACTATTGGCGTTCAAATACAAAAGTATTACTCAAAGTATCTTTTTCCATGAATGGAACGAGCTAGATCCACGAGAATGATGTCACCCAATTTATCGTATGGTATTACATAGGACAAGTGAACATGTTTCTCAATAGGAAATAATTTTTTATTTTATATGACTTTTTGATAATTTTTTTGAAAAATGTAAAATATCTCGAGAATGGTTTGTGTTAGCGTTCTGAAATTTATGCCAATCGCTTTCTAATGAAAAATTACATAAGAAATGTCTATTTGCATAACTTTATTAGTGGTTTTCATTTTTTGCCGATTTTTTCAAAATTTTATTCAAAAATTTAGGGGGCTTCTGAACATTCGATTGCGTATAAAAACAATAGGCTTCCAGTGTTTACGGATTGGGATTTTTGTACCAAATTTGGTTCGAATCGGTCCATTCATTCGTCAGTTATCGTCTCCACAGACTCACTGACACACACACACACATACTTTCACACACACACACAGACATCACTTCAAAAATGTTTGATTCGTAATCAGGGATGCTTGAAACGTGCTCTCCCGTCGAAAACTCGAATTCGAATTTTCGACCCCGTCACAATTTTTTCCTTATTCATTATGTATATAAGGAAAGTAAAAACTGTTAAATAACATATCTAAAGCAGTTTTAAAACTTATAAAATTATGTCTACCACGAAATGTTCGCTTTTACCTTAAGTAACTGTTATATAATTAGTATAGTTTTTTATCCAGGGTTTTTATTGGCTTAGTGATTTTTTGCTTCTCCTTAAGTTTTTCCACCACTGTAGAATTTTCAGAATCGCGTAACTTTTTCGAGAGCATTCCACAGAGGGTACATAAAGCGGGAATCGTTCAGTGAGCAACGCAACGTGGTATGAGTCACTGTGAATTACGACTACGTCGTTATTTTGAAAATATAATCGTCACGAATGAATCGAACATTTTTAATGGCTGTTTTATTGTATATATAATCAATCTACTCATACTAAATTTACCAATTTTCCTAAACTTCTCCACTTTGTACTTTTCAATAATTATATTTTTCAAGGTAATAAATTATACTTACAAGACTCTGGGGTACCACAAGGTGGCTGTAGTAGTAGTATGTTAGCT
This sequence comes from Amaurobius ferox, assembly GCA_951213105.1. Classification (NCBI taxonomy): domain Eukaryota; kingdom Metazoa; phylum Arthropoda; class Arachnida; order Araneae; family Amaurobiidae; genus Amaurobius; species Amaurobius ferox. The sequence continues at coordinate 169,306,233 of OX578135.1, read as the reverse complement.
AATTTATACCTTTTACATTAGAAAAATTATTTTATTTCGACTGATTATAAAATGTACAGATATGTTGATAATCTGATTTGTTTAGAATTTACTGACAACTGTGTCATAGATATAGATTTCTATCTGGATAATTTGGAATTAATTCCTAATGAAGCCGCTATTAGTAGTAATGTGAATTTTCTGGATTTAAATCTAATTATTGAATCTACTAATAGGATAGTTAGTCTTTTACATCAATAGATTATACATTATACAGATATGTTGATGATCTGATTTGCTTAGTATATACTGAAAATTGTGTCATAGATATAGATTTCTATCCAGATAATTTGGAATTAATTCCTAATGAAGCTACTATTAGTAAAAATATTAATTTTTTGGATTTATATCTTATTATTGAACCTTCTAATAGAATTGTTACTAATTTATATGATAAAAAAGACTATTTTCATTTTAATATAAATAAAATATTACCATTTAATTCCTGTAACTCGATACAATTATTTATAAATATTATATTTAATCAACTTTTTAGAATTTATAGATTATCAGATAAATAATTTCAAGATTTGTACATTAATAACCTAAAAACTACCAGTAAATTATATAAATATCCTGTATATTTAGTAAACGGTATTGTTAAAATTTTTAAATTAGCTTGATATTCTTAAAATTTCCTCTTTTGTATATTATATTAGCAATTTGTCAACATTCTCTTGAATTAGCATTATAATGTATTTACATCATATTATGATATTTTACATGCCCCCTTTATTACGCAGCTTTTACTGGAGAATTTATCACATTTTATTGCTTCTTTGCAATACTGTTATTTATATCTCACGATTAGCAACAGTAGATCTCCCCTTTTAACTCCTGCGATTGGCAACAGTGGTCTTGTCTTTTATTGCTCTTGGATGAAACATTTGTAGTATTTTCTCAGGTATTTTTATATTCCTATTTTATTTTTCAATCTTTTTGCTTGTCGTCCAAGTAGACAGAGTCTATAGATATTATCTATCTCTGTCTTTAGAAACAAGCTTTTTATTGTTCATTTTAAATAGATACTTGGACTTGAAACAGAATTTATTCAAAATGTACAATTTTTTTAGGCCTAGTTCTTATCCACGTGTATAGTTTTAAGACTTAATTATTTTTTGATTTTCAATTTTCGAATTCTCACCACTGATATTTGTTGAATATATTTAGCTTGATGACTAGATATATGCATGTTATTCTCCTCTTGATTGATGAATCTCTATTTTTTACTTCTTTTTAAGTTATTGGCACATTTTAAGCTAGAGTATTTTGAGTTACAACTTCTCTCTATTCTATCATTGGATTTTTATATTATATATATATATATATATATATATATATATAGAAATTTCCAAATAGATCAAAGAGAAATGAACAACTCGAGTACCACAAAGCGGCCGTGGGGGGTTGTGACCCCCTCTCCCCGGTTAAAGCATGCTTAGAGCCGCGGCAAACACTCCCGGAGGCCGGTACCAATTTGAGAAAGATATATACTTGAAAATATACACTACAAAACAGTACAATACAAAACAATACGAAAGTGGAATAAGGCATAAACCCCGATTCAAACAATCAGACACTAATACCAATAGCAACTCTATTACCACAAAAACCTTCATCCCACGTATTACTTACCCTCTTCGATGTTTTTCGTTTTCATATAAATATTTTAAATGAAAACTATGCATAAACTACGGTAAGTACAAAAAACGCATCGCTGGCATATCTCTTACAAATAAGTAACTATAGACCAAGACTAAGGATAAAAATAGAAAGTAACTTATCACTATAATGGAAAGGGGATAAGGAGAATAATAGTATACAAAAATCACAATTAAAAAGATATATATATAAATATATATATAAAAAATGAAAAAGAAAACATGGCAAAAATGAGAAAAGGCAATAAAAATTAGCTCAAGATTAAAGATCAAGATATGGAGAACAATCAATTGAAACTGACAAAAAATGGCGGCTAGTTCGAAATTGCATTCTCGTCAGGACAGCCATACAATTCGAATTAAAACCGATAGAATAGCCAGTTTCTGACAATGGCGATAGTATTTAACTATATGCATCATTGGAACTGTCTACTGGCTATTGGAGGGAGAAATAATACAAACCAATTGAATTATAAATCATAAATCTAAAAAAAAAAAAGAAATATGAACTCACAGGCACAGCTACCACGTGGAAGGCGAACATTTTTGCAGAGGAACAGTCGAAAGAGCATGTTACCTCACTTCGTCGATGCGAGTGGATACCGGAATGAATACACTTGAAAGAAACATAATTCGTATGAAGACTCAAAAATAGTAATCAGTATAGGACTCAGGACAAGTGGAAAGTAGTCTTTCGAAAATAGTATACAGTATTAGACTCAGGCCTAGTGGTAAGTTAGGTGATAAGAAAGAGTGAAATTCACAAAAATGAGTTATCCAATCAAGGATAAATAATGCATTTGTAAAATTATTACGTGATATATTTGAAATTATTAATAATATTATTTACAAATACTTCCGGATAGTGTTAATTTTGACAAATGCGTTTAAGAAGATTATTGATGTGGAGAAAGTGAAAAACTGAGGATCAGAAAGTCGATGTATTCGAAAGAGCTGATTTAAAATGATGTTTCTAAACAATTGAATAGAATTACAAGATCGATATGATAGCAGCTTTATGATAGTGGAGTTGTAAGAATCTTTTTTATCATATAGATTGGTGATAACATGATTATTAAGGGTATCTAAATTTATATATATATATAGGTCTAAATAATTTACAATTTGACTAGGCTCATTAGGGATTAATTCTAGGTTATATATATATATATATATATATATATATATATATATATATATATATATATATATATATATATATATATATATATATATACTATATATACAGGGTGGTCATAAAAAAATCTTCCCCGATATATGAATCCCTAGCGGCCTATCAGCTCAACCAATAGAAAAGAAATTTCAGACATTGTTATTTGAAGGTATGCGCTCGAGATTGTGATGATTTCAAACAATAGAGCTGTCACGGTTACGGTTAATTTCGAATGACAATACCCACTTTTTTCCTGCGCAAGTTGATCAGTACATTGAAAAACCATAAATGGCGTTGGAGCGATACACGTATGACGAAAATTGTCGGCGTAAAACATTTGCAAAGAAAAGCATTGTAAAGGACCAATGTCAACACAGAGAGGAGGTGCATTGACGCACTTTGCATAATTCACAGGGATAGACAGTAGAAGCACCAATCACAGAACACCATGTGCAAAGCATTGCTTAAGGAAAACCTTTAATAAGCAGTGTGGAAAGATTGTTTATTCAATCAGATGTTCGAACGTGCCAACAAGATGACACTTACAGGGAAACATCGAGGTGAATTGATAAAGCTGTTTTATCTGAACGAGAGAAATGCTGCCGAACAGTGTGAGTTTATCGGCGAAATCATAAGTTAAGACGAGGCCCATGTTCCGTACGAACTGTACTTGATTTGTTAAAAAAATTTGAAGAAACTGGATGCACATGTGATAGACTGCGATCTGGACGACCATCTGTTTGTTCCTGTTGAAGTTGTTACGGAAGTGCATAATACGATTACTACAGGTCCATTGCGTACTGTAAGAAGTGTTGCCCGCCATTTGGATGTACCAAAAATCACAGTGTCCAAGCTTCTGCGCTCTGTTCTGCGAATGTTTCCTTATCGATTTCAGCGCGTCAATATGTTGCAACCTGGAGACGAACAACAGCGTGTCGACTTTGCGAATTTTTTCTTCATCAAATAGGATGAAGATAGCAGGTGGCAGCTGCGGATATTATGGACGGATGAGGCACATTTCTCCTTAACTGGGAACGTAAACTCCAAGAACTGCGTTCACTGGGCTGTCGAAAATCCTCACGATGTGACAACAGTGCCTTTACAGTTACACGAAGCTAAAGTGACTGTGTGGTGCGGCATGGCAAGCACATTCGTTCGCGGTCCGTACTTCTTCAAAGAGGTCACTTCCAATGGTATGCAAACGTGCTCCATCACAGGTCCTCGGTATAAAACAATGTTGCAGAATTACGTAATTCCAGAATTGCAGCAGCGAAATATCGTTAACGACATATATGGATGCAAGATGGTGCTTCTCCACACGTCGCTACATGCGTTCGACAAGTGCTGCAACAGAACTTTCGTGATAGAGTCATCTCCTGTAACTTTGCGGTTTCGTGGCCACCGTTATCCCCCGACCTCACACCGATGGATTTCTGGTTCTGGAGTTATCTGAAATCTAAGGTGTACACATCAAATCCACGAGATTTGTCAGAATTGAAAGATACCATAAAGCGTGAAGTTATACAGATTCCTCCTGCGGTGTTACGTTCGTCATTGTTGTCAACAATCTCCCGCATTCAATGCGTTATCATCTGCAAAGGTGGGCATGTTGAAAACATGTAATTCCAATAAAAGTTTTTCCCCCTCTCCTCTCTTGTGTTGTCATTGGTCCTTTACAATGCTCCTCTTTGCAAATGTTTTACGCCGCGTAACGCATGATCGCGCGATACATGTATGACCGCCATTTTCGTCATACATGTATCGTTCGAACGCCATTTATGGTTTTTCAATGCGCTGATCAATTTGCGTAGGAAAAAATTGGGTGTTGCCATTCGAAAATTTCGAAATTTTTTCACTGTAACCGAAACCGTGAGAGCTCTATTGTTTGAAATCATCACAATCTCGAGTGATACCTTCAAATAACAATATCTGAAATTTCCTTTCGATTGGTTGAGCGGATAGGCCGCTAGGGGTTCATATATCGGGGAAAATTTTTTATGATCCCTATATATATATATATACAGGATATCCCAAAAACATTATTGACCTCGGCTTTTATTCCTTAAATATTGATCTTAGACATAGATAATAAATTACAAAGTTGCGTAAAAAAGGTACAGAATTCAGAGATATGAAAAGACAAAAGTGCTGTCTTAAACCACTTTTCGATGCATCAACATGGGTTCTCAGAGGTAAAAAATCATGTCGGCAGGTCGCGTTTCAGGGGTCATACACAAATTACGAAAGAAAACAATGATTACATGAATAAATAATAATTTTGCTATTTATTGGTACAAAAGTATCTACACTGTGTAGATATAATAACTTTACACAATTTTTTAAACACAATCGAATGTTCAGAACCCCGCTAAATTTTTGATTGAAATTTTGAAAAAAATCATCAAAAAACCAAAACTTTTAATAAAGTTACGCAAATGGACATTTCTTATGTAATTTTTTCTTAGAAAACGATTGACATAAACTTTAGAACGCTAACATGAACCGCTTTTGAGATATTGCACATTTTTCAAATAAATTTATCAAAAAATCCCTTAAATTTAAAAACATATATTAACTGCTGAGAAACATGCTCACTTTTCATATATAATATTATGCGATGAGTTTTGTGACATCATTCTAGTGGATGTAGTTCGTTCCACTCATGAAAAAAGATACTTTGAGTAATACTTTTGTATTGAACACCAATAGTCATTTATCTGCTATAAAAATAACGTAATTCTCCGTCCATAACGCTTGGCGAGATTTTAGCGACAAATTTGGTGGAATACCGCCAATTTGGCGATTTTTTAAATGTTGCCAACTTTACAAAAATCTCGCCAAATGGATAAAAATTAAGCTAAATCAATAAAAATGAAGACTCATTGACGAAAATTCAATATCTTGGAAAGAATATAAGAATAACATTTTTTTTAACTGTAAAAGCAGTAAATTCATTGCATTATATAAGGAATGTCATATGCTGCCCACATCAGATTTTTTTTTCATTGTAGAACGAAACAAACAGATTTTGTCTTCAAATATATTATCTTTTCATTTACCCCAAATTATATATATATATATATATATATATATATATATATATATATATATATATATATATATATGAACCTTGCCTTTATCTATTTCTATTTCAATCTTGAATCTACAGTCCAAAGAAACCCGCCTTTCAATCTTTCCTTCAGCTACTTGAAAAGGGAAAGCACTTCTACCAATGATATAGTCTGTCTCTCGATGGGAAATTTCATATTCTTTCTGCGGGTAAACAAAAAATCGGAGATCTCGTTCGTGCGGACACTTAAACATTCCATTGTTCTAGGAGACACGTTTGTCGAACAAGAAGGATTTAATCCCGCGGCAAAACACCGGGCACGTGCCACAAGAATCGATTGCCCCGTCTCCCTTCTTTACCTCTCACAGAGTATACGGAAATGGAAAACGCATTTCTTTTAGGGTAAAATGTTAGGAGGGCATTCTAAGGGGATTTTTTTATTATTATTATTATGATTTTTAGAAAATGTTTTTGGAATTTCAATTTTTTTTTCATTTACAGCATTCTTGAGCAATGCTGGCATGAGTGAGGTGTGGGAAGCGAACGTGTACATTGAATAAGGGAGGTCACGTTGTGGTGGAAAACAATGATTGGACGGCACAGGTAACTGCATACAAAATTCAGGACTACCACAGTGAAAATCCTGTTTTACGTCGACTTGGGTATACAAATTCGAGTCTGAAGAAAAACTGGTAATACGTTTACAAAATATGTACTTGAAGTTACGTAGTGGGAACAGAAGAATTTATGCAAAAGTTGGATATCGATTTATTGGCAAAATGGCTATTCTTTTCCGAAGAGCATTCTGATGGAACCTGTTGACATACTTCATTGTTTATGCTACTACAATATACATGAATAAAAAATATCCAATGCAACAATAAAATATGTACGAATAGACAGTGTGTTTATCGTACTAAGGGCTACTCTCATCAACCCCGGGGAGCTTTTTACGATTTTTAAGAAATATTTTTAAGCGATTATTGGACGATCCCGGCGACAAATTTGAAAGATAGCGTCAACTTTACAATATTTTGGAAAATGTAGCCAAATGGATAAAACTTCAAATTCTTCGAAAATGTCCTTTCATTTCTGTAACATATCCTCGTCTTTTCGTCAAAATTGTCAGTTTAGTATTATTACAAACATTTTTTTTTACTTTCCCTGTAATACATGGTAATGTATAGGAAAGCTTTTGGAATCATGCCGAAAATCGCAACTCGAAGTCTTCGACGGATCTCCACGTTTCGAGACCTCTAGAATACGAAACAACTATTTTTAGTGTGACGTCTGTATGTGTGTCTGTTTGTGCAATGTATGTATCCACTCTAACTCAAAAACTAATGAACCGAATTTCGTAAAATTTGTTTGGTAAGACACTTGGATATAGCCCTGGTGCTGATTAGTTTTTGGTAGGTTTAGTAAAAACAGAACCCGCCTTTTTTGCGAAATGGCCTGTAGAAATTTCATGTATTCACTCTAGCGAAAATACTAATGGACCAAATTTCACAAAAATTTGTAGATAAGTTACTTGTGGGATATTCTGGTGCTGATTAGATTTTTGTACGATTCAGAACAGAACAACCTGATTTTTGTTTACGAAATGACCCTCAAAAATCGCCAAAATCTAAAAAACAGAGAATACATATGATCAAATGTATCAATTAAATTCTTGTTTTATACGCAATTTTTGACGAATAAAAGAATATAACACACTCCATTATACCCTTCCCGGTCGTCCAAATAGTTGCTCAAGTCCTCTGGATGAGTCGGACGGCCTGGGGTTTCCACACTCCATTATACTTTAGGACTAACCGTTCTCAAGATATTTGAAATTTCTTGCATTTTTGTTACACCGCTTTCGGAAAAATGTCCAATTACCAAATAAAAACAAAAATTGAATTAAAATTGCAAATTTAGTGTTATTTTGTGCAATTAAACACAATCTATTGAATTATTAAAGAAATAAAAAGTGAATTTGAGTCTACAGGGAAAGTTATGTGCTAGTCACATTATATTTTTATATCACTTTCCCCATATTAAGATATCCTCGCAGTAAAAAACCAAACCGTTCATTTTTCCCCGTATATGGGTAATTGTTAAGGTCGCCGATAAAACTCGACCAACCGACACGGGATGGAAGTTTTTGCGCCTGGCACATGCGAGAAGTGCAAATCTAGCAATTTTATGAGTTTTAAGCTGATCTGCTCAGCAGTTTGTTACTTTCCCTACCATACATTGTAATGTATTGGGAAAGCATTGGAATCGTGTCGAAAATCGCGACTCAACTAATGAAGAAGCAATTATGAACAACCTTTGCCAATTCATTACGATTGTTATAACCGTGAAGAAGAGATATCGTTAACCCTATAAGACAAAAAAAACACTTATGTAAAAGATAAAGAAGACTTAGATTTTTAAGCACAAATAGAATAATAATGCAGCCTACAGCTGCTTCGAAGATATGCTGGGTCCGCCTTCGTTAATTCTTTTTTTTCCTTTGTCGGTTGTCCAGCACTGACGAAGGAGATCCAGCTTATCTTAGAATCCTCAGAACAGCTATATACTGCATTATTATTCTTTGTGCTTAAATACGTTGCTCAAGTCTTTCTCCTCTATAACTCTTTTAGCATCTTCACTGTCGGAATAACTGATAACCACAAAGTTTTACTTTTTAAAAATCGCTTTCGGTATAGTGGTGTTGGTGTCGCGTTTGTTGAAGGATAAACAATAGAGTTTACACCCACGTTATTGTAACAGGGTCGGTTGTAAGCTCTACCCGTTCAGTTGCAGCAACTACTTTCAAGTTCAAGTGTGCTAACTAACGTTTTAGTCTATAGTCTAGAATTAAATATCTACACTTTTAATGTTGTCAGTGTTGCACTAACTTCCTCGAACATCTTCGTGACGTTCCTGCCAGCAACCTATCAGAGAGAAGTTGGAAATCGGCTGGACCCATTCAATATTTACCAACACTGGCAATGATAAATTTTGTTAATCAATATTCACAAAGACTTGAATTAAACTTCTAAGTTCTAATTCTCCATTCTTCTAATTCTCCATTCCAAACGAAGAACCTCTCAAAAAGACAGGTATTTGGCACACCCTATCTCAAACAGTTCGATCCCCTTTGCAGACATTGGCGTCCATGGACGCAGGCATTGACGGGACACCATGTTGAAAAAAAAAAAAGTTCTGTTGTCCCAAATCATACCAAAAACTAATCAGCACCAGGGTCACACACAAGTGCCTTATCTACCAAATTTTATGAAATTTGGTCTAATAGTTTTTGAGTTAGAGTGGATACATACATTGCACAGACAGCCAGATACACACACAGACGTCACGCTAAAAATAGTATTTCGTATTCTGTAGGTCCCAAAACGTGTAGATCAGTCGAAAACTCGAGGTGTGATTTTCGGCATGATTCTAATACTTTCCCTATACATTACCATGTATTTCAGGGAAAGTAATACATGTACTAAATACTATGTCTTTCTGTTGTGTCAACTAACAATAGCAGCTACTTTACTACCACTTTACGACACCTAGATATAATCCTCAAAATATTATGGTATTTCAAGCGTTTCATCCATAGGAGTTTTACCTCCTCCTTTGCAAATCCATGGCTATAACATTACGATGTTTTGCGAAGTACAAAAAATAGTTGAAATTAAAAGTCAATTTGAGTGGGTTGGTATCGCCATCTATCGGTACAAACTGTGAAATGTAAAACAATACAAACAACAAAGCAAAAATTTATGAGAAAATAGCGCAGTTTTAAGAAATGGCAATTGTTGGTGATAGGCATTAGATATAGCAACTATTTATTTGGGACAGTTGGTTTTGAACATAGTAAATTCATTAGGAATAAATATTTTGCAGTTTGAATGTTTTGACTTTAAAGAAGGGAATGGCAAGACAGATCTTACATAAAAAAATGAATATAATATAGTATGATGCTTGTGAAACAAAATGAAGACTTTTAACGATGAAATTTGAACAGGAAAATGCATGAAAAGAAAAGCACAGTTTTAAAGAAATTGGTTGCAATAATCATATACGATGGGTTCGGGTGAGATAAAAATGTTTCTGGTACCCCATCTTGCCTTAAACGGCGTTTTTACTATGCACCACATAATCTTCATCCTTGAAATGTTTGCTGCATACAACTAAAGAACATGACATTTTACTCAAAATCATCCCGTGATATAACTTTCAGTTACATCTGAGTCCAAGTAAAAGATCACCTGGGAATTCATGGAAAGAAATATTCGCTTTCCTTGAAACTGACTTACAAAAGCGTACACAGCATTACGGCATTGTACAAATATGCCTTTATTGCTAATCTAAAAAGTTGAAATTCAACAGTTAAAAATATTTATAATACAGCGTAAAAAACGTGAAAAAGCACAGTTGAAATTCTAATAGAGTAGCCTCGAAACATGTAAAAATATGTGTAGGTAAATAGTGCCACCTAGCGGAGATTTTACATTCATTCCAAAATTTTTGTGGATGATGAAATGTTTTGTTTTCGGCTGTAATGTTAGAGCCTGACAACCGAGCGCGAGGCGTGATAAACAGTTAAGCCTTGACAGAAAAAACCGATAGTTTAAAAATCATTATGCGTGTAAAAAGCATTCGATTAATAGCCTTCATTGATCCTGTCCCTGACAACTTAAGTATATGTTAAAGAATCAAAAGAATTTTATGAAACGAAATATTATAAAGTTACATAACTTCGTAGCGGAATGAGATAGAAATAGCCATAAAATATAAGTCAAATAGAGACTCATTCTGGATATAGTATATAAGAAATATCATTCTCTAAGTCTGTTTTCTGGGACGAATTGAACGGCCTAGGCGTCCTATTTGGAGAAATATCGCCAACTCAGCGAGTTTGGGAAAATATTTTCAAATCTACGAAAATTGAATATCTTTGAAAAATTGAATTTTATTTCTTTAATAATCTCTGTCGCTTTATGGGAAGTATTAATCTAATAGTTTTTAATCAAAATAGAGTAACTTTCACTGTTTGTGACAGGCAAGTTTTATTAGGAGTTTGTAAATTAATTTTTGTTACAGACGTTGCGTAATAATTATATTTCGGTATAAGGTCGTAAAACAATTCTAAAATTGACCGAGCAAAGTGCGTCTCCCTCATGAGTCCGGGGTTATTAAGAGCGCAAAGGCTACAGGCGGGCGAATGGGAAGAAATATTGTACATAATTTTATGCGCCCATTCATCATTTTATGCTTGTTATTAACGGAACAAGTTTTAATATATTTTAGTTTTTAAACTTATTTTATCTCCGCAAAAGTCGTTGTAGTTTGTATTTTCTTGAAAAGCATCTTTTTTTTTTCTTTTCATGGCTGGATCATGAAGTTGAAAACACACCTTGACGACAATGACATGGAAAATTCTTCGTTGGCACCCCGCCTCCGCAAGCCAACCGTCATTCGCACGAAACGTGACATTCTCTTAAACAAACTTTCTGTTGTGACACGACTTTATTCCTTAACGGCAGCCGCTTGGAGTCCCTCAAAATGTAAAACCTCGGCGCATTTGCTACAGCACGTGATTCTTCTAGAGATAACGTCCACAGAATTAAGTAATGTTCAAGCAGTTGCTTTTGTAAGGAATTTCGAAGCTCTTTGTGGACAAACAATTTTGCGCAAACTTGTAGTGCATCCTAACCGCCACTTAACCACTTATAAGAAAAAAAAAACTTTGAATTTATTGATATACAGAGTGGTCGAGAAAGTGCACACATCCAATTTTAAAACCATAATGTTCCCAGAAATTGAAATATTCGACTTTTTTTTTCCAATATATGTCAGAAATTTTTCTGTTTTTGGTACGTCAGACAAACATTTGTGAAATCTAAATAACCATTCGATTATTATTTCCCTCAGTTTGTATTATAATTTATGTTTCTTTAAACTAACTATTCTAACGGGTTCGGTTGTGGGACGAATCATTGATCTAATCAGCATTTTCTGCGTTCCTACGGTAGAATAGGAATACGTTTCGAATCGTGAGGTTTTCAGTGTTCCTGAAATGATAGGAGTGTTCTTGGAATGAAAGAAGTGTTCTTGAGTAGACGATGAAAGATTCAAGTAGTGAGTGGAAGGAAACCCCATTCGATACAACGATGATTAGAAAGAGTCTAGTATTCGGGGTGTTGTTGTTGTTGTTGAGACCCAGACCGTCCGACCTACCAGAAAGGTTAGTATTCGGGATGTGACCGCAATACGGAGCGAAGTAACGGAATGCTGGGGTAAGCATATAAGCTTTGTAAATGCGTATCCAAGCATTATAGCCAGCCTAGTATATTGTAGTAATTTATAGATTTGTAAATTATTCTGGGCATGTGCAATAACAATAAGTATATAGGTTGCCCGTTGCTTTAAACAGCAAGCTGCTATAAATTCTGTTAACTCCCCAATAAACTGAGTTTTATTTTAAACAGTGCCGTCCTGTGCTATTGACCTTAGTTTGAAAGATCGAAATATAAAAGTACTCTAAGTTTGAATTACGTCACTTTGGACAGATTAAGAAAAAATCCTCTACAAAAGCATGTAAAAAGTATAAATAGACATTTAGGTCTTTACACATTATAGACTTCTTGTCAATTGAAGGAGTAAAATAATTTTTTATTTTCAAGCTCCATTTCTCTGACCATTATTAAGAGAGTATCATTAAAGAGTTTCAGCAGAAACACGCAAGCTCTAAAATTCCTAACCGTTCAACCATTACCAGGTTAGTAAATCACTTTTGAGTAACTGAATACGTTGCAGACACATCGTTCCATTTAAACTCAGGATAAACTGTCCGAAATAGAGACTGCGTTGGTGAAACTCTTCAAGGAACTCTTCTGAAACCATTCAAAGACCTATTTTGAAACTATTCAATGACCTATTTTGAAACTATTTAATGACCTCTTTTGACCTTAAACCAATGTGATGCTGCAGTTTAATACGGTATGTGGAAATCTCGGGTAGCCACGCATGCTGCACAACGGTTTCCCATACTTTCGATGAGGGTTTGGATGAGTTGTGTGCTCAAAGAGTTCCAGGCCTCAGGGAGAGCCGTTTTCCATCCCGAAACGGAGCTTGGTGGATAGCGGAGGGCTGCAAAATGTCTCCTGAGCATATCCTACACATGCTCTATCGGATTCAGAACAGGAGAGTTGGCAGGCCACTGAATGTGCTGGAGATCTGTGTGGCAGTCCATCATGATGCCTGCCCAGGCCATGTCTCCCCCAAACGGAAAACGATGTCTTTCTGTGATGTTTCCCGGGTGAAAACGCGTTCCACGTTCTCTCCAGATCGTGGTACGACGAGAATCAGTTTGCCAGCTAAACCAAGACTCGTCACTGAACATGGCATTGCCCCACTGCTATTCACCCCACAGCCGATGTTCCAAACTCCACTGTAAACGCGCGTTTCTGTGCAGACGTCAGGGGGATGCAAACTGCTTGTCGTCTGGCATAGAGACCAACGTGTCTGAGTCTCTTGTAAACAATTTGTCTCGAAACAGTGACTCCTGTGGTGGCTGAACCCAGTTGTCTGGCAGAACGATTCCTCTGACGCGCGCAGATATCACCAAATACCGGTCTTGTCGAGCGGTTATTACCCTTGGCCGACCGGTAGCATCTACAGTGGTTTGGAACCTCTGCCACAATCTGGAGATCACACACAGATGCACATTCAGAATTCGAGACGCTTCGGTTTGGGATTGACCAGATGCCACCATTCCAGTAATTCGTCCCTTCAAAAGCATGTCCAGTTGGCATCTTTGTGACATCTTTAGTCCTTTTTGACTGTTAGAAACGCTCCGTGCCACAGGGATTGCGAAATTATGCTTCAACTGGCCATGCCGTTCGAGGCCGTTTTATACTCGTTCCGACGTGCACCGGTGCTTTGCGTATGTCGACGTCGACTGAACTGTTTTGCATATGCACAATAATTTACCTTCGTCCCATGATTCTCCACAACTGATTGTGAACCATTGTATCCATATTAACTCCGAAGTTTTCGCATTTTATGAATTATGCTTAACTTCTGGACAGGAGTATGTATATAAATACATTGATATATGTATGTATTCAATTCATTGATATTCAATTCCTTGATATATTCAATATATGTATATATACACTGGTGGAAAATAAAATCCTAACAGCAAGAAGAAATTAATTTAGAGGCATGAAAATTAGGCAAAGCAATTGTGTAGGTAACATATTTATTTGATTAAAGTTTCAAGGTCACAGGTTAAAGTATGCGCGAGAAGAGCCATTTCAAATGTGAAATGGTGGTACATTAATAACCGCTGTAGTCGCCACGATTTTGAATGCAAGCATGTAAACGTGCATGCATTGTGCCGTACAGATGTCGTATGTCATTTTGTGGGATGGAGTTCCATGCCTCTTGCACTTGGTCAGTCAAATCAGCAACGGTTAATGCTGGTTACGGATGACGCTGGATTTGTCTTCCAATAATGTCCCATACGTGCTCGATGGGAGAAAGATCTGATGATCTCGCAGGCCAAGACAACATGTCGACACTCTGTAGAGCACGTTGGGTGACAGCAGCGGTATGAGGACGAGTTTTATCCTGTTGGAAAACACCCTCTTGTAAACTGCTCATGAATGGCAGCACAACCGGTTCAATCACCAGTCTTATGTACAAATTTGCTGTCAAGGTGCTTGGGATAGCGACGAGAGTACTCCTGCTGTCTTAGGAAATGGCTCCCCAGACCATAACTCCTGGTGTAGGTTCAGTGTGTCTATGCCGCAGACAGCTTGGTTCCAAGCGCTTACCTGGCCTCCTTCTTGCCAACATCCAACCATCACTGGCACCAAGACAGAAACGGGTCTCATCCGACAATACAACAGATCTCCACTCTGCGCTCCAATGAGCTCTAACTTGACACCATTGACGTCGCAGATGGCAGTGATTCGGAGTTAGTGGTATGAACGCTATAGCCCGTCTGGCTCGAAGCTGTCCCTCAAGTCATCGATTTCTTACAGTTAGCTGTGTCACTCTGAGGCCAACAGAAGCTCTAATTACTGCTGCAGATGCAGTACGATCAGCCGCAGCCATGCGGCTGATCGTACTACATCTGCAGCAGTAATCGTACTACATCTGCAGCAGTAATCGTACTGTATATGCAGCAGTAATTAGAGCATCTGCAGCAGTAATTAGATCAGCCGCAGCCATACGGCCTCCCTCTCAGTAATGGCCCGTGTGCGGCCAGATCCCGCTCTTCTTGAGACAGTGCCTTCCCGTGACCACTGCTGTCAACAACCATGCACAAAGGATACATCCCTGCAGTGGCGGATTTAAGGAGGGGTGATCGAGGCGATCGACCCCCCCCCCCAAACGTCTGACTAATGTCGACGTTTTATCAAATAAATTATAAAATTAAAATATATATATATATATCATTATATCATTAGGGAGATACTTTGGTCTTGCTCTCCCTCCCTTAGTTTATCCACGAAATCTCGCTCCCATAATAAAAGTAAAAAGAAAGCTCGAGATGCTGTCTTTGATGCAATTACGATAATAAGTGAAATTAAAAAAGATGTGAAATCCGATTTCGGGAATATATGCAGAGGTTGAGGGAATGTGTAATGATCTTGGAATTGAAATAAAAATACCACGTACTGCTAGACGCCAAGTTCATAGATCAACTGCTCCTAACATAACTCCTGAAGATTATTACAGAATAAATTACGTGCCTTTGTTAAACTCCGTCCAAGAAGACTTAAAAGACCGATTCGCACAGGAAAATCTGGATGTCTTATATTTACAAGATTTAGTACCATCGACTCTTTTAGCGAAAATCGACACGGACGAAGAGTCACTCCTCCCATCTTGGACAGAGCTAAGCAAGAAGTATCACAGAATAGCCGAACTGGGAGTGGAAGAAATGAGCAGTACACTTCAAGTTGAGGTGATTAACTGGAGAACCAAATGGATGCGAGAAAATACAGATACCGGCAGAGTACACAAGTCTGCTTTTGAAGCACTACAAAACTGTGATCCTGCAGTGTACCATGTGATCTACGTGTTACTGAAAGTTCTTGTAACATTACCAATTACTGTAGCAACCGCCGAGGGTAGCTTCTCAGCACTAAAACGATTGAAGACATGGCTTCGAAACACAATTAGAGAAGATCTGCTAGTGGGATTGACTTTGTTGCATGTGCATTATGATATCGCAATTTCACCAGTAACAGTTTTAGATCGATTTGCTAAAGAAAAAGCAAGAAGACTTGAGTTGATATTATAATGATGATCCTTCCTGGGAGGTTAACGGCGCCAGGGTTTTTGCGATGGACCCCGTAAGGCTGTTAGGGATAATGATCGACAATAAGCTGAATTGGCAATTACATTTGAATAGTGTTATAGGTACTACCCCTGGCAAAAATTATGGAATCACTTCCATGTTATTTCAATAGGATACGAAGTTCAATACACAGTTCAATTTTAATGCACAGATACCCCAGAAAAACCTTTTTTGAGCGAAATTAAAGAACTTTAAACGCTTAACAAAACAAAAAATATTTGAAAAATTTTGCACTTTTCATTATTTAATAATTCACGATCAAAAAATGGGAAAAAAGCTAGAGGTTGAAAGAAAAAAATCGTAAAAACTAATTTGGAATAATAAATTTGATCATGGAAAATCATTAAGATATAGCTCCTCATGTTTATATGATCAAATTTATTATTCTAAATTAGTTTTTACGAGTTTTTTCTTTCAGTCTACAGCTCTTTTCCCATTTTTTGGTTGTGAATTATTAAATAATGAAAAGTGCAAAATTTTTCAAACATTTTTTTATTTTGTTAAGTTTTTAAAGTTCTTCAATTTCGCTCAAAAATGGTTTTTTAGGGTCTCCGTGCATCAAAAGTTGTAGAGCATTGAACTTCGTTGTTTCCTTATATAGTCACGTAATTTTTTTTTCTTCCAATCTTCATTGTTTTGCTTTGGTCTTAAAAAAATGATAGGCCGTATTTTATAAGCTGCAAAGAACTTACTATAAACTTCCGAATTTGTTCTAGTTATTTCAAAAATGTCAAATATCCGTATATAGGAAGCCGTTAAGAAAATCCTAAGTGAACAAACCTCCGAGAACATTTCAATCTACAGATCGCCCCCCCCCCCCCCCCCAAACAAGAGGCCAAAATCCGCCACTGCATCCCTGCCAAGTCTTTCTGCAATATCGCGGAAAGAAAATCCACCTTTTCGTAGCCCTGTTATAAGGCCTCGTTCAAACTCACTAAGCAGCTGATACTTCCTTCTTCGTCTCCTTAAAGACATTCTTGACTCAAACTTAGCTCACAACGTCCAATCCGGACGTTAAATAACGCTGACGAAGTTTACATCAGGTATTTAAAGCAAACATGATTTGCATGGCGCTACTAGCGCCACTCTTATTCGTCTAGCGCGAAATTTGAATAAGCGTCATTTTTCATATGTACAAAAACGCGTCTCCCAAATTTCGTTTATATGGCACAACTCCTTCTTGGTGTTGGAATTTTATTTTCCGCCAGTGTATATATAAATACATTGATTATTTTAAATGTTAAGTTGGAATATGTTACTGAATATTTCGAATGAACCAACTTCACATTAACTGTGTATCCCCGTTAATTAGTCTGGTTTTGGGAAACGAATACAAGCATTATTTATAAACACGAAACGGTAGTTTTTTTAAACAAAACAAAACTGACTTTAGACTTATCACCATTGCTTCTTAATAAGTAAAATTAATAAGCAAAGCACATCTTGTGCTGAGGATGAGGAAACCGCTTTTGGACTTCCGGTTTGTTAGTTCTCTTGCACTGACGAAAGGGATCCAACGTATCTTCGAAGCAGCTGTATGCTTTATTATCATTTTATGTGTGCTTATACGTCGCTCAAGTTTCCCAAACCATGGCTTTTGTTAGACGACAGTGACGCACCCAATCAACAATTTAAATCACAATTTGTTCAGTCCTTCCCTTTTCCATACAATATATATACATAATTCGAATTGTCATTTTCAATGGATTCGTAAATCTATTCTTGCGCATGCCTACACGCGTTTGTGTGTGTAAAGCAACACCGCATTTACGGATAAAAATAAGCTAAGTTAAAAATAAGCTGAGTTAAATAAGCTACAGCTTAGGGACCTCACATACCAAGGAATCGTTCATTTTCATATTTATGGCAGGCAATTTTTACTTTCCTAATATACATATAATGTATAAGGAAAGTATTGTGACGGGATCGAAAATTCGAATTCGAGCTTTCGACGGGAGAGCACGTTTCAAGCATCCCTGAACACGAATAAGACGTTTTTGAGATGATGTCTATGTGTGGGAGGGGGGGAGGTGAAAGTATGTGCCCGTGTGTGTGTGTGTGTCAGTGAATGTGTGGAGACGATAACTGATGAACGAATGAGGCGATTCGAACAAAATTTGGTACAAAAATTACAATCCATGAATACTGGAAGTCTATGGTTTTTATATGCAATCGGATGTTCAGAACCCTCCTAAATTTTCGAGTGAAATTTTGAAAAAATCAAAAAAATTAAAACCTTTAATAAAGTTAGGTAAATAGTCATTTCTTATGTAAGTTTTTCTTAGAAAACGATTGACATAAATTTTAGAACACTAGCATGAATCGTTCTCGAGATATTGCACATTTTTAAAAAAAATTATCAAAAAATCATAAAGCATTGATTATGAAACACTTTCCAAATTTAATGCAATTTTATACAAACATCTCTTAAATGCGATACATTCTTTGGTAATATTTTTAAAATTATCACAATACTACATTAATTTATTATATTTGAAAACTTGCATACTTCGAAGAAAATGAACTTCATTCAAATGACGGAATTGAAATATAAATTGCCTGGTTTAAACATCTCTAAAATGCGATACATTCCTCGGTAATATTTTTAAAATAACACTACAATAATTTATTATATTTGAAAACTTCATCGAAAACAAATGAACTTTATTTAAATGGCGTCATCGAAATATAAATCGCCTCTATATAAGAGCAGCATTTCTTTCATAATCATTTTTCCAATCGTTTAATTCATCGCAATAATATAATAATTTATTTTATTTAAAAATTTGAAAAATTGTTATCTACCATATTTATTTTAAAATGCGAAACCTTTCTCATATATAAAATAATTAAACTCTTGGAAAGATATTTATTATATAATATGTCTTTTTTTTTTCTGGGGGATATAACGAGAGTCAGAATTTAATTGAATTTGTTTTTCTCCCTATATTAAATAGTTTTTATTTAAAAAACTACCTAACATATTTTACTGAAATTTTTTTTATATATTTTATGGGATAATTTGAATATTTCCTAAAATTTTCGAACCAATTTGTGAATTTTAAATTTGCTTAAAAAATGTTTGAAACATTAGGTCCCTTAGGATTCAATGTATTTCATTTTTTCAATCCGGGTTCAATAAAAAACTAATTAGGTGATATTATTCATTTATATTCCCATAGGCCCCACAGACCATCTGAAAAACATACCAAAATTTCATTTTGATAAAGCCATTTTTACGGCAGTTATCGTTCTAACGGACAGACAGACAGACAAACAGAATGAACAAAGTCATAAACAATTTCAACTATGTTGTAAAGTGTTAAAAAAATATTACCTATTGTGAAATATGTTCCCTTTTCATAAGTAATATCATGTGATAAATTTGGTGACATCATTCTCGTAGATCTAGCTCGTTCCATTCATGAGAAAAGATTGAGTAATACTTTTGTATTTGAACATCAATAGTCATTTATTTGCTATAAGAATAACTTATTTCTCCGTTCATAATGTTTGGCGACGAATTTGGCGGAATGTCGCCAACTTGGCGACTTTTTGAAATGCTGTCAAATTAACGAAAATCTCGCCAAATGGATTAAAATGACGCTAAATCAATGAAAATGACGACTAATTGTCGAAAATTCAATATCTTGGAAAGAATATAAGTATCTACTATAAGAATAACATTTTTTTACTGTAAGAGCAGTAAATTCATTGCATTATATAAAGAAAGTCATGTGTTGCCCACATTAGATTTTTTTTTCTAATGTTGAAAATAAAAACACATCCTACTATACCAATTGTTTGTTTACAGTCCTAAAATTTAATATTTACATGGATTTCTTTTCTTTTAGTTGAAACCTGTAGAATATACCCTGCCAAAAGATAAGAAAACACACCTGACAAGGATCGTCGACGTTTGCAGAATTCGACTTTTTTCTTCCAACAAAATTTTTACATTTCATTATATGAAGACAATATTTTAATAGCGTGGTGCAGTGGGGGGGATTTTTCGCGAATCCTTTAATGCACTTGCATAAGAAACAATGCTTGGAGGCACGAAAATGCATGCACGAATATGCATATGTGTGCCCACATTTTTTCATATGTAAGATTTTGGGGATTTCTTTAGGTGTGTATGTAAGTAAATTCATAACTTCTAATTGAGCTAGAATTCTGAAATTTGCTACACATAAGCTCATGCACTGAAGTCACAGAGGAAAATCGAAACCCATCACATTCCTTCATAGATGGGAATTTAAGGGTTCTTTTCGGTATAACATAGAGAAAATACCAAAAATTGCTACACATATAGCTTGCAGAGTCGATGAAAAGAGCTTGCAGTTCCGTCCCAGTAGCTCAACTGTAAAGCGTCGGCTAGCCAGTTCGAAGATCCAGGGTTCGATTCCCGGTTGGTGCACCAAGGTTCTTTACAATGGCGCCCGAACAAATCAAACCTGTATGTTAGTGCAAAGATGTCTGAGGTCTGAAAGAGATCCCAGTACAACTAGTGCGGATTCAGTGGACTCTGGGATACGGAGCACCGAGAGTAATGATAAGAGAAAGTTAACCTGGAGGATAAAAATAGCATCCGGAGGCTAACCTGGGGTAAAAATAACAGGAGATAATCAGTCAGATTGTCAGTTTCATGCCAATCTGACATTAGAGGGCGAAGAATGCAGAGTTCACTTCGACGATAAGAGCTTGCAATTCCATCTCAGTAGCTCAACGGTAGAGTGTCGGCTGGCCAGTTCGAATATCCAGGGTTAAATTCCCGATAGGGGTAGCAAGGTTCTTTACACGCTCAGGTACTAAAACTATATATAAATGTTAAAAATACTTCAATCTGCTCACAGGGTTGCGTTGTTAGAGATACGGTAAGTTTACATTTCATTAACTATGGCTCCCATCAATTTTAGGTATTTCACTAATTTGCTCATATCTCAGTTTCTAATTATGCTAGAGCTTAGTTTTAAAAACTAATCTTCTTAACTTGAGATACCAAAAGCACCTTTTGCGTTAGTCAGCAGTAGTCAGGATTTCATGCGCTACGCAAACATATTTAATGCATATAGCACCCATGCAGCGAGAGCTGCGAAGAAGCCTGTGCTACAACGCAGAAGTCAAAGGCGTGTTTATGCATTAATTTTGTGAAATTGTCAGCATATTTCTTTCAGTATTTAATGCAAGTGCTCGTTTGTCAAATATTTAGGATTTATAATGGCCTATTTCTAATTAAAGTGGGCTAAGAACGCGTATTCGCTGCTAGATTTTAATAAAACTCAATATAGTAAATATAAGTATCAAAATAAACAATTAATTTGAATTTATAGGAAAGGCCACGATGCGTACAGTGTAATTTTGCCATTTACAAACATAAAATAATGACTCGTTCCAAGAAAGTGACGTCACACATGCCCACACGCATGTTCGAAAACAAAGATCACGAGGGGGGGGGGGGGGGAGCGCTCCGAATTTTCCGAGGCCACAAAATAGGAAATATCTCAGACAAGGGGGGAGGATAGAGTGAAGTACTCAAACTTGCCTGCTCCGACAAAAATCAGCCTCGTCAGCTGCAAACAACGACGCCAAATGGCTTCTCTCTGAGGTCCGACATCTCTACAGCTGTCTTGCCCGTCTGCCACTAATCTTTTCTCCTTCTAGAGCTTCCTCTCCTCTTTTTTAGCTTCCTATTTATTTAGCCTCCACCCCCACATCACACCGCTCGATCCTCGATTGTCTCGGGTTTAGTTGGAAGCGGATTTGAAATCACCCTTTCAGAAGAGACATCGCGATCGCTTCCGGCAGTAAGGCTTCCGATTTGCAGAACATCTCTTTTCAATTCGAATGCTGAAGTCGCAAATTATGACCAAGCATTTCAAATGCTTCATTTTGAAGTGACCACGAGTGACTACTGTCGACAGTTTGGGAGCTGATTTCCCTTTTTTTTAATTCCGTAGTTTTCGCCAAATGTTAAAGAATGCGTGAATAATGAAACATATTTCATATGGATATCTGTAAAATTCCAATGTATCCGTGCAAAACTTTTCTCCAAATTTCTAAATCTACCTACTAGCATTATACGACCTTGAAATCCGTTCACCTTTCCGCGTATTTTCATTCTCACTACTGCAGTCTATATCTAAACTATCATTATCATGGTGATATTTTCACCTCATCAAAAATATAAATGCAAAATGAATTGATTCAAGTGCGTTAACATAAACAAAGTATTAAAAAGCCCTATCAAACAAAACTCCGTCCTCACTTTGTTTCTAATACTCGTAGTATTTATACATTAAGTGAAACCATTGAACGCGTTTAGAATAAACACGTTAGAGGTTTCGAAATGGGCGCAATTATTTATTCCCCAAAACACCATATTAATTTTTATCGTAAGGAAGATGGGATAGTAATATTTTATAATTTCATTTATCCTCCATCATGTGATTAGCCTAAGGACACATTCTACTTTTGAATAGTGCAAAGATCGAGAGATCAAATTTTGAGAGAAATTTTGAAAAGATCATCAAAAAATCAAAACCACTAATAAAATTACGCAAATAGACATTTCTTATGTAATTTTTCTTTAGAAAACGATTGACATAAACTTTAGAATGCTAGCATGAACCGTTCTTGAGATATTGCACGTTTTTTAAATAAATTTCTCAAAAAGCTCTTAAAAACAATATATTTCCTGTTCAGAAAAATGTTCACTTTTCATATGTAATACCATGCGATAAATTTGGCGACATCATTCTCGTGGATCTAGCTCGTTCCATCCATGAGAAAAGATACTTTGAGTAATACTTTTGCATTTGAACGCCAATAGTTATTTATCTGCTATAAGAATAACTTATTTCTTCGACCATAACGCTTGGCGAGATTTTTGCGCCGAATTTGGCGGAATGTCGCCAACTTGGCGACTTTTTTAAATGTTGCCAAATTAACGAGAATCTCACCAAATGGCTAAAAATGACACTAAATCAATAAAAATGACGTCTAATTGACGAAAATTTAATATCTTGGAAAGAATATATCTACTACAAGAAAAACCAATTTTTTATTGTAAAAGTAGTAAATTCATTGTATTATATAAGGAAAGTCATGTGTTGCCCACATCAGCTTTTTTTAAATAAAATCTCTTGACGTTATGGGCATGAAATTCTTAAAACAGACAAATATCATACTGTATTTTAAATATTTTAAAACACAAAACAGTTACGGAAAATTGAGATATAATACATAAAAAATAGAAAAACGTTACTTATGTTTTTGAGTCGTTAAAATTACAGTAATTGTAGCGCGCATGATATCTGATTTTCTCTTTTTACTTTCCTTATATATATACAATAATGTATAAGGAAAGTATTGTGACGGGATCAAAAATTCGAATTCGAGTTTTCAACGGGAGAGCACGTTTCAAGCATCCCTGATCACGAATCGAACATTTTTGAGGTGATGTCTGTGTATGTGTTGTGTATCAGTGAGCCTGTGGAGACGATAACTGACGAACCAATAGACCGATTCCAACGAAATTCGGTACAAAAATTACAATCCGTGAATACTGGAAGCCTGTTGCTTTTATACGCAGTCGAATGTTCAGA
Source organism: Amaurobius ferox (assembly GCA_951213105.1). Lineage (NCBI taxonomy): Eukaryota > Metazoa > Arthropoda > Arachnida > Araneae > Amaurobiidae > Amaurobius > Amaurobius ferox. The sequence continues at coordinate 169,282,322 of OX578135.1, read as the reverse complement.
ACCAGAACCCCTCTAAATTTTCGAGTGAAATTTTGAAAAAATCAAAACCTCTAATAAAGTTACGTAAATAGACATTTCTTATGTAATTTTTTATTAGAAAACGATTGACATAAATTTTAGAACGCTAGCATAAACCGTTCTCGAGATATTGCAAATTTTTCAAAAAAAATTATCAAAAAATCATATAAAATATTTCCTATTGAAAAACATGTTCACTTTTCACATGTAATATTATGCGATAAATTTGTTGACATCATTCTCGTGGATCTAGCTCGTTCCATTCATGAAAAAATATACTTTGAGTAATACTTTTGTATTTGAACGCTAATAGTCATTTATCTGCTGTAAAAATAACTTATTTCTCCGTCCATAACGCTTGGATAGATTTTGGAGACGAATTTGGTGGAATGTCGCCAACTTGGCGACTTTTTTAAATATTGCTAAATTAGCGAAAAACTCGCCAAATGGATAAAAATTACTCTAAATCAATGAAAATGAGGACTCATTGGCGAAAATTCAATATCTTGAAAAGAATATAGATATATACTATAAGAATAATCTTTTTTTTTTTTTTTACTGTAAAAGTAGTAAATTCATTGCATTATATAAGGAAAGTCATGTGCTGCCCACATCACATTTTTTTTATATATAAATATAATGAAACTACTTTCGGATTTTATTATAGACTAGCAGCATACCCGTTCTTCGCACGGAGTGTATAATATAAAGAAATTTATAATTCGCAATCATGTGCAAATTCTGTTAAAATATTACATTTATTGCTCATAAAGAGAAGTTTAAGAATATCTGTTCTCACTATGCAAAATTATCTTCACGGGCAGATCTGAAGAATAAAATATCCTGGCCCCTTTTGTATGCAAATTTACAAAAAAAAAGGAATTGAATCAATATATGCAACCCCGTACTACTTATATTGTCGTAGATTAGAAAATATGCCAGTGTGTTAGTAGATTACCCGTATTACAATATGATTCTCAAAAATATTTGCCAGAATAAAGGAAATGACGTAATAACTTGAAAATATCAATAATCCCCGTAATCTTTTACCAGAAGGTCGTAATTGATTCCAATATATGCCACTATATATCTAAATATATGCCAATATACCTGTACTACTTATATTCTTGTTGATTAGAAGATATAATTCATTTGTAGAAGATTATGTACAACGTACTATATATCAGTTTCAACAATTTTCGTCATAATAAAACAATGTCATAATAACTTGAAAATATCAATAATCCCTGAATCAAAAGTCCCCGAAAATATCAATAATAATAATGTTTAAACCTGAAGACCGTAATTGATATTATCCAGTCAAAAATGCAATGTCAATGAAATTTATTTTATATACATATCTTTATTTTTCAAATCGGAAAAGATTTAATATAAAATCGTATGCCGCATAACACATTGGATCCGTTGCTAAGCGACATGATATCATTTGCTTCAAATAAATTGATGGAAATCATATCATCTGAATAATGCGACCTCCATGGAAGATTTGGCGACATTTTAGTCAATTTAGCGATAACTTAAAAAATACCCAAATTTATCGCCATGTGGGACTGTAAAACAGATAGTCCCATTTTGCGACAAATTGACGAAACATCATCACAATACTATCCCCTAACAAAACACAATTATTTTCATTTATTAAGCGCGATTTTATCAATTCTATGATATTTTTATGGACTCACAAATATTTTTATCAATTTGGTGATATTAAAAAAATTCGTTAAATGTGTTACTAAGTAGGATGGATGGACTGTTCAACAAATGCTACCGAAACATCATTTCAGTACTCTATTCTAAAAAAACAAATCATTGATTTGCGTCATTTTTATAAATTTGGAAACATTTCCGCTAATTTGGTAAAGTTTAAGAAAAGTTACCAAGTTATTTAGAGATATTCCGCTAAACTCGTAGCTCTAAATTTGCAGATCTGAAGAATAAAATATTCTGACCCCGTTTGTATATACTAAATGAAAACACTAAAATTGTTTTATAAGATACAGCCGTTCTACTCTTTTTCTGCTTCAACAATCGGCTAAACGAATTTATTGGGTAAACACAATATATGAGTTTATTAGCTAAACATAATATATGAGCTGGAAACCTCTTTGTTAAAATAAATGAAAATGATGTACGCAGTTCGCAATTTATATAATTAAAAGAACAACCAAACCTTTCATTTAAAAAAATATTTTTACATCCATTTATTTATTATTCAAATAGAAAAAATAATAATAAATATTAACAACACATTTAATTTCATTCCGTTGCCGAGCAACAAGATATAAGATAGAATCTTCCTCATAAAATGCGAAATTAAATAGCCATTTTGATTTCTTTATACTTTTAATCATTGAGTAAAAGCTTGTGAAATATAACCACGGAGGTAGATTTTTCCATTTAAATTCATGTTTCAAACAATTCGTGTTTTCCGATAGTGACTAATTAATGCAAAAATCCTGCACCAAACTCGGAAATAAAGTTTTATTTCATTTCGCCGTTTTAAACAAACGATTTTCATCCTTTCCGTTTGAATAAACCACGGAGTTGGAGAGTATAACTCATAGGAAAAAGTTCCGTTTTTCATTAATATCTCGACAACCCCTGGTCTTAGAAACTCGAAACTTGGACTAAATTTATGGGGGGGCTGTTTCAAGGCTATCCACAAAATTTCATTAAATTCAGTTCAGCCGTTTTTCCGTGATGATGAGACAAACGAAAATTTTGTTTTTTACTAATATCTCGAGAACCACTGGTCGTAGAAACTCAAAACATGGACTAAATTTTAAGTGGGGCTATTTCTAGGCTACCCACCAAATTTCATCAAATTCGGTTCAGCCGTTCTCCCGTGATGATGGGACAAACAGACAGACAGACAGACAGATTTTCAATTTTATTTATATAGACTAGCAGCATACCCGTTCTTCGTACGGAATATATAATATAGAGAAACTTATAATTCGCAATCATGTGCAAATTCCGTTAAAATATTAAATTTATTGCTCCTAAAGAGAAGTTTAAGAATATCTGTTCTCACTATGCAAAATTATATTCACGGGCAGATCTGAAGAATAAAACATCCTGGCCCCTTTTGTAAGCATATTTCCAAAAAAAAGGAATTGAATCAATATATGTAACCTCGTACTACTTATATTGTCGCAGATTAGAAAATATGCCAGTGTGTTAGTAGAAGATTACCCGTATTACAATATGAGTCTCAAAAATATTTGCCAAAATAAAAGAGATGACGAAATAAATTGAAAATATCACTAATCCCCATAATCTTTATACCAGAAGGTCGTAATTGATTCCAATATATGCCAATATATATCAAAATATATACCAATATACCTGTACTACGTATATTCCCGTAGATTAGAAGATATATCCGTGCATTTGTAGATTACTCGTACAACGTACTATATATGAGTTTCATCAATTTTCGTCATAAAATAAACAATGGCATAATATCTTGAAAATATCAATAATCCCTGAATCAACAGTCCCTGAAAATATCAATGATAATAATGTTTAAACCTGAAGACCATAATTGATATTATCCAGTCAAAAATGCAATGTCAATGAAATTTATCTTATATACATACCTTCATTATTGAAATCGGAAAAGATTTAATAAAAATCGTATATAGCACGTAACGCATTGGATCCGTTGCTAAGCGACATGATATCATTTGCTTAAAATAAATTGATGGAAATCGTATCGTCTGAATAATGCTATCTCCAAGGAATGTTTGGCGACATTTTTGTCAGTTTAGCGATAACATAAAAAATCGCCAAATTTATCGCCAAGTGGGACTATAGAACTGATAGACCCATTTTGCGACAAATTGACGGAACATCATCACGCAATACTATCCCCTAACAAAACATAGTTAATTTCATTTATTAAGCGCAATTTTATCAATTCCATGATATTTTTATGGATTTACAAATATTTTTATCAATTTGGTGATATTAAAAAAATTCTTTAAATGTGTTACTAAGTAGGATGGATGGACTGACCGACAAATGCTACCGAAACATCATTTCAATACTCTATTCTAAAAAAACAAATCATTGATTTGCGTCATTTTTATAAATTTGGAAACATTTCCGCTAATTTGGTAAAGTTTAAGAAAATTTGTCAAGTTATTTCGAAATATTCCGCTAAACTCGTAGCTCTAAATTTGCAGATCTGAAGAATAAAATATCCTGATCCCGTTTGTATATACTAAATAAAAACACTAAAATTGTATTATGAGATACAGCCGTTTCTCTTTTTCTGCTTCAACAATCGGCTAAATGAATTTATTGGGTAAACACAATATATGAGTTTATTAGCTAAACACAATATATGAGCTGGAAACCTCTTTGCTAAAATAAATGAAAGTGATGTACGCAGTCCGCAATTTATATAATTAAAAGAACAACCAAACCTTTCATTTAAAAAATATATTTTTACATCCATTTATTTATTATTCATATAGAAAAAATAATATTAAATATTAACAACACATTTAATTTCATTCCGTTGCCGAGCAGCATGATATAAGATAGAATCTTCCTCATAAAATGCAAATTAAATAGCCATTTTTATTTCTTTATACTTTTCATCGTTGAGTAATAACTTGTGAAAGATAACCATGGAGGTAGATTTTTCCATTTAAATTCATGTTTCAAACAATTCGTGTTTTCCGATAGTGACTATTTAACACAAAAATCCTGCACCAAACTCGGAAATAAAGTTTTATTTCCTTTCGACGTTTTAAACAAACGATTTTGATCCTTTCCGTTTGAATAAACCACGGAGTTTGAGAGTATAACTCATAGGAAAAAGTTCCGTTTTTCATTAATATCTCGACAACCCCTGGTCTTAGAAACTCGAAACTTGGACTAAATTTATGGGGGGGCTGTTTCAAGGCTATCCACAAAATTTCATTAAATTCAGTTCAGCCGTTTTCCCGTGATGATGAGACAAACGAAAATTTCGTTTTTTACTAATATCTCGAGAATCACTGGTCGTAGAAACTCCAAACATGGACTAAATTTTAAGTGGGGCTATTTCTAGGCTACCCACCAAATTTCATCAAATTCGGTTCAGCCGTTCTCTCGTGATGATGGGACAAACAGACAGACAGACAGATTTTCAATTTTATTTATATAGACTACATCCATAATACTCTTGCAAAGTAAGATTGTTGTATTATTTTAATTTCAAAGGATGCAAATTATTAATTTTTTATTTTCTGAATTTCTTTCATTTTTACCGATTAAAAAAGTGTAGCAAATTTAGTTTTAGTTTCACTTTTCCCAATGATGTTACCTATTACAAAATAACATAAGAAGACATCAAACTGTCCTTGAAATATCATGCGTGTAAGCAAGCAATGCGTGCAAGTTCTGTGCGAAAATCAACATTTTGAAAAAATCATTCAAGGTACTCGTATACTAATTTCCGCGTTGATGTTTTGCATGTTTCTATATCTCAGAAAATATCACATATAGATATAATATTTGTACCAAATGTCCAAAAATAGCTAGACATTTCTATTAAATAATATAAAAATCCATTCTTTATGATTTTAGAAGTAAATTATCTCCTTACCATCTAGTAGTTAATTCGTATATAAATATACGTTAAATTAAAACGCCGTAATACAGAATTGACAAGGACGTATAAATATCTCAAATGCTACGTAAAATGATCCTGAAACCTAGGGGACTGTTCAAAAGACCCTTTTTTGAAAGGAAGGGGGATGGGAGATATACATAATTTCAGTATTCAGCCTATCTATCGAAGTCTTAAAGACCGAGAAAATTACCGAACTTAAAAACTGTAGGCATCAAAATTTAAAGTGTGACCACTTTTGGAAAACACGACATATTATATGTGTGTAAGTATGTGCGTGTGTGTATCAAATGGTTGAAAAAATTAAATTTATGTATCTAAATTAAATAGCAAATTATTTCATTCCATTATTAAAATAACCTCCTTCCTATTTTAAGTATTCCAAATGCTTATTTCAAACGGCCACAACTTTAATAGCAGGCAGTGCCAATTACCTCTTAACTCATTAAATATCCACACTTATTTCAAAAGGGTGGATCAGTGTGGAATGACTGGTCATGTTAATCACCCCAAGAAACGGTATTGTTAGGTTTCACAGCAGAATCATCAACATCCGCAAAATAAATTGAAATAAGCCATTTTTGAATTTCAAATAGTGTGTCCCCATCATGAAAACTCCTTTTCATTTACTATCTCCATAGCATCACCGGATCAGGGGAGTCCGACACCGTCAGACGATTTCAAAATGGGCATCCGTCTACGGCAGACATAGTGGGGTTGGACGAAATTTATTTTCTCTGTCATTCTTTCTCGTACCCAATAAATGATTCCGACACGATCCGGCAGGGGGAGCCCCACCCATGACATGAAAACTGCGGAACCAGCAGACAACTTCCAAACATCAGGGATTTTTCGGTATCCGCAAATATCATGTTTGACTTAATTGTCTGTTTTTGGTAGAAGAAGGGAGTTTTTTTAGTAGAGGGGGATAAATAAGGCTAATAGCGATTCTTTTAAATGCTTAACGAATATAAAAAAGACGCGTTTGCCAGACCTAATATTTTTCACATGCATGATTTTCAAAAACCTAGGTTTTTTTAAGGAAAATTTCGTGCTGCACAAGAGGGCATATTTAGTCGCATATAAAATGCGAGGGAGGGGAGATCTGGGTGTTTCTGACCCGAAAAATTTTTAACATTCAAAATATGGCTATTTTAGTAATTTCATAAAATAACATTAAAACATGAAACTTAAAGAAAAACATAAAGCTGAGGTGCACCTTCTCAGATCCTGAAATATCTGTGTACCAAATTTCATGACCATACCAACTCTTAGATTATAACTACGGGCTACAAAGAGATAAACTGACGCAGGTGTCCTAAGGTAACTTTACCTCTTTTTGGACACTCCCGAATAGAGCGCGAAGAAGAAAAAGGCCGTGTATGAACAAAACATTAATTTATTTATACTATATAAATATTTACATAATATTGATTCAAAATATTTAAAAGACCACTTCCCATATTCAAAATGGAAAGTATACCACTTTAAGATAAACAAAAGCAAAAGTATATATAGTCTCACAGACTAAAATGGAAAAATGGTAATTAAAAATTAAGCTTAAAACATCCCTATGAAATATTTAAATATTCTTAACCCGGAAGAGAGAGGTCGAACAAATACAAGATAGGCAAAATGTCCCAAAATGGGTAACTCACCAACCTCGCTGGCCGAGTTGCGGGCTCTCATCTTTCAGAAAGAAACGCACCTAAAAAAAGGGGGCTCCTTCTCGCCCTCAAGTCCCAGATCATTCTCCTCGCTCCTTTTCCAAATTTCTGAAAACTCTCTCTCTCCAAGATTTTAAAACACGCCCCTGAGGCGCATACAACCACCTCATTGGATTCTAGGTCTTAACCCCTTGACCCCAAAGCATCGCCATTGGTTTTAGACCTCCAGAAACAAAAAAGCCTCTTCTCAAGCCCCTGCGAAACTGATATGTTTTCGGCCACTAATTCAAAACAGGTCGCCAGACCTATGATCTGTCCGAAAACGGACAAACGTTAAATCTTTCGGTGAAAATATGATATCTAAAGAACACTCCGACATCCTGTCTTCTATTTCTTCGGAGAGCAGCTGGCCCAACGAAAAGGCTGACCCCCAAAATAAAATACGTAAACTCTAGATCGCACTCCCGAAAATATTGGATCATGGGTTTACCATGCGACAATATACCTCCATTTCCCCATTAAAAAAAAATTCCAAAATTCAGAAATTAAAATTTCAAAAATTTCGAAAATTTTACCATCAAAAATATTAAGCAAATTAAAATATGCCGGGGCGCAATTCGCCTTCCAAAAATTACCTCCATTTCCTCATTAAAACCTCAAAAATCCAAAAATTTTAAAATTTTAAAATTTAAAAAAAATCAAAATTTAAAAAAAATTACAATCAAAACCGCAAAGAACATCAAAATGTGCTGGAGTGCAATCTGCTTTCCTTCCAGCTACAAAGAACCAAACTCTGAAAACAGAAGTTTCCTCCTATACGGTATAATAAAACACATAGTAAAACATCATATTTCACATAAAAAACAAATATCAATATAAACACAATAAAATAAAATAAAAATATAAAACAAATTGGCGAATTGAATAGGACAACAAATCAGAGAGTCTGTTGTTTGTGTTGCACTAGGTTGTAAAAGTCATTCAAACTAAATTACTTTTCTCACTGATCATGTTTTTTTAGTTCACCAAAAGTTTTTTTTTTTTTTTTTTTTTTTTTGCAAATTGTCCATCAAAAAGCAAAAAAGCAATGGGATCAGGCATCCCTGAAAATTGTTCACTACGTGGTGTATTTTGTTGGCCACGTCTTCCTTCAAAATTTATCATAGTACCTGCAAACGTTCCTTGTTTATGATAAGTGTTAATGGAATATTATCGAGTTACAAGTTTATCACAACAGTAGTTGTCTAAAAGGTATTGATGAGAGTGTCTTTGGTGTACCTCTCCGTAAACAGAAAATCACATATGCAGCAACAAGTTCGCTGTCTGACAGTATAAAATGACAATGATTGGAATCTGGAACCGTTTGCACTGTAAACTAATAAACACAAAGTTTGATGTCTGCCAGCAATAAAAATAACTGGAATCTGGAACCGTTTGCACTGTAAACTAATAAACTGGAACGTCTGAAAAAAAAAAGTAGAGCAGAAAACCATCTGTACGGTAGAAATCACAGGAACGTGTAATTGCCTGTTCAGTATACAATGTCTGACACTTGTAAATTGTTTATAACGAAAGGCATGTCTGTGGCTATAAATGTTTACACACCTTGTACTTGGCATTAACTGATAAAGGCTGATGCAAAATGCTCTATAATTGCAAGGATTGCTACCCATTGTGTAGGACATTTCTACCTGTGTAGCACATTGTGTAGCACATTTCTACCTGGCCGAACGAAAAGGCTGACCCCCAAAATAAAATACGTAAACTCTAGATCGCACTCCCGAAAATATTGGATCATGGGTTTACCATGCGACAGCAGGCATTTTCCTTTAATGTGTAAGAATTCAATGTTCTTTTTTTTTCTTTTTGGAGATGAATCATTAATTCATACACACAAAACGAAGTGGGCACTTTCCAGCAAATAAATGGACTTAACTTACAAAAAATGTTGGGTTGCTGTTAACATTTTATAATTTTAAAAATTCATTTATTTGTCTAAACACAGGTTCAAGAGGCTCATACACATATTAATGTAACCTTTTTTTTAATTTAGTTACGTATTTTCTATTTATTTAAATTTTTAATATTTTTCTGTTCTAAGTTTATTTTATTCCATAGTCATTGCAGTTCAAATGGCAAAAGTTCGTTCTTCTCTAAGTTCCAGTAATTTAAATTTATTTAAATTACTAGATTATTAGCTAAATTGTAATTAATTTTATTCCCTTTCATTTGATTCTATGTTATTTTGAGTTAAGAATTCATTAATTAATCACGATTTTTCAATAAATTATATTTACTGCGTTCTTAATATTCAAGAATAGCCCATTTTTAAAATCTAGTCATATTTGTATAGTTCAAATCACTTTTTACTTTCCTTATATACAATAATGTATAAGGAAAGTATTATGACGGGTTCGAAAATTCGAATTCGAGTTTTTGAAGGGAGAGCACGTTTGAAGCATCCCTGATCACGAATCGAACATTTTTGAAGTGATGTCTGTGTGTGTGTGTGTGTGTGTGTGAGTCTGCGGAGACGATAACTGACGAACGAATAGACCGATTCGAACGAAATTTGGTACAAAAATTACAATCTGTATACAATGGAAGCCTATTGTTTTTATACGCAATCGAATGTTTAGAACCCCCCGCCACACCTAAATTTTCGAGTAAAATTTTGAAAAAATCGTTAAAAAATCAAAACCTCCAATAAAGTTACACAAATAGACATTTCTTATGTAATTTTTCATTAGAAAACGATTGACATAAATTTTAGAACGCTAACATGAACCGTTATCAAGATATTGCACATTTTTTAAAAAAATTATCAAAAAGTCATACAAAATAAAAAAATATTTCCTATTGAGAAACATGTTCACTTTTCATATGTAATACCATGCGATAAATTGGGTGACATCATTCTTGTGGATCTAGCACGTTCCGTTCATGAAAAAAGATACTCTAGTAATACTTTTGTATTTGAACGCCAATAGTCATTTATCTGCTGTAAGAATAACTTACTTCTCCGTACATAAAGCTTGGAGAGATTTTGGCGACGAATTTAGCGGAATGTTGCCAACTTGGCGACTTTTTAAATGTGACCAAATAAAAGAAAATCTCGCCAATTGAATAAAAATGACGCTAAACCAATGAAAATAAGGACTAATTGACAAAAATTCAATATCTTGGAAAAGTATAAGTATCTACCATAAGAATAATTTATTTTATGTTTACTGTAAAAGTAGTAAATACATTGCATTATATAAGGAAAGTCATGTGCTGCCCACATCAGATTTTTTAATTTTCGTTCGGTTTTTATTTGGACCTTTCTCTTCTTTAAAGATTAAAGGTCTTTAATTGGCCAACAGTATTATTCAAATCGTCTGTCATGAATTCTTTTATCGTATAATTTATACGATTTCGAAACGACTTTTGAGACGATAAAATAGGAAGACCTTAACAAGTCGCCTTTGAGTAGCGGTGCAAGGTAACGTATAGAACGAAATATTTATTGCTCCATCTCTTAAAACGGACGTCTAAAATTACAGGTCTTTCCGACCATAGTTTCACTGTATATTGCTGTATTTTCATTTGTAATTAATTTCAAGTACTCTCTGAAATTGTTTCGTCTGGATGCTAGTAACCATGGAATTGTTATGTCTGCAGAGACCGAATAAAGATATTTAAAACTCTTGCATTTCCTATCGTCAAAATAACAATGCAGAGCGACGTTTTGGATATCTGACAAAGTTTCGTTTCCTAAGTTCTTTTCATCCATGATGCTCCGAATATTATTGTGACGTCAGCCGAAGAGACTTTGCTGGCCAATTAAGTGTTTGGTTTTTCAAGCAGTGCAACTCTAAATAAAAAATCGAATCATCATTTCCGAAGGAAAATGCCGGACCATATATCCTGTATTCTGTTCCGACGCGGAAGGACCGTTTCTACTGTTTCGTTGTGCTTATTTAAAGCATCCTGTTTGAGGTGGAATTTTAAGGAGAATGCTTTCCAGAACTCTACTGGACAAAATTGTTTCCTTTTCCGTGAGTTTCCTTCACAAGTGGGTGTTTTCTTATCTACAACGCTTAGTGACCCTTCCGAGATGTTTTCAGCTGATCCGCTCCTTACCTTACGCATTTGGAGGAAATCAACTTTATATTCTTCTGATTTTCAAATAGTTTCATTTTTACAATATTTAAAGGTTAATTGTTTTGGTAATAGTATATCCCATCGACTAATACATTTTAAGCCTCTTGAACCGAGTGTTATTTGGGTTAAATTATTCTAAATTATGTTAATGTTAATTAGTTAATTTTAATGTATCTTTCTTTTCATTCTCATATGCTAAACTTAAACTTCCTAATGTTCTAAATTCCTTTTCGTCTAGCTGATGTTTTGTTTTTAATCTAAATTCTCTTTTAGGTAAATTGCTCTTTAATTCTAATATAATTTAATTATTAAATAGTGTTATCTTTAATTTTTATATTCTAACGTTTTGTACTCATTATACTTTCGACCTATTGTTTATTTGAGATGTTGAAATAACTTGTTATAAGATGTATAATGGTTAAAAATTCTTTCAAAAGTGAAATTTAAATTTAACTAAACGTTATTATTTTGAAAACTTAAACTTATATTTTTAATTTTTATTTGTGTTCTAATTTTAACAGTTCCATTTTAATGTTTAGTGGTTGGCATATTTTATGCAGTAGGAAACATTGATCAGTTAGCACAGTTTTATAGCGGTTTTTAAGCTTTCGGTTCTTTAAAAGATTATAGGTACTTTAAAGATTATAGATAGATTTTATGTAGATGGAACTTTTAAAAACTTTCAGAATAATTAAGATGCATACTCTTTCCAACAATTAGTGCCGTTTGGACCAGCCTTGTGGCTTATTCTTACCGAATGAAATGTGAACATTGTTCTGACCAATTAATGTTCCCAGATTTGAAATTCGTATTGATCTAAATATTTGTTTATAGAATATCTATATAAATAAAATTGAAAATCTGTCTATGTGTTTATTTGTTACATCATTACGGAAGAACGGCTGCACCGAAATGAATGAAATTTTCGGGGTAGACTTGGAATAGCCCCACTTAAAATTCAGTCTATATTTCGAGTTTCTAGGACCAGGGGTTGGCTAGATATTAATTAAAAACGCACAGTTAAACCTTCCTTAGAGATAGCATTATAGAGACGATATATTTCCACTAATTTATTTGAAGAAAATTATATCATGTCGCTTAGCAACGGACTTAAATCCAATGTGTTTATGCGGCAGACGATTTTTATTAAATTATTTCCTATTTAAATAATAAAGATATGTATATAAAATCTTGGAAAACAGGCAAATTGCCCACTATATGGAAGAAGTCTATCATTATCCCGATTCTGAAACCAGGCAAAGATGCCACAAGCTGTAAGAATTACCGGTCTATCTCCCTAACCAGCATTCTGTGCAAATTAATGGAAACAATCATCCACACAAGAATTATGAACTGGCTTATCGACCGTAATATTTTACACTTCTACCAAACAGCATTTAGAGCCGGGCACAATACAGTAGATTAGCTTTTTTACCTGGTCCAATCCATCATCGATGGACTTCAAAAAAAACCCTCAAAAAGACTACCGCTGTCTTCCTTGACCTCTCCGCAGCGTTCGATCGAGTCTGGAGGCAGAGACTCATCGAGATTATACACAGCATTGGCATCAAGGGCAACTCTTTGCTCTGGATAAACGACTTCCTCAGACATAAGAAATTTGTTGTGCGAGTAAATGGAAATTATTCCAAGATGCACAGATCGTGGGCTGGTGTTCCACAGGGATCGGTTCTCAGCCCTCTGCTCTTCCTCCTGTACATGAACACCATCCATAGTCACATTAGCAATGGAGCAAAAAATATGCCAGATAGCAATGTCGTCTGCGTAGCAGACGACATTGCTATCTGGCATACACACTCCGATATCTCAGTCTCTGAAAACGCTATGAACATCAACCTGCTTGGCATCGAAACCTGGGCTAAAGACCTTAAGCTCCTTATTAACCCATACAAATACAAATCTTGTGTCTTCTCCACAGACAGAAGAAACAGGCAGGCTCACCACCCTAACATTAGGATCCACAATAGTACCGTCGAACAAGTCACGCACCCCAATTATCTTGGTCTCGCACTCGATGCGGAACTGATATTTACTAAGCATATTGAAACAGTTTCACAGAGAGCTCTGAAAAAACTCAGCATCTTGAGGAAACTTTGCGGCTCTTCATGGGGTTCCAAACCAAAGACACTAATAAATACTTACACGACACTCATCAGACCATTTCTAGAATACGAATTTCTAGAATTTCTAGAATACCAATTTGGACTCCGCCACCTTCATCCTCGAAAATCGACTTCGTCCAATACAGAGCTTCCAAAACTATCATTGGAGCTGTCTCCTCGACAAATAATTTAAAAGCTGAAATTGAATGTGGCCTACCCCCATTGGAAAACAGGAGAAAGTTCGCCACAGTGAAATTCACAAACAATATCAGGAGCAGTCACGAACAACATATCTCAAACGTCACCTTCAGGAACTGGTAGAAAAAAACCAGGCTTAAAAGATCCTCTACGCTCCAATACGACCGACCATTCAAATGGTTGCTCTTAGTCCTCGGACGAGTCGGATGGTCTGGGTTTTCGACGCTCCAATACGACAAAAATATCAGGCTGGACATCAACCTGCAGCACATGTGTCTTGACATTTTTCAAGAACCACGCTTCCCGGTCAAACCGCCCTCCTCTGTGAAGATAAACCTGGATCTTCTCGAACCCTGCACCAAAAAAGAACCACAGGAAACAATCAAGAGGAAAGGATTGGAAACAATCGCCAAGATTCTAAAACCACACTTGGTCACCGCCTACACCGATGGCTCTTCGAACTCTGACTGCGATAGAGGAGGATCCGGAGTCTTTATAACTTACCCTGATGGCTCAATTTCAAAACACAAATTCCCAGCAGGAAAAATCGCTTCCAACTTCACAAGCGAACTCGTCGCAATCGGGGAGGCTCTGAGCATTTACCTCACTTGGACAACACTCAACCCCTCCGACGGCATAGTAATCTTCACTGATTGCAAATCTGCTCTCCAGGCCCTTCAAAAAGGAAAAACAAACCTCGCCCAAAAGATCAATACCCTCCTGTCCTTAATAGAGGCAAAGAAGAAGCTATGCACCCTTCAATGGATCCCGGCACACGTCGACATCAAGGGGAACGAAGAGGCCGACTCTCTGGCCAAGGAGGCGAGGACCATCGAACCAGCCCCCCCCCCCCTGATTGCAACATCTTCCGACGCCAATGCCGTTGCAAAACAAAAGCTCTGCGCTAACACCCGACGAAAATCATCCCTTCCCGAGCTTAACTACGACAGAGAAGTAACAACAGCAATTGCCAGACTGAGGACGATGCACCTCAGAGGCATGAAGATTTTGCCAGATGGGTCAAGATCATACCCTGAATGATCATACCAGGCACTGTCCGGGTATGCAGCTTGATCCCGAGCACCTCTTTAACTGCCCTTCCATCATTGCAGCTCTCTTCAAGATCGACTTGAACTATTCCAGGGAGACCCTTTATACGGACAAAGCTGTAGATGTGGCATGCGCAGTGCTCCACGCTTTTGGACCCATTTAGCTTTACTCTCCCCACCTCCCTCCCAACCCTTTCCAGTTATTGCACTGGTCATACGACAACAACAACAACAACAACATGTATATAAAATATATTTCATCGATATTGCTTATTTGACTAGATTAGATCTATTACGGTCTTCAGGTTTAAACATTATTATTATTGATATTTTCAGGAAATATTGATTCCGGGATTATTGATATTTTCACTTTATTATGTCATTGTTTTATTTTAACAAAAGTTATTGAAACTCATATATGGTACGTATTACGGACAATCTTCTACAAATGAACAGGTATATATTTTAATCTACGAGAATATAAGTAGCAGAGGTATATTGGCATATATTTTGACATATATTTGCATAATCTGTTTGTTATACGTCATCTATTTTATTTTGACAAAGATTTTAGAAACTCATATGTTGTAGTACGGGTAATCTTTACGGGATTATTGATATTTTCAATTTATTACGTCATCTGTTTTATTTTGGCAAAGATTTTTGAAACTCGTATAGTAATGCGGGTAATCTTCTACTAGCACATAGGCATATCTTCTAATCTACAACAATATAAGTAGTACGGGTATATATCTTCCCATACAATTTTGGAGATTTCATTGTGGCATACATTGAAATTAATTACGACCATCAGGTTTAAAGATCACGGGATTATTGATATTTTCAATTTACGTCATCTGTTTTATTTTGGCAAAGATGTTAGAAACTGTATGTTGCAGTACGTGTAATCTTCTACTAATATATGGGTATATCTTCTAATATTCGCGAATATCAGTAGTACATGTTCCATACAATTTTAGCGCTTTTATTTTGCATATATTGATTACATTTATATTTTTGTAAATTTGTTTACAAGCGGACCAGGATGTTTTATTCTTCAAATCTGAAAAAGATGAAAATTTTGTATAGCAAGAACAGAGATTCTTAAACTTCTTTTTAGGAGCATTAAATTAAATATTTTAATAGAATATTTTGATGAACAATGTCATTTAGTATATTCTATAGGAATTTGATCATGATTGTGAATTTTAAGTTTCTTTATATTATATACTCCGTACGAAGAACGGCTATAATTACAAGGTAGGATCAAAAAGTTTGGATACTGTGCTGATATCTCCAACCCTGATTGGAGGAGAGGGGAACTATTTTACCGTAGCGTAGAGGCACATGTGACGCGAGATGTGAAAAGGAAGAAGATGTTTTACAGACAATGCGTGTCAGTGAATTGTAGTCGTTCGCGTTCATCGAAAATGAAAATGGTGTTTGAAGAACAACTTGCGAATATTAAATTCTGCCAGAGTTTGGGGAAATCGCCGACAGAAACATTGCACCTGCTGCAGCAAGTGCAATGTTTCAATGGCGCCGATGCCTGCAAAGGGGGATCGAACTGTTTGGGATAGGTTATGTCAAATACCTGTCTTTTTCAGAGATCCTTCGTTTGGAATGGACGCTATCCAAACGTAAGCAAAAGGTTAAATCAGTAATCATTGCATAGGTAATTTTCAATGCAAAAAGGATAGCAATTTCTGGAAAGTTAGCATAAACCGTTCGAGGTATTAGACCTAACATTAGAAAAGATGCAAGTATCATTAAATGAGTTGATATCCCATATGCAATATTACGGACAAATTTACAATCACTTTTCTCGTGAATCTAACTCGTTCCGTTCATGCGAGAAGACATTGATTAGAATTCAAACCATCGGTTAATATATAGTATAAGAAACGTCCTTCTCTCCGTCTGCTTGCCTATATGCAACGCTTGGCGGCAAATTTAACTACAATTTAGCGACCTTGGCGCCGAACTTGATGAAAAATTATCAACTTAACCACTTTTGAAAATGTTGCCTTAAGGGCAAAAGGGGCGTTTAATCATCGAAAATGGCGCAAAATGAATGAAAATTCTATATCTTGGAGAATAGAGTTCAGTTTTTAACACTTTAAAACATAGTTGAAAAGTGTTTATGACTTTGTTTATTCTGTCTGTCTATATAAATGAATAATAACACCCAATCAGTTTTGGACTGAACCCGGGGTTGAAAAACAGAAATACATTGAACCCTATGGGACCTAATTTTTCAAACATTTTTTAAGCGAATTTAAAAATCACAAATTACTTCGAAACTTTTAGGAAATATTCAAATTATCCCATAAAAAATATGAAAAAAATTTCAGCAAAATATATTCGGTAGTTTTTTAAATAAAAATTAAAATAATAATTACGCCCTTTATATGAAGCGATCACGTGCCCATTATATGAAGAGATCACGTGTCACATTTCAAAATAAAATATGGCATCCATCTTGTGCAAAATCGTGATTTTTAAAGTTCTTTTTAACTTATATTTAGCGTTGTATTCGTCCTAAAACCGCTTTATTTTTCTTAAATTCTGTGCATTTACATTCTGAAACAAAGCAATTACAACATATTTGAGTTTAAATGATCATCAAACTTTGATTATTTCTACAACGAAGCCTAATTTTCACTTATGGAGAATGTAAACACCAAAAGATGTAAGATGGGTTGTATAAGAATTGCTGCATTTCTTCAACGCAAAATTATTTAGCTCTAGAGTCTACAATATAGCTGATATGAATGAAACAGTCATTGATTTTACATAGAGAAGCAGACGGTTTTTTCGATGAAGTTTTAAGTTTTCAAATATAATAAATTAATGCAGTATTGGGATAATTTTAAAAATATTACTGATGAATGTATCGCATTTTAGAGATATTTAAATAAAATTGCATTGCATTTGGAAAGTGTTTCATAATCAATGCTTTATGCATGATCGCTCTTTCTTGTTTTATAATCTCCGTCACTTTAAAAGAATTATTATTCTTAATGTAGGGAAAGTCGTATTCTACCCACATCATATTTTTCTAAATCTATCAATGAGATGGAAACTGACACACCTAAATTAAGTTACAACGTTTTTTAATAAATTTTAATTTGTTTAAAAATGTATAGTGCTTAGCGAAAATAGTCGTCTTAATCAAAAATTCACTCAAGTTCTGTTCCGCGGTCGATATTATAAACATGCTAAATTTCATTCTTCAAAGCACCTGGAGGTTCTGAAAAGACTTTCTGAACATACATCCCTCCTTTTGCCCATCCCCTGCATGAGACATCCAATATCTGGTCATGTGTGATTCTGTCACGTAATCGATACTATTAATTTGCAAATATTTAGCCGCCTAAGTCAGTATAGGACGTGTGAAGGATCTAAAGAAACTTTTTGAAATAAAAAGGAACCTCGTATTTTTCTCCTCCCCCCCCCCCCCTCAAAGTGTGTAATCAAAAATGCGGAATTGTTACCTTTTATCCCGTGGTCTATACTATAAGTGGACTTAATTTAAGTGTGTCAGTTTCCATCTCATTGATAGATTTAGAAAAATATGATGTGGGTAACACACGTCTTTCCCTACATTAAGAATATTAATTCAGCCATCAAGGTCACAGTTAAAGTCTGTTGGTACGGTCAGGAACGATTTTTCGATCCTATTATTTCTCCTATTTTTTTCCTCCTCCTATTTTTTCAATTAGGAGGGGGGGGATCAAAAATCCGGCTCCGCTAGGCTTTGTTCCATGGTATTGTTCCATGATATTCAGCCATCTAGGTCACTGAAGGAAGAGGCGTTTGGAGAGTCTGAAAAGACAAAAATACGTTAAACAATTATACAAATATAGAGACCCCCCCCCCCCCCATGATGATCCTAACTACTCCGCCGTTATCACAATATTCCTTAAAGAAATTAAGATATTTAGAAAAAATAGCTAGTTCAATAGGTAAACTTAAGAAAAGAAGCAGATTTAATCTCTGATCTTACCTCGGTAGCGCATGACAGAATGAAGAGCAGTTTTTTTTTCTCTCTTGCATCTTCATACGCAAATACGCGAGTCAACGGCGCCATCTAGGAACGACGAAAAACAGCTCTAAATAATAGCTCTAAATTCCAACTAAACTTAACAGTTCAGAAGAGAGAAAGAAGAAATTTTAGTAAAACGACCACATTTTAGCCAATTATAATGCAATATTTAAAAATCTGATGAGGACAGCAAATGACTTTCTCTACGTAATGCAATGACTTATTTCACAGCGAAATTGGTATATAAAATCCACAGCACAATGATTAGCGCATTGAATCACCGCTTCGTTAATTGGAATTCAATTCTTTTGACAACTTACGAGTCCAAACCGAGTGAACTTTCATATTCCCGTGCAAAATCCTCATCGAAATGCAAAAAAAAAAAAAAAAAAAACTGTTAATAAATATCCCTTGAAATAAATGACTATTGTCTAATCCTTGGGCGTCAAAATGCAAAACCAGTACATAAAGTATCTTCTCTCGTGAATGGAATGAGCTGGATTCACGAGAATGGTGTTAACAGATTGGCTGCATAATATTACATGTGAAAAATGAGCTTATTTGAAGATACTTACTACTTTCTTAATAAATGTTTTTGGAAAACGAGCAATATCTCGAGAACGGTTCGTGCTATCGTTATAAAATGGGTGCCAATCGTTTTATAATGAAAAATAATGTCAGAAATGATTATTTAAGATTATTGAGGGTCCTATTTTTTTTTTTTTCAAAAATTCATTCGAAAATTGAGAGAAGCGTTTAAAATCAGTAAGGCTCCAGTATTCACAGATTGTAATAATTGTACTAAATTATTTTCGAAATGATTCATTTGTTCATGAAATATCGTATTCTCAGACCCCCATATAAGAAAAAACACATACTAGCATACATACATACATACACACACTAACATGCACACACACACTAACATACATACCCTCAAAAATGATCTATTCAAGTTTAGGAATGCTTTGACCTCGTCATTATACTTTCCCTATCCACTATACTAGATACACTGTGTTGCAAAAAAAAACTGAGCTACAGGCGCGAAACTCGGTATTCAAATGTCATTTTAAGAGTTATGCAAATGATCAAACTGCCTGTGCCATTGATGTTATAGGGTTCATGTAACGCGTATGAGAACGACGCAGCATGCAGCATTTAAAACGACCGGTGTTCTTACTCACGGACAATAGGAACTGGATTGTCTGATTTGATACTGCAAGCTGTGTACAACATGCCTTTGAGACGTACTCAACGGCGCTACGAACAATTATCAGATTTAAAAAAACGTCGCATCTTAAGCCCATAAGAGAAGCTGATTGGTCCAACACACGTATCCGTCGCTATCTTGGTCGGAGTGATATGATAGTTGATCGGTCTTGGCAACAGTAGATCAGAGAAGGAACATTTAACCGTCGCAGAAGCTCAAGATGTCCCAGACATATAACTGCTAGAGAGGATCGTGCAGTCAAGCGAAGAGCCACGCCGAAACCAAAGGCGCCGTTACGAGTCAGCCATTCGAAGGCATTTGCCATTCTCCAAAGAATCCTGTATCAAGGGATACTCTTCGGAGGGGACTGCAGAATGTGGGATTATATATCGACGTCCTTTAAGGCGCCTAACAAAGATAGACAGAGGCGTCTGGATTCGTGCCGAGCTCAGATAGCCTAGACATCATTCGATTGGAGGCATGTTGTCTTTAACAACGAATCCCACTTCTCTCTGAGTGCTGATGACCGCCACGTACACGTGGAAGAGGACTGGCCAGCGTTCCGATCCCACATTTATTATTGAGTGGCACACGGCCACCACACGTGGTGTGATCGTCTGAGAGGTCATCTCATGGGACAGCCGATTTCCTCTAGTTGTGCTGCAAGCCAATCTGACGTCTCGATTGTTTCGGTAAGGATATTCTGCAGCTGAGTGTTCTGTCTATGCTGTCACAGCGCCCAGGTTCCATTTACCAACAAGACAACGCTCGACCACATACTGCATGACTTTCTTAGCAAAGTCTTCAAGGATTTAATACCCTCTCATGGGCATATAAGTCCCCAGACCTATCACCAATAGAACACATCTGAGACATACTAAGACAGTAATTGCAGCCTTCTCAGAATACCGCTGAATTATCTAATCAGTTACAATATTTGTGGCAAAATTTTCCGCAGAGGGACATAAGTAAACTAATGGACTCTATGTAGAACAGAATATCGGCTTGTATAGCTTCCAAGGGATACTTTACCACTTACTAAAATGTCATCTTATTGCCACCATTTCTTATTAAAACGGTTTTCTACTCCCAAATTCTAATCATTTGCATATCTCCTCAAGCGATACATACATACCGAGTTTCGCAGTTGTAGCTCAATTTCGTATTGGTGCATATATTTTTTTGCAAGAGAGTTTATGTAAAGAAAGTAAAAATATATAATTATATACTACTCGACATAAATAATGCAACATCATGAAGCTTTGGACCGTATAATTATGCAAATTGTGAGACAAACGCAGCTGGCCGATGTATGCAATTGATCTAAAATGCAAGTAGGTCATGTGATTGGAGCACAGGAAATAAGGGATGGAATCGGCAGATGAGCCAAAAGTTGTTACTGTCTGTCGCCCACGGAAACCCGTTTCCCGAGCTGTTTTTCGTTTCAGAAGGCACGTGTTGTTGAACAAGCACCTGGCAGATAACACCGAAGTCCATTTCAGCATTTGGACGATAGTGCGAGGGTATTCATTTTAGGCCTATACGGACGGCTGGGTAGTCGTACCGGCGTAACCCCGATGAAACACGCGTAGATGAGTCCACTGTGCAAAGGATTTGGAGAAGATGAATTGAAGAAAGGCACCTAAATCGTCTTAGTGGTATAGATTCATCCAGACGTACGTCAATATGGGTTGGTCGACACATTCGAAGGCATCCGGCCACACAGAAAGCTACCATTAGCCTATGGGTTGGTCGTGTGGTCTGGGCTTTCTACATTCGAAGGCTTGCGGTGGTGGACCCACAAACGATGACTGTCGAAATTCTGCAGAATTTGTAGGATAATTGGATATTTCAATATCAGTGAGAACAGTTTCTCGACGATTGGCCGAAAGCGGCTTGCACTCAAACCATCCTTTACGAAGACTGCCATTGACGACAAGACAGCTAAGTGAAAGATTGCAATAGCGTCGGGTCCGAGCCTCTTGGACGACTGAATGGGACAGGGTAGTGTTTACTGACAAGTCTTGATTCTGTTTGTCGAATGACAATCACCGTGTAAGAGTCTGGAGGTGACGTGGAAATAAATCCAATCCTGCTCCAACTGTTGGACGTCATACTGATCGACAACGCGGCATCATAGTTTGGGGAGCCATCGCTTTCGATATCCGGTCACCTCTGGTTCGTATCAGAGGCACAATGATGGCAGGATAATATGTAAATAGGAGGCTGCAGCCGGTTGCACTACCCTACCTTCAGTGGATGCAAAATGATGTTTTCCAACAAGATAAAGAGCGTCCGCATACGGCAACCATCAGCAGATAAGCCTTGCAATGTACAAAGGTGCTTCCTTGGCCTCAGCTGTTTCCCTATCTTCCCCTCATCGAGCATGTATGGGACATGGCTGTCGTTTGACTGTCCTGCCCCGGCCTCAAACAGAAGAATACCTATGAGGGATGGTTGAACGCATGTGGTCATTCATCCCTCAGGAAACTATCCACACGCTCATTGCATCTGTTCCTTTGTTCCTCGAAGAGTTGCTGCTTGTATCGCTGCAAGATATGGTCCTACTGCCTACTGATCATCCTGTCTATACCATTACTCTATTGCATTATTGTTCCGTAATTAATATCACTTATTTATATATGCCCCCTCTGTCTGAGTGTCCCTTACCATCACACTCTATTCGCTCTTTCATGGTGTTGCATTTTCGGTGTAGCGTAGTGTTGAAATTCCATGCCCCCTGACTCATCCTAGGACACGAGCAGCTAGCTAGGCGACCGGGTGTAGGGTAGTGTGTATTTGCAGGAAATTCCCGTCCTTCGCATACTTTATTTACGCTTAACATACATACTGTTTCTCAAACTTACAATCTTAGCGTATTTTTTTAAGTCATTGGCGCCCTCTTGCGATATAGACACTGGTCTTATCTGCGTACCTCTTTTTTTGAACAAGACCATTTCGCTATCCTGGTACTACTGATCGTTTATAAAATACAATATCCATTCTTTTTCTTATTTTAATTAATCAAAAAGCAGGATACAAAATATTTCACAGCGAAACTGATGGTATTAAAATATAATGTACAAAGAACATTTTTTATGAAATCAATAATTGCAGAACACCAAAAAATACAATAGTATGTATAACAAATACAGTAGACTGTAGAGCAAAGACGTCAGCATAGTACTGAACATGGAGGTAAAAGGAAAGAGTTAAAACTACATGTTGAGAAAATGCCGAAATCGTTTCAGCAATCATTTAGTTAGCATTGGATTCCAACTGCATTATATCCAAGACGAAAGGCTCCTAATGAATACGTAATATTTAATTAAACCGTTTATTTTGCAGAAATAAATGATCAGTGAAATACATATTAAAACTCAAACAATACAGAATATTTCTACGTATTCACATTTATTTTACCTTTTCATTTATTTTTGTCTCCCTATATTCTGTACCCTGTTCTACAACTAGGAAAAAATACTGCTTAATTCTACTCATAATGAATAAACATTAATTTAAAAATAATCAAAAATACATCCCCTAAACACCACGTTTCTGTGTTATGTCAAATGAGAACAGATGAGTCTGGACTAACACTAACGAGAGCTAAATAAAATTCGCAAAGAAGTAGGGTATTTTCAAGCTTTTTATCCATGGAATTGATAATTTGGAATATGATAAATACGTAAAAATAATATATAAATTAATCATGATTTTTGTAAATATTGATTTCCTTCAAAATTAAACAGGACCTGGAAAAGCAGCTTGAGGAAAATAAATTTGACCTGACAGAGTTAATAGACTAACTTAGAGGAGGTTTATAGTATTTCCTATACCCGTCTACGGTAAAGTTAACTTTGGTACAAATTTTAAGCGGCCAGTGCTTTTTATCTGATTCATGCTTGGATTCAATGACTTCCACGGCTCCGTATTGAGATTGAACAGAAAGCGCTTAAAACTGCATCACAACAAATTAACTTAAGTGGGACTCAAGTTGTTTTATTCCTCATATCAGAATCCATTTTTATGAACCTTTTTAAGAAATAAATTTGAAAAAGTTTTGTAAGACAAAATCTGAAAAGTATGTTGAAAAAAATCATTCGATTGATACCAAGGAGGGGGGGGGGGGGGGTCAATGATGTCAGGAATACAAAAATTGCATCGCTGCTATTTGTCACCACAATAATTTAAACTGTTAGATTTCGTGATTATTCATCCATAAGTAACCCCTAATGCATAATTATGTCAAATTTTGTAGTATGCGACAAAATTAAACATATATAAAATTTGGAATAAATTTTGAAGTTTTCGCTCGAGTTTCAAAAATTTTCATCTGTATAGTTCTAAATTTATCATTAACAAAGTCGATAAAAAGTTTTCTGAAAAATTCATTGATATTTGTGGCAGATATCGCGTAGGCAAAAAATCGACCACAGACAGATTGACATCACTCAAAAGTAGTCAAAATGTGTTCAGGAGGTCCTAGAACATAAAAATTTAAAAAATAGAAAGTTTTTGTGAAAACAATACTTTCTCTGTACTATATTGTATAGTATGGGAAAAGTAGAAATCACTTGTTAATGTCACTAGATTTTTCTGGTTATGTTACCACATTCAGAGCCTGCCCATTTTCTACATATTCAACATTCTCCCCATTCCGAAACAGTGCCTCGAAATCGCAAACTTAGTGGTTTTGGAAGATGTTATCTCTCGATGTCTTATACCTCCGCTCTTATACTTAATATTTCCTTTCGGTTCATACATCTTCCGTATCATGACACACCGTAGAATGAAAACAATGCACTCGCTTGTAATAGCTTCGTCATACCGGGACCCATTTTATATTAATAACCTCGAAACCAGATGAATTAACGAGCGGTGGCAATTAAGATATCATTCTGAGCTCTTTTTCTAACCGTTCCGCCTTCAACTTTTCAAAATTAGATTCGCGAGTTTTGATAGATATGTAGTTGGAATTTTAGGATTTTACGCGCAAGTATTATAAATAGAAACTGCGACTTTTATGAAAAATTATGTCGTGACCTCTGTTTTTTTTTTTTTTTTTTTTTTTTAAATTGAGCTAATTTGTTATTTACAATCCCGGAAGTTAAGTTTTTAACGTTTAAACGTTAATAGTGTCATCCAATATACAGGGTTACTGGGAAAATTAAACGACCCGATGATTTCGTAAAAAATATCCATGAGTGTACATAAAGTTTACTTATAAGACAATGAGCTTTCCCGATCGAATAAAAAGGGGATCGTAGCGCCCCTAACGGAGAATTTAAAAACTTAGTTATCGAACTTGGAAACAAAGCGAGATCGACGAAAAATCCAATTGAGAGGACGGTGGACGTTGAAATGAGCAAAAAATCGACTAAAGAATATTTTAATATATAACATTATTTTACACATTTAACATTTGCTTACGGCTGGATCAGCGTCCATCCCAAACGAAGAACCTCTCAAAAAGACAGACTTTTCCATGGACGCCAAGCATTGGCGTCCGTGGATGCCAATGCCTGCAAACGCCAATGCCTGCAAAGGGGGGATCGAACTGTTTGGAATAGGGTATGTCAAATACCTGTCAATACATTGCACCTGCTGCAGCAGGTGCAATGTTTCTGTCAGCGATTTCCATGGACGCCAATGCCTGCAAAGAGGGTCGAATTGTTTGGAATAAGGTATGTCAAATATCTGTCTTTTTGGGAGGTTCTTCGTTTGGGATGGACGCTGTCCCACCCGTAAGCAAAAGGTTGAATGCATTTTTTTCTAAAGGAAGTTTTCAGAGGTTTTACATTTTTCATTTTTAAAATGCTCCATGCGTTTTAATTTTTGTCTGAGATGCATGAAATTTGGCAAGAAGACGCCTCTCATACTTTTTAATGAAACTGGGTATGCATTTTATAATTGGACTGCATTAAGGTAATTAAAAGTGAATAAGAACCTAATTAAATGATGAAAATTAAGTTTACTGCAGAAAAATATTTTTTAAGAATTAACTTTCTAAGAGATTTAAAAATGAGTACCCAAATTTGTTCATAATGTGTTTTTGAGTGATCATAATGTAAAATGAATCAAAAATATGAACAAATGGCACGCAAGGAGCCTTTTCAAATGTTCGTTAAAAAATAATAAATTAAAAAAAAATACAAAATTATAACAAATTTGAAAAATAAAGTTTAATGGTATTGTATATAATAATGTTAAGAGGAATATTTATACAAATTCTCACGTTTCTAAGTCAATAAATAAATAAATAAAATTTCAACGTTTACCGTCCCTTTAAAGTTGTAAAGCAATGTCTAATGAATAGAAATAAATACAAAAACTGTTTCAAAAGTCATTAATTTCACACAATAGGGTTATGGATGAATAGCTGACTTATTCAGAAATGTTAAAATAAACAACCCTTACACTCACAGGAATCTTATGTACTCAAAATGCCCTCCGTCAGTAACCCTGCACATTTGAATTCGAGAAAAAATATTATGGCTGTACTTTGACAAGCATTGCAGATATCACCATGCTATAGTTCCTGATGATACGACATTTTAACAGGTATTTATTACCTTCCATATATACGCGTTTAGTGCGCCCTTTATGTGGATTCTTACTCATTAAACAATGCTCTACAATTTTATAACTGATGTTTTACTTCTCTCTGGTTTGTAGTCGAGTGTTTTATCCCAAATTATCCGCTAGAAGCGCTGATGTTAATTTTTTCGATTAGGGTAAATATTAGCACGGTTTTTATCAATAAGTAGGCCATCTTATACATATTGCATACCCACCTAAAATTTTGCTAAAGATCACTAGCTAAGTCCTCGGCATTGTGAATTAATAACAAATCAACTTATTGATAAAAATATACGTTGTTTTGTTATTACAAAGCTGGTTGATTTCCTTTTAATGGATTAATATCGTGACATTTTTTAAACGCGTATTTAAATAAATAAATAAAAATATGAGAATGCGAATAAAAATATATTCTATAGCATTGTTTGTTGTCTTGCTTTAGTCATTAGTAGAGAATAGATATTGTCGATACCATAGGAGTGCTTAATACTCGTATATAAACACTTGCTAGAACGCCACATTTGGTTACTAAAATTTTAGACAAATTAAGAGGGATTTTCCGAAACTTTCTGTTGTACCATTCATTGGTGTATATTAAAATATATCAAAGCTACATTACTTCTATGCTTAGAAAGCAGTGGTTAAATAGGAAGTTATATTTTAAAAAATCCACTTGCAGTTAATTTTACAAAGTGTATACAGGGTGATTCAAAAAAGATGGACCAAACTTTACGAGGTGGTAGTACATACCAAACCACGCATTTTTGTCATAGTTTACCCAGTCGGAAATGAAACGTAAAGACGCCAGTGGGCGCTTAATGGTGAAACCGATGAGGTGAGGCAAAAACACAAGAATGATTTAGAAGTTATAAAATGACATTTAATAAACAATAATTACAGTAATGGCTCAACTGGGAGACCGCCAACCTGAATGCATATCTCACAGAGGCGATGGAGGGATTGGCGAACTCTCTCGAACAGACCAGGCACGTCGCGCACTTCGGCAGCAGCGACCGAAATTCTGGAAATGAGTTCCTCCTTGGATTCAAGTTGAGTGTCATAGACGAGGCTTTTGAGATATCCCCACAAAAAGAAGTCACGACACGACAACCTAATCCATCGGCCCGGAAAAGTGACATCCAGATAGTTCCTTACATCTCGCCCAAAATGCTCTGGTGCTCCATCTTACTAGAGCCACATACGCCGACAGATGTCTGTTAGAACATCCTCCAGAAATTCCGGCAAGACCTCCTGAAGGAAAATACGATACATTCTCCTATCAAGTCGTTAGGGCATAAGATACGGCCCTATTAGGCTGTCGCCGATGATTCCTGCCCACACAGTGACGGAGAATCATCGCTGATACGCATGGGGATATGTTACATGTGGATTTAGACTCGTCCACACATGTTCATTTTATATGTTGCACAGTCGCCGTAAAATCTGGCTGCGCCGCACTTTGTCCCAGGAACCAACGGGCGAACTCCACGCGACGAGGATAATTCGCTGCAGTCATCGCTTGGATTCGCTGGAGATGGTATGGGTTGTTGTTGAGACCCAGACCGTCCGACCTATCAAAAAGGTGTAAGGTAACTGTTTGGACGGCCGGGAAGTGGAGATGGTATGGGTGTAACTGTTCCCCATGCAGAACCCGCCATACCGTGGATTGTGACACCTCAAGAGTATGCTCCATTGCTCTTATGCCTGGCCGAACTGCTACTGTGCTCAGAATCGTCTGCTCCACACTTGACGTTCTAGCACCTGCATCAGACCTGGTAGCGAGAAATTATCCTGGTTCACAGAGCTGCCGTTGCAAGTATTCGAATGTTTTAAGATTGAACAGCCACCTGTAGTGGAAACGTTCCCCGTACATTCGCTGTACCTCTCTGTCATTCCCATTTGCAGTTCCATAGACGAAATGCATATCGGCTTTTTCCCTATTTGTAAATTCCTCCATTGTCTCGAAAGTTGGAACTGTGAATAACTGCTGCAAACTGATAAGGCCGTATATTTGGTGTTACAAAAATTTGAATAAGGGTTCTCATTCTTTCCCAGATGAAATTTTATACTTGGTTTTTTTTTCAACCAAAAAATAACAACCAGAATGCCGCTTTTAAATCTGCGAAGAGGCCTCTTTCCAATGAGTAAGCGCCCTGTAACGCCTTTACGTTTCATTTCCGAACAGGTAAACTATGACGAAAAATGCTTGGTTTGGTGTTTACTACTACCTCGTAAAGTTCGGCCCATCTTTTTTTTAATCACCCTATATTTAGTAACTGAAATAGATTGAACAGAACACAGACTTGAAAGAAAAAAAAAGTGAGCATCATATTACATTTTATATTTCCTAATGTACAGTTTTTTTCCATACAGGATGCATAAAATTTTAAAATGTAGTTTCATCTGTATACACATCTATTCGCAGGAAAATGTTTGATACGGAGTTTCTGCTGATTTTCATCTTTGGCGCTACAGTTCTTTATTAATTGAGGACATTTCAGAAGCTAATCTTTCAACAATTCATTCTGTGGTTGCTAAATAGCTTCTAATGCGGTGGAGCGTGATACATGCGTCCTTTGTGTAATATGTTAACACAGCTTTCATTTGCGATGACATATTTTAAGCTCGAAAGAACTCCTTTGTTTTTATAGTTAAAAAGTGGCAGATTATTGGGAATTTGACATTTAAGATTTAAAAATTGAATGTTAGAGATTTTGTTCAAGTTCCTATGTAAATCGTTCAGAACAATTTAAGAAAAATGAACTGAAATGCTCTACTCGACTTTCTCGTGACAGAATTTTTTTTCAAGTTTTACAAGATTTACCAGTTTTTTTTTTTAAATTCGAGCGAAATATTATTTGAAATGTTATATATTTTTAACATGGCAATACAGGACACAATTTAACATAGTCATGCATAAAAAGACTTAGCTATGGCTCACTGATCACAAGACTTAATAGTTTCATTCATTGTTGTGAAAAATAGCCACGATATAAGTTAAATAAAATTAAGGACATAACGTCGTTACACAAAAAGTCATTTATTAAAGCATCTTATAAGACGAGCAAAGTATTTAAAATTGCAGGAGCACTTTCGAGCGTTAATACGCTCTTCATCAGTGGCTACATGAAAAGTAAACTTTCATATATAGACCAGTTACACAGCAAATTTGCATAAAAATATAAAATTGGTAAATGAATAGACTATTAATTAATACAAAATTAACCCAAGATATATACACGGAAAATACAAAAAATATACTTTAAACGGATTCAAATTGTAAGAATATTACAAGGAAAGTACTATCAAAAATATATTATTTTATTACAGGAAAAGCACGGATTCAAATTATAAGAATATTACAAGAAAAGTACCATCATAAATATATTATTTTATTAGAGGAAAAGCACGGATTCAAATTATAAGAATATTACAAGAAAAGTACTATCATAAATATATTATTTTAATGCAGGAATAGCACAATTTCGAAAGAACAGTCCAGCCCAATTTTCATCAGAATGACGTCATAAATAACTATGAAGAGACTTAAATTGCATAGAATCGAAAATGAGTCGCCAAGCATAACTTAAAATTTGAACGGGATCAAAATTACAAATCGACACGGTAAATATAAATAACAAGAAAGATCAATCATGCTTAAAGCATTGATTATGAAACACTTTCCAACTTCAATGCAATTTTATTTAAACATGTCTAAAATGCAATACATTCCTCGGTAATATTTTAAAACTTATCACAATACTACATTAATTTATTTTATTTGAAAACTTCATCGAAAACAACTGAAATTCATTCAAATGACGTCATAGAAAAAATAACACGCCTGGCTCTCTCTATAAAAGCAGCATTTCATTCATAAATAATTTCCCATTCATGTCATTCATCACAGTACTATAATAATTTATTTTAATTAAAAATTAAAACCATGGAGCTACAAGTAATTAAACAAAGTTGAAAAGAGTTTATGACTTTGTTCATTCTGTCTGTCTGTCTGTCTGTCTGTCCATTAGCACGATAACTGCCGTATAAATGGCTTAATCAAAATGAAATTTTAGTATGTTGTTCAGACGGTCTATAGGACCTATGGGAATCTAAATGAATAATATCACCCAATAGTTTTGGATCGAACCCGGGTTGAAAAAATGAAATACATTGAGCCCTATGGGACCTAATTTTTCAAACATTTTTTAAGCGGATTTAAAATTCACAAATTGCTTCGAAAATTTTAGGTAATATTCAAATTGTTCCATAAAATATATAAAAGAAATTTAGCGAAATATATTCAGTAGTTTTTTAAATAAAAATTAAAATAATAATAACACCTCTTATATGAGGCGATCACGTGACCATGATATGAAAAGATCACGTGACCCACTTCAAAATGATATATGGTGTCCATCCTGTCTCAAAATCGTGATTTTTAAAGTTCTTTTTAATTCATATTAAGTGTTGTATCCGTCCTAAAATCACTTTTTTTTTGCTTAAATTCTGTGCATCTACATACTAAAACAGCGCAATTACAATATATGTGAGTTTAAATGCTCATCCAAATTTGATTATTTCTACAACGAAGCCTATTTTTCACCTATGTAAAATGTAAACAGCAAAATATGTAGAATGAGTTGTATTAGAATTGCTGTATTTCTTTAACACAAAATCATTTAGTTCATGGAGTCTGCGTAGCTGATATGAATGAAATATTCATTGATTTTACAAAGAGAAGGACGATTTTTTTCGATGAAGCTTTACGCATAGAGTTTAATTACGTGTAGCTCCATGGTCTTAATTTTTAAATAAAATAAATTATTATAGTATTCTGATGAATGACTTGAATTGGAAATTATTTATGAATGAAATGCTGCTTTTTTAGAGAGAGCCAGGCGTGTTATTTTTTCTATGACGTCATTTGAATGAATATCAGTTGTTTTCGATGAAGTTTTCAAATATAGTAAATTATCGTAGTATAATGATAATTCTAAAATTATTACCGAGGAATATATCACATTTTAGAGATGTTTAAACCAGGCAATTTATATGTCAATGCCATCATTTGAATGAAGTTCATTTTTTTCGATGAAGGTTTAGGTTTTCAAATATAATAATTTAATGGAGTATTGTGATAAGTTTTAAAATATTACCGAGGAATGTATTGCACATTTTATACATGTATAAAATTGCATTGAAGTTGGAAAGTGTTTCATAATCAATGCTTTAAGCATGATTGATCTTTTTTGTTATATTTACCGTAAGTCGATTTGTAATTTTGATCCCGTTCAAATTTTAAGTTATGCTTGGCGACTCATTCTCGATTCTATGCAATTCAAGTCTCTTCATAGTTATTTATGACGTCATTCTCATGAAAATTGGGCTGGACTGTTCTTTCGAAATTGCGCTTTTCCTGCAATAAAATAATATATCTATGATAGTACTTTTTTCGTAATATTCTTACAATTTGAATCCGTTTAAAATATATTTTTTTATATTTTCCCTGTATATTTCTTGGGCTAATTTTTTATTAATTATTAGTCTGTTCATTTACCAATTTTATATTTTTATGCAAATTTGTTGTGTAACTGGTCTATATATGAACATTCTATGTTTACTTTTCATGTAGCCACTGATGAAGAGCGTATTAACGCTCGAAAGAGCTCTGACAATTTTAAATACTTTGTACGTCTTATAAGGTGTTTTAATAAATGACCTTCGGTCTAACGACGTTATGTCCTTAATTTTATTTAATTGAATTCAGACGTGATACCAATTTTTGATTATACGATATAAGTTGTTAGTTCATGCCGTCATTAGCACTCTCGGGGGGGAGGACAAGTTACCTGCCCCTCGGTGGGGGGGGGGGGGGGGGGAGTTACATTGCCATGTATGGTATCAATCGAAAGAGTATAAGCCCTTTTAAATGAAGAGTAACATTCTATAGTTGTAATAATTTAGAACAGTGTTGGACTGGCCTATCGGGCGATCGGAAAGAGCCCGATGGGCAGCTGAGTTTGAGGGCCGCTTTGGTTGCAGAACATTCTAATCAACATAGAGAACATTCCAATAAACATAATTATCCAATCATAATTACAGTTTGGAAATATCCATGGGATTCTAAATTAGTCCAGTTCATATAATGAATAGGTGCTTGCACCTTATAGAATAACGGAGCGGTCCGGGTTGTCGAAATTTTACATCTGGCACGTTGTTAAACAATAAGAGCTTGTGCTGGCTATCTAAAACTAGGGAGGTTTCAATGGCAGCGTAGATAAATGTTCGGGTTAGTCATGCCAAACACTGGCTGCACTGGACATTTCTGCACTGTTTCAGTTTCGACCGGACCATTTTCATTGGAAGCACTCATTTTAAACTTTTAAGTAGTATAGTAGAATATATAGTAGATATAGTAGAATCTTCGTCAATGAGCCGTCATTTTCATTGATTTAGCGTAATTTTTAACCATTTGGCGAGATTTTCGCTAATTTGGCGACACTTTAAAAAGTCGCCAAGTTGGCGACATTCTGCCAAATTCGTCGCCAAAATCTCGCTAAGCGTTATGGAAGGAGAAATAAGTTATTCTTATAGCAGATAAATGATTATTGGCGTTCAAATACAAAATTATTACTCAGAGTATCGTTTCTCATGAATGGAACTTGCTAGATCCACGAAAATGATGTCACCAAATGTATCGCATGATATTACATATGAAAAGTGAACATGTCTCTCAACAGTTAATGTATTTTTTTAATTTATGGGATATTTTGATAAATTTATTTCAAAAATGTGCAATATGTCGAGAACGGTTCGTGCTAGCGTTCTAAAGTTTATGTCAATCGTTTTCTAAGGAAAAATTACAGAAGGGATGTCTATTTGCGTAATTATATTAAAGGTTTTGATTTTTTGATGATTTTTTCAATATTTCACTCGAAAATTTAGGGGGATTCGGAACATTCGATTGCGTTTCAAAACAATAGGCTTCCAGTATTCACGGATTGTGATTTTTATACAAAGTTTAATTCAAATCGCTCCATCCGTTCATGAGATATCGTCTCCTCAGACTCACTGACACACACACACACACACAATTTCACACACACACACACACACACACAGACATCACCTCAAAAATGTTCGATTCATGATCAGGGATGCTTGAAACGCGCTCTCCCGTCGAAAACTCGAATTCGAATTTTCGACCCCGCCACAATACTTTCCTTATAAATTATGTATATAAGGAAAGTAAAAAGGAGATAAAATTCCTATGGGTAAAATGCTTGAAAATGCCATAATGCTTTAAGAATATCTAGGTGTCGCTAGTGTTAGTAAAGTAGCTGCTATTGTTAGTTGACACACCAGAAATGCGTAGGATTTAGTATATGTATGTTTAATTATTTTTAAATTAAGGGTTCCCTAATTACGAGTATAATTAACCAGTGTGTTTTTCATTGTAGGATAGCGTATAGAATATAGGGAGATAAAATTAAATTGGAAGGTAAAATAATGTTGAATATATAGAAATATTCTAAATTGCTTCAGTTCTACTTTGCATTGCGGTAATAATTTACTTTTACAAAATTGCCAGTTGAAATAAATATATTAGGCCCTTCGCCATAGAAATGTATGCAATGGAGATCTACTTATCGTATCCCAGCACCACCTGGATGATGGTCTCAAACGATATTGGCGTTTTATTAATATGAAATTTTAACTCCTTACTTTTATCTCCATGGTTTAAACATTAGTTAGAAATTCTATGGGAGCGTAAACTAATTGCGTTATTTTAGAAGATAGTATAGTATGTATGTTTTGATAGAGAGTCGTATAAAAAAAAGTAATATTGAATGGGAGAGATGCACGGCTCGCATGTATCTGTGAATATTAGAAGGGGATATGAGGGTCGACGGAAGTTGATGTCCGCCGGTTCCTGTTTTACATGCACGGGATGTACTTGGAGGAGCTTAGCGCGTGAACTTTGCTAGTCCTTATATTGTTATATGCTTTTGAAGCTTTACAAATTGCGTGCTTACTATTTATAGCTAGAACTGTTAGTTTTCGAGATAAAAGCACTACAAACTTTCAAAAAAGAAATTCTTTAATCTTAAAATCGTCCATAAACGCCATTGGCGTCCACGGACGCCAATGCCTGAAAAGGGGGATCGAACTGTTTGGAATAGGGTATGTCAAATACCTGTCTTTTTTAGAGGTTCTTCGTTTATAATGGACGCTGTCCCACCCGTAAAAGGTTAAACCAATGTTATAAATTCCAAGCCAATCGACTCCTATGATTAAAATACAATATTTTATTTCTCAAATTTCAATCAAAAAATTATTCTAAATGAATATTGAAAGTGAATTCTGTTACTATGGAAATCATCCAGTCCATGTACGCATTGTGGGCGTATGAAGACGAAGCACAATCATTATCCGGTCATAGATTCTATAATGCATTCGAATTTGCCTCGCCGCAAGTTATTTATGCACATATAATGAGGGTATAAAGACAGAAAAATCTGATATGCGCAGCACATGACTTTCCCTGCAGACTCAAATTTATTTTCCCTTTATTTAATTGTCCAAGATAACACGCATAATTATTTGATATGGCAATGTATTTGCCCTTTTCGTTCAATTTTCATTTTTACTTGGTAACTGGGCGTATTTTCAAAAGCGTCTTAGCAAGTATGCGATAAAACTAAAATATCTCGAGAACGGCCAGTCCTAGAATTATGAACTTGATCTTATTCTTTTCATCGTCAAAAATTATGTAAACGGCAAACATTTAATTGATTCATTTGAGCTTGCGTAGATTCATTTTAGATTTTAACAATTTTTGCTAGCCATTAATTTTATGAAATGTGGTCAATTAGGTTTTGAGTTAGAGAGAGAGAGAGAGAGAGAGAATACATATACTGCACAGATAGACACACACAGACGTCATACTAAAAATAGTTTTTTATGTTCTAGACAGATATCCCAAAATATGTAGATCAGTCGAAAACTCGAGTTGCGATTTTCGACATGATTTCAATACTTTCCCTATACATTACCATGTAAAAAGAAATTACATTGCAGGTATAAAGAAAGCAAGTAAAAACGCATTCTCACGCGAAATATAATTCTTATACGGGAATTTACTAAATTTCAAGCGATGAGCTACATGAGCGGTTAACAACCTGCGCCATAAAATAGTTTAATTAGAATCCATCTCCTCATGATAGAGAATTTTAATCTCGAAAGCAGTCTTCCTCAATTACAAAAACCATTCCTATCTCTCCTTTGAGAAATGCTTTGATTTAAACATGAAGAGTGATCTCCGCCAGGAAAGAAGATGCGCAAACTTTTTCTTCGAGATGAGCCAACCTCCAGCCATCTCGAATGAAAAATCGGTTGATTCCTCTCGCTGTCTAATTACTCGCTTTCGGGTGAAACGCAACCGGAGTTGAGAGATACACATCCTTCATGCGTCCGGGTTGTAGACGCGGAACAATCTTACCTTCGGTCGAATAAATTTGCACAGGAGCGAAATTTTCAGGAGCAAGCTATGACGAAAATAATACTTTTCTCAGTGGAAATAAATAAGACGATCTGAAATGGGATTCTCGACTCCACTGTCTAATACATTCAGAATCGGCAAAATTTAGGGAGCGACAAAAGGTATTTTTAATTACTTTTACTATAGAATTTAACTTTCCAACCTTCGTAAAAACTTGCCAACGGCCCTACCGAGCTGATAACACCGGTTCTCGTTAGATCACCGAAGTCAAGCAGCATCGGGCGCGGTTAGTACTTGGGTGGGTGACCACCTGGGAACACCGCGTGCTGTTGGCACATTTCGGGCGCGGTAGCCCGGTGGTTTGCGCGCTGGATTTACACGCTGCCACAACTGCCGCCGTGTTCATGCGGAGTACGATCACGTTAAACATGTGGGTCCGTATGTCCTTCCGAGAGGTTGGTGGTAGGGGAAGGAGGGTACGGTCCCTGTGAATGCCTCCCCCTCTGGGTTCCGGTCCAAATTAGGTGGCACTTCCCGGCCGTCCAAACGGTTACCTTACACCTTTCTGGTAGATCGGACGGTCTGGGTCTCAACAACAACAGCCTTCGTAAAAACTTAAGCCGAATCTATCGATAATAACAATCCAAAATAAATTTTATTAATTGTTATTTTTTTCTAAATATTTTTTATCATATCAGGTATGTGCCTTCTACGTCCTGCCAACTCATTCCCCTATTGTCGCCGGAAATAGTTGAAAACAAAGAGACTACAAACTTAGAGACTATTGCTCAGAAAAAAAACCTCGGTTTAGGCAATCGCTCTCGAGATATTGGATCTTGCAAGACCAATAACTTATGGTTCCCCCAAAATTTAGAGCCTTCTACTTCGGCATCCAGTTCTTTAGAACTTGTCGCAGAGACACCGCTTAAAGAAGTTGTTCCTCCACTTTTACATCCCATTCCGTTGAAATTAGCTTTTCCCATCATGACAGGGACACATCCATTCAGGAAATATCACAGTTTTCATCTGTACCTTCTGTATCTAGTCAAGTCACCCCCATGCTGTCGGCGGAAATAGTTTCATAGAGACTGCAAATTTAGATAGTATTACACAGCAAATGTCTTCGGCTTCGACTAGCGCTTTCAAGATATTGGATCCTGCAAAATCAAGAACTGGTGGTTTCCCAAAAAATTAAAAGCTTTCTACTTCGGCATGCAGTTCTTCAAAACGTATGCCAAAGATATCGCCCGAACAAGTTGTGCCTCCACTTTTACCTCTCATTCCGTCAAAATTGTCGCCCACGTATTCCCACCACAATACGTTACAAATTACATATACAGAGTTTGGGTATTCTTTCACCAATATTTTCAGTGATTTTAAAATGTTTTCTTATACAACAAATTATTTATAAATATGAGTAAAAATAATTATTATATAAATTTTAGCACCTTATAAGGAGTCATTATTCCATTATTTTTATTTAGATGTGTAAAAAAAGGGGGGGGGGGCGTATAGGATTCTTAAATAAAATACGTCATCAGAGGAGATAATGAGCATGAATTTTAAAATATTCATCGAGCTAAAGTTTAATCAATGTGATCATTCTACAACTGATAATGCAAACAACAAAAAATCTGATGTGGGCAACACATGACTTTCCTTATATATTGTAATGAATTTACTACTTTTACAGTAAAAAAATAGGTTTTTCTTACAGTAGATACTAATATTCTTTCCAAGATATTGAAATTTCGAAAATGAGTCGTCATTTTCATTGATTTAGCGTCATTTTTATCCATTTGGCGAGATTTTCGTTAATTTGGCAACATTTAAAAATGTCGCCAAGTTGGCGACATTCCGTCAAATTCGTCGCCAAAATCTCGCCAAGCGTTATGGACAAAGAAATAAGTTGTTCTTACAGCAGATAAATGACTATTGGCGTTAAAATACAAAAGTATTACTCAACGTACCTTTTTTTATGAATGGAACGAGCTAGATCCACGGGAATGATGTCACCCAATTTATCGAATGATATTACATATGAAAAGTGAACATGTTTCTCAATAGGATTTTTTTTTCTATTTTATATGACTTTTTGATAATTTTTTTGAAAAATGTGCAATATCTCGAGAACGGTTCATGTTAGCGTTCTAAATTTATGTCAATCGTTTTATAATGAAAAATTACATAAGAAATGTCTATTTACGTAACTTTATTAGTGGTTTTGATTTTTTGACGATTTTTTCAAAATTTCATTCGAAAATTTAGGGGGGTTCTGAACATTCGATTACGTATAAAAACAATAGGCTTCCAGTGTTTACAGATTGTGATTTTTGTACCAAATTTGGTTCGAATCGGTCCAGTCGTTCGTTAGTTATCGTCTCCACAGACCCACTGACACACACACACACACTCACACACACACATACTTTCACACACACACACACACACACACACAGACATCACTTCAAAAATGTTTGATTCGTGATCAGGAATGCTTGAAACGTGCTCTCCCGTCGAAAACTCGAATTCGAATTTTCGACCCCGTCACAATACTTTCCTTATACATTATGTATATAAGGAAAGTAATAAAGCAAGTGAAGCATTAAAAATTGTGTACATTATGTGAGTGTTTGCTTTTGTAGTTTTATGCATCGTATTTTGTATTTCTCCAAATCATGAAAATTGTCAGTATAGAACAGCGGTCCCCAACTATTAAAAACCTGACAAACTCAAGGTCACGGTCAAATAAACTTTCAGAGCCCACTTTGACAATAAGAGGGTGCAATTTCGTCCCAGTAGCTCAACGGCAGAGCATAGTCTGGCCAATTCGAAGATCCAGGGTTCGATTCTCGGTTGGGGCAGCAAGGCTCTTTACAATGGCGCTCGAATAAATCAGCCCTGTAGGTTAGTGAAAAGAGGTCGGAGGTCTGAAGACCCAAGACCGTGCGACTCACATAGTGGGTTTAGAGTAGCTAGCTGCACGGCCGGGAAAGGATACCTCCTGCACTCAGAAATCACCCAAGGTCTACCCAAACGAACATTTCTTTAGGTCTAAAAAGTTAACGATTGGTGAAAAATAGTGTGATTAAACAGACAGTTATACATAATATTTGAACTTGACAAGTACGTCAATTTTCAAAAACGGGAAAAAGGTTATTGCGAATATAGATAAAAAGATGGTTGAAAAATAAAATTTACAGTGAGGTATATTAAAATAACGAAAAATAGATTAAAATTAAAGAAAATAATAATATTTTAAAAGTAAAATTTTAAAAGTAAAAAAGGTCGGAGGTCTGAAAACCCCAGACCGTGCGACTCACATAGTGGGTTTAGAGTAGCTATCTGCACGGCCGAGAAAGGATACCTCCTGCATTCAGGAGGCACCCAAGGTCTACCATCCCGCCAAACTAACTTTTATTTAAGTATAAAAATATAACAATTTATAAAAAATGTTGTGATTAAACAGACAGTTTTACATTATATTTGAACTTGACAAGTACGTCCATTTTACAAAAATGGGAAAATGGTTATTACGAATATAGATAAAAAGATCATTGAGA
The DNA here is from genome assembly GCA_951213105.1 of Amaurobius ferox. Lineage (NCBI taxonomy): Eukaryota > Metazoa > Arthropoda > Arachnida > Araneae > Amaurobiidae > Amaurobius > Amaurobius ferox. The sequence continues at coordinate 169,242,569 of OX578135.1, read as the reverse complement.
AAAAAAATTTAGAGTGAAGTATAATAACATAATGAAAAATATATTAAAATGGATGAAAATAATAAAATTTTAAAAGTAAAATTTAGAAAATATTTAAAAAGAAAATATATGAAAAGGAAAGTAATTAGGCGTATGAAAAGGTCGGAGGTCTGAAGACCCCAGACCGTGCGACTCACATATTGGGTTTAGAGTAGCTATCTGCACGGCCGGGAAAGGATACCTCCTGCATTCAGGAGGCACCCAAGGTCTACCATCCCGCCAAACTAACTTTTATTTAACTATAAAAATATAACAATTTATAAAAAATGTTGTGATTAAACAGACAGTTTTACATTATATTTGAACTTGAGAAGTACGTCCATTTTACAAAAATGGGAAAATGGTTATTGCGAATATAGATAAAAAGATCATTGAGAAAAAAAATTTAGAGTGAAGTATAATAACATAATGAAAAATATATTAAAATGAAAGAAAATAATAAAATTTTAAAAGTGAAATTTAGAAAATATTTAAAAAGAAAATATATGAAAAGGAAAGTAATTAGGCGTATGAAAAGGTCGGAGGTCTGAAGACCCCAGACCGTGCGACTCACATATTGGGTTTAGAGTAGCTATCTGCACGGCCGGGAAAGGATACCTCCTGCATTCAGGAGGCACCCAAGGTCTACCATCCCGCCAAACGAACTTTTATTTAGGTCTAAAAATATTACAATTTGTAATAAATATTGTGATTAAACAGACAGTTTTACATTATATTTTAACTTGACAAGTACGTCCATTTTACAAAAATGGGAAAATGGTTATTGCGAATATAGATAAAAAGATCATTGAAAACTAATATTTAGAGTGAGGTATAATAACATAATAAAATATAGATTAAAATGAAAGAAAATAATAACATTTTAAAAGTAAAATTTAGAAAATATATAAAAAGAAAATATATGAAAAGGAAAAAAAAAAATTTGGCGTATGAAAACAAAAACAGAAATTTAGAATAAAATTTAGAAAAGAAAAATAAGAAAAAATACAAATAAAAAGTGTCAAAAGAAAAAGAAAGATAAAAAAAAAAATAAGAACAGTTAACATAGCTTTTTTTTTTTAAAGAGAAAAATAAGGGAGCACAAGAAGTTCATATAAGTTAATAAGAATGAAATAAAGGGATTCATTGATCAAAATTAAATGATAGCAGAATCTACTCATAAGCTTAGGTCACTTTATTAGAAATTTTCATGGAAACAAGAATACAGTTTTTAATTTTATCTACTGAAGAGGGATTTGAACGAACTTTGGAGAACCAAATTGGTTTATTAGAGGGGGAAGGTTTGCAGAGATGACATTTTTTAGAAAAAGGACAATCGAAAATGTAATGGTCAACGTCACCGAATTTATTGCAAATACAGTTAGAGGTGGATTTAATTTTGAAAAAGTATAAGTAATCAAGAAAGGGGCCATGACCAGTAAGAAAGTAAATGAGATATTTATTAAAAATTTGTAAATTAGGATTCACGATAGGGAGGTAAGACAGGATTCTAGCAGGATCACCAGTCCTGGTGGAAATGTAATCATTAAGATAATTTTGCCAAAGATTAAGAATATGAGATTTACAAAATTTTGAGAGGAGCGAGTAAGGAAAGGGAATAGTAAGAGGGGAACCAGAGATAGCAGCAATTTTGGCATGGTAATCAGCAATTTCATTTCCAGATATGTTATTGAGAGCTTTTACCCAAGAAATATTGACAAGGTTTTTGGCAAGGAGAGCTTTGTATTTAATGGAGTTAAGATAATTAGATTTATTTTTTATTGAGTTAAGAGCTTGAATGGAAGAGAGGCTATCGGAAAAAATATTTACAGGGGTATTATTAGAGGAAGCCCAGTCAATAGCAAAGGAAATAGCAGTAAGTTCGGCTTGAAATACTGTATTCCTGTTGTCAAGTTTATAGGAGAGAACCTTTTCCAGAACATCATGTTTAAAAATACAGACTGAAAAACCAGTGTTATTGTCAATATTTGATCCATCAGTATATATATTATAAATGGCAGAGTTTTTATCCATTCTGTTGACTAAATTTACGACGGACCATTTAGAGGGGTGAAAGTTAGAGAAAGGAACAAGGAAATCAAAATCAGAGGGAGGCGGGAGGGAGGGAGAAGAAAAGGAATCAATTTTTTGTTTCCAAAAATTAAATTTATTATTGAGGGTAGAAATTTTAAAATGAATGGGGGGAATACCAGTGAGGGAAAATAAGGAGATATTAGATGTTGTACGATAGCCTGGGCAGATTTTTAGAAGGAAGATCCTTTGGAGTGAAAGAAGTTTTTTTATTTGCATTTTTTTTAGTTTTTTACCCCATATAGCAGAACCGTAAGTAATAACTTTTCCATAACACATAGATACCAGCATTCTAAGAAACATTTTTTGACACCCCAATTTTTCCCAGATATTTGGCCAAAAGTAGTACAAAATTTTAGACATTTTTCTTGGAGATATCGAATATGAGGGTCCCAATTTAATTTATTATCAATGATTAAACCTAAAAATTTTAAATGATTTTTAATTTTAATGGATCTATTATTAAATTTGAAAATGGGATTTCTTTTCATACTAGAGTAAATTTTTGGGAAAATAACGGAGCAACTTTTATCAATAGATATTTCTAATATCAGATTATTGAGGGAAGTAAAAAGGGAGTTAAGGAGGGAATTGGTATTTGTTTAAAGGACATTTCTATTATTGCCAAATGTAATAATAACAAGGTCGTCCGCAAAGGCTTGAAGATAAAATAAATCACTATTAAGGGAAAGAATTTCATTGAAGTAAAGGTTCCAAATAAAGGGAGCGATAACTGAGCCTTGCGGAGCGCCTTTCGAAATAAATTTAGAGATAGATAAAGACCCTTCAGAAAAAGTAACAGTTCTATGGCTAAGATAAGTATAAATAAAAATTCTATAAGGAATAGGAATGTTTAATTTGACAAAAGTAAGAGGGAGGATGTTCCAATTAAGATTAATTAAGAAGGTCGGAGGTCTGAAAGTGACCCTAGTATTACTAGTACGGATTCAGTGAACTCTAAAAGATTGAGATCTCATTTCAAATTGAGAGGAAAACGACCACGCAGGATACTAACCTGGTTAAAAACAGTAATAGCAACAGACTAACCTGGGGTAAAAATAGCAGGAGGTGGTCAGTCAGATGGTCAGTTGTCCACCGATCTGACATTAGAGAGTGGAGAATGCAGAGTCCACTTCGATGATAAGAGCTTGCAATTTCGTCCCAGTAGCTCGAAGGTAGAGCATCGGTTGGCCAGTTCGGATATCCAGGGTTCTAGTTTAATTATTATTTATTAAAATTACGAATAAAAAGAACATTTAATTTTAATATGTAAGTATATTCAGTCCTTAATTTTAAAATTAGACGATTTTTGCGGCTCGTTTTGCAAAAAAAAAAATGTATATTCTATTTTTCGGAATCGTACAAAAATCTAATCGGCATGAAGTTAACGCACGAGGGAGTGAAGTATTAAATTTTAAAACTTTCATCGAATCGCTTTTAAATACAGTGAAAAACATCTTTAGCTCCTCATAATTAAACAAGAAAGATCAATCATGCTTAAAGCATTGATTATGAAACACTTTCCAACTTCAATGCAATTTTATTTAAAAAAGTCGAAAATGCAATACATTCCTCGGTAATATTTTAAAACTTATCACGATACTACATTGATTTATTATATTTGAAAACTTAAACCTTCATTGAAAAAAATGAACTTCATTCAAAAGACGGCATTGAAATATAAATTGCGTGGTTTAAATATCTCTAAAATGCAATACATTCCACGGTAATATTTTTAAATCTATCATAATACTACGATAATTTATTATATTTGAAAACTTTATCGAAAACAACTGAAATTAATTCAAATGACGTCATAGAAAATATAACACGCCTGGATCTCTCTATAAAAGCAGGATTTCATTCATAACTTTCTCCATTTCATTCATCACAATACTATAATAATTTATTTTATTTAAAAATTAAGACCATGGAGCTACAATTCATAAATTTTATGCTTAAAACTTCATCGAAAAATATCGTCCTTCTGTTTATAAAATCAATTAATATTTCATTCATATCAGCCATGCAGACTCCATGGACTGAATTATTTTGTGTTAAAGAAATACAGTAATTCTAATACAACTCATTCTACATATTTTGCTGTTTACATTTTACATAGGTGAAAAATAGGCTTAATTGTAGAAATAATCAAATTTGAATGAGAATTTAAACTCAAATATATTGTCATTGTGTTGTTTTAGTATGTAGATGCACAGAATTTAAGCAGAAATAAAGTAGTTTTAGGATGGATACAACACTCAATATGAATTAAAAAGAACTTTAAAAAATCACGAATTTGAAACAAGATGGATGCCATATCTCATTTTGAAGTGGGTCATGTGATCGTTTCATATCATGGTCACGTGATCGTTTCATATAAGATGTGTAATTATTATTTTAATTTTTATTTGAAAAACTACTGAATATATTTAGCTGAATTTTTTTTTATATATTTTATGAAACAATTTGACTATTACCTAAAATTTTCGAAGCAATTTGTGAATTTTAAATCCGCTTAAAAAATGTTAGAAAAATTAGGTCCCATAGGGCTCAATGTATTTCATTTTTTCAACCCGGGTTCAATCTAAAACTAATTGTGTGATATTATTCATTTACATTCCCATAGGTCCTACAGACCGTCTGAACAACATACTAAAATTTCATTTTGATTAAGTCATTTTTACGGCAGTTATCGTGCTAACGGACAGACAGACAGACAGACAGACAGAATGAACAAAGTCATAAACACTTTTCAACTTTGTTGTAAAGTGTTAAAAACCCTTAAATATATCGAGAATGGCCCATCTCAAGTGTAATGGGGGTTGATCGTTAAAAATTACGTATAAAACAAACATTTCAGGAATAATTTTATCTCTATTTTTTTTTATATCGACAATATTGTGGGCCATTTCCAAAAAAAAAAAATTGCTGCTGGTTCTGTTCTTCCGTATTATACCGAAATCTAATGAGTAACCTTGCTTTGATATCCAACGGTCCTAGTAATTCGGAACATTGAGGCACACAGTTAAGGAAATCGTTTAATTTCACCAACAGATGGCACTAAATTTTTGTGCTGTAAAAACGATAGCAGATATTTCTACGAATACATACTGCAATTTATGCTGTAAAAACTCTGTTTTTTTTTGTTGTTGTTGTCGTTGTTTTTGTAATTTTTTTAGTATCATTTTTGGTCTAGAGTAAATACATTGCGTAGTCACACGGACTCACAAATATCCAAACGTGTTAGATAGAAAAAAAGTTCAACATGTATTTTAAAATGTGCGCTTCTTTGTCAGAATCTTGAATTCGAAAATTTTAGGGAAAACAATAATCCTTTCTGTATACATTAGTGAGAAAGTAAAAATTTAGACCCCTGGTTGACCCTATTTACTTTTATGCATAACCTTTATAAAATTGGTACGAAACATCAAGTCTGGCAGGAAAATGGAACATTTTAAGATCTTTAAAGCAAGTAGGATACCACTCAAACGGGTCACATGGAAACTCTTCTCGAATACTTCAAAAATGTAATATTCTTTTTTTCCATAGATTATTATTTTCTGAATTTAAATTAATTAACTCGAGCGTGGCTCAACTTTAAAGAGCTTGACATTTTTTTTTACTTTCTCATGCTATGTAATATAGTATACAGTATTAATTATTTTCACAAAAATTTTCGATTTCGAGATTTGGATGCCAATATATATGTTTTAGTATCTCCTGAACAAGGTCTCAAAAATTTTAAAGTGATGTCCGTCTGTCTGTGGTTGATTTCTTGTGTGCATAATAACTGCCACAAATATTAATAAACTTTCACGAAATGTTTTATACGACTTTGTTAACAAAAAAATCTAGAACTAGATATTTTTTTAATTCGAGATCGAGAGAAAACTTCGAAATCTATTCGACATTTTATATTTTTTAAACATGGCAGCATGGGACAAAATTTGATATAATTATGCGTAAAAGAGGGTTATATATGGCTCAATGATTACGAAATATAACAGTTTCAACTATTTTAGTGAAAAATAACCGTGATACAATTTTCGTGAGATCATTAGCCCCCCTCTTTGGAGGAGGTACATTATCAAACTGTGTATCAATCGAAATATTTTTTCAAGCTCGCTAAAATGATAGTTAACATGTTGTAATTGTGATTATTTGAACCAACGATGCAGATTTTCCAAAATTTCTTATAAAATTTGAAAAAAAAAAAGAAACGAAATCACTAACTATACTTTAAAATTAATTCTTGTATAATACAGTTAAATTGAGGCATACTCCTGATATTTTTTTTTACAATTTATAACAATTATAGCACGTAACCTTTTTCACCTTTTATTTTAAAGATTTTGAAAAAGTCTTTCGATTAATATCAGGTTTGACAATGTACCCCCTCGGGAGGTAAATTGTCCCCTCCCCTCGAGGGGGACTGATGAAGTCATGAACACAAAAATTGTATCGCAGCTATTTTTCACTACAATAATTGAAACTGCTACAGTTCATTGGGCCATAAATAGCCCATTTTATATATAATTATATCAATTTTTGTCCTATGCTGTTGCGTTAAGACAATATAAAATTTCGAATCAATTTCAAAGTTTTCGCTCGAATTTCAAAAAATTTTATCTAGTTCTAGATTTTTCGTTAACAAACCCGGATATAAAGTTTCGTGAAAATCCATATTGGCAGCTATCGTCTACATAAGAAATCGACAAACAAACAGACAGACATCACTATAAAAATAGTCAAAACGTGTTTCAGGCAATCCCAAAACATATATTGACATCAAAATATCGAAATCGAAAATTTTTGCGAAAACAATACTTTCGCTATACTATATTCAATAGTGAGGAAGTTAAAGCACGTTAATATTTGAAATTCATACATCTATATGATTTGCTGAACCCTAAATAAAGCGATGACTTCTGTTTAGTGGGAAAATGGAATAACACACATTTCATTCGTTACCGTTCAGGGTATGCGTATCGCATTATATTTGTGTTTTCTTCGTGCAAAATAAAATTGAGCATTATGTATTTTTTACATTTTAAGGTATGATCTGTCTTTAAAATAAATGTTGATATGGGCTGTTTATCCCTCTATAAAGCCAGTGTTTCTTTCAGGCATACCTCCGAGGGGACGAAGCCCCCCCCCCCCCGGAAATGAGTATTCTCCACCCCACCCCCACCCCCGGATATATTTTATGTTCACCTAGTTTCTATTTATGTGACACAGCATTTAGCTATATTTATATATGGCAAATAGAGAAATTGCTACCCTGAAATTTCATTCGCCCCTCTAGCCAAAAAGTCCTGAAAGAAACACTGCATAAAGCAGTGACTTTACATCTTTTACTGTGAAAAAATCATGCATAAGATTCGCGGCAAATCTTTTTAGCGGTGCATCAATATCATTATAACGTATGTTTCCGTATATTTCTAAGAAAGTGCATTTACAATATAACTTTTATTTCTTCCCGGTCGTATTTTAAACAACCATATCGATTGTGAGTTACTTACCGATATATTACTGACCCTGATTATTACTGACCCTGCTTTATATTGTCATACTGGCATTGAAATTTAGCTGCCAATAGAGCGCAGTCGGCGCAAGAAAAGGTAAATTTTTAAGTTTTTAAACTTTCTCTATAATGTAATTTTTTGAATTAGCCATTTATTTTTTAAACTAATGGAAGCCCCCTAAAATTATCGTAATGATGAACATTCGAATATAGAGAAAAAAACTACTGGGAGGAAGGAATGAAATTTTGCATAGTCGTATAAAAAGCCCCTTTGGATCTATTTCCATCAAAATATGTCAAGGTTGGTATATTTTTTTCGACTGTTTCTTTCATAATTCATATTGAATACTATAAATTATTTAAATAAAGAAAAGTTACGTAGATTTGGGAAAGAATGAATATGTGTGTGTTGTGTGTGACAAAGTGCTTACGGAAAGGTTTCAATATTTTATGGTTTTAATTATTCTTTATTCTCTTAATTATACAGTTTCAATAAGTTAATAAAATACAGTTTATTTCGTCCGAATCTGACTACAAACGACGAAGTTGTCGACGCTGCAACAATTAGATGCAACGTTTGTAGATTGTAGACTCTCCTGCAAGAATGCGCGGAGTTTAGGCCTATAACACAAATGTTGATGCATAAATGTCGCAGATCAAAAGAAAATTTTTTTTTACACTTTTCTTCCAGTATATCAAAATAAAAATTATACATTGAGTTAAGTATTGAGTTCTGCAGATACTTTTACAAGTCAACAACCCAGTTCTGTGATGGCTAGCTCATATACCATACCCTTTGTGGAAAGTTCTAGAAAAGCATGTAACCCTTGAAGTTCTTAGCCAATCCACAAAATTGGAGAAGTTTCTAGAACTCCCCAAAAGTCACCAAGTTGCAAAATTTTGCCAAATTCGTGACCAAAGTTACCGAATGTGTCGCCAATGCCAAACGACTCAGACAATTAAATTATACCAATGTTTTCCTGCTACGTATTCGCAACAATATGATGCATAATTTTTCCAGATTTACTCAACACCATCTCCTAAGATGTTTCCCACGAAAAATCAGGAAACCAGAGTTTCGAGTAGACTAACGTTTGTGAGAACCGGAGCTATCAAGATTTTCTCGCGAGCGTTACTCTCAAATTCAACGATCTGGAAGACCATACAATGTTGCTCTAAAAATTTCTAGAAACTTTTAATTTGGTAACTAGAACAAAATGAAATACAGATTAATGTAAAAACTATTTTATACATTCCGGAAGCAAATTTGAACAATTAAGATAGTTTACTCAATTTTTTTTTTTATTCCGGCAAACAAGCAAAAATATCTGAGCATGTTGCCAGAGATGAAAATTCCCAGGATTTTCTCGAGACAAAAACCTGCTAAGTCATTTGGAAATCTCAGATAAAGCTCGTCAATCCACATCTGTCACGGATTTGCAGAGAGGGAGGAAGAAGAAAAATTTTGGCACAAGCATCCCCGGCGAGGAACCTTTCCAAATACAGTCCATTATAGAAGAAATAATAACCAACCTAAACGCTCCAAACGAACTAAGAAAAAACAAAAGAAGAAAAAGGCTGCGATAAAGCGTATCTTTACACCCTTAACTAAACATCCCCTACCATCGAAAATAGTAAAAAAATAAAGGCAGATTCGAGGAAGACAAATATCTCTTGATGGGATGGGAGACAGATGATATGTGATTCCTCACACGTCAGGTATTGACGCTATATAGACCGATCTCGTAAAAGTGGAGTACATGAAGAAATACATAATACCAGTAATTAAAATGAAGAGGCTTAATTTTAAACAATAACAAAGAATTTATTTCATTAAGACAAAACCTTATTTAATAACTATTAACATCTGGTAGATTTCATATACCAACATCTTTAGTGTAGTACATTAAGACAATCAAATCTCCTCATTCTATGATCATAATATGAGCATTACAATTATTAACCTATTAATGTGCATTAACTCACTATTCTTACTAGCCTACGTCTTAATGGCCCAGGTTAACCTTATTTAGGAGGGTCAGAGAGATAATAATAATCAAAGTGCAAAAATATGTGTAGAATTGTCCTACCTCGATCATCACTGCCGATGTCGGACTTTATGACGGCGCGCTCCGGCTCTGTCCCGCGGGCTCGCTCTCTCCGAGATCCGTCGCTCTTGCGACCTCTTCTTTTCACTCACAAAATTCAAGTCCTCGATTTCAAAAACTTAAAGTCCAAAGTTGCTCTCTGTCTCTACCCCCTTAACAAGGCGCCCCTGTCCATAATTGGCTAAGTAAATTAAGGGCTACGCCCTTCAGGCTATATTATTGGTCAAGGCCCCCCTGAAATATGAGATATGCAGTCTCCAGTTTTAAAATCGTTGAAAGTTCTCACGAGAATTTTCCCAAGGTTCGAGTGATATTAATTGACTCTGGGGTCAAGAAGTTCAACCCCTTCCGTTTGTTGTAACACCTAACGCTGACATGAACTTGAGAAGCACCCTCTCTTTTCGAAATGAATGTCCGGTGCAGCTGCGTTCGAGGGAATGTTACAAAAATTGCCTCACTTCATGAGGGACCGTCTTCTTAGGTCCACTTCCTCTTTCAAAAGAGCAATGTTATATTGGGAATTGAAAATTACAATATAACAATTACCCTTCTTCCCCCCCAAAATTTGGTGGGAAAAAAGCCAATTACAAAGTGCCAGCTCATAGTTGCTGCAGGCGTGTCCACTGTGTAGTCCAACAACTCGTCTTGCTCTCATCTGTATCTACTGTAAAAATGCACTATATACACATATACACAAATCATATTATCATATATATACTCTTATATGCCATCAAAAGAACACGAAAATACTATACAAAAATACAATTCTCAATGTGTCTGCAAATGACGATATCTGTGTCGTTCAGTTGTACTTAATGTCGATTAAAAGTCTATTCATGTAAGCACAAGTTCGTCCACTGGTGATATGTCTTTTTTTTTGTTTTTTTTTTTTTTTTTTAGACAATATAGTTCCACACAAGTTCAAGGTGTATATCTGTAAAATTGTTCACATATGATAACCAAAGTCACTTTGACCGTCAATTGGATATTTGTTGGGATCAGGGACTTACGCATATGGTCCCTAATAATATCACTTTGTCCCCTTGTAGTTATGGTGGAAAGTGTAAAATATCTTTCCTTTGGAAAAAAAAAACACTGATATCACTGCACACTTGGAAACCGCTGAAATGTAAATCGCTCCACTGCTGGAACTCGTTGCAGAACTGGATCGCTGTCTAACTGGAATTCGCTGAACTGTAAGGCGATGAACTGCTGGAACTCGCTGAAGGATTGGACCGCTGTCTAACTGGAATTCGCTGAACTGTAAGGCGCTGAACTGCTGGAGTCGCTGACCAAATAATAATCTTTGTGCACCAGGAATCGTTGAGCACTCGGAATCGCTGATCAACAGGAATTGCTGACCATTTGAGAATCGTTAGGCAACCGGATCTGTACGCTGTCTCATGTTTTGTTTAGGACAATCAATACATATACATTACACTCAAGCTTATTAAAATACTCTCTTCTCTTAAAACTCCCTTAAGTATCATTTTTTTATAAATTCGATTTCTATAATTTTAATTTGTCACCCGGCACACGAAACATTACAAAAAAAAACTCTCTTTTTTTTTTTCTTCAAACTCCTTTTAAATTTGTTAACACTCTCAAAAATTGCCCCATTGAAATTTCTACACTTTATCTACTTTAAATCCTTCCATATACTATATACATTTTTTACTTAAATTTGCTACTCTCTTCAAACTTAAATTTTTCAAATTCCTACTATTTATTTATTTTACATTTCTCTACCCTATGTATATATATATATATATATATATATTTTTTTTTTTTACATTATATACACTTCTTATCTAACATCCAATCCATCATGTGTTCTGAACCGGACATGCCATAAATATAACTCATGTACATATTTATAATAAAATACTTAAACAATTACACTATCCTCTCAAATACTATCAAAATAAGATTTATATAGGTTCAAAAATTTCCGCACAATACTTTAAAATTTTCCTACAAACTGAGATGACAGAAAAAAAAAACCCATGTAATCATTTAATTATTATCCTACTGAAAATCTTATAACTCCCCTGCGATTCTATATTACACTATCCATAATTATACATTTTCTTTCACATATCCCCTGATTTAATCCAAATCTTATACTTGGATACGGAATTTCCCGAATTCCTTACATTATTCACTTTCCCACTTAATGAAACCATACTTAAATTTTTTGTAAATCTTATCACTCACTGAAATTCTCTCAATGCCTACAAAATTACGAATTTTCTCTCAAAAACCACCTAACTCAATTCAAATCCCATACTTGAATACCAAAATGTACATTTTCTTTTCTTATATCCCCTGTAATTGAATGCAAAGTCTCCTGAATTAATTCATTTCTCCTTTTGTGTAACATATATTCTAGCATCTAAATTCCCTGTTCAAACAGAAAAATCTAGTCCCCAGAGAAAATCAAGTAGTGGTATACAAGGTCAACATGTCCTTCTGCCATTGTGTCATTTTCCCTGGAAAGCGGTCCCCTTTCTGGCCTGCGGCTAATACGGGCATTTCTTCGTGTAACTTCCCATGGCCAATTAGCTGTACAAATTTTTGAAGATGTCGTTTTGGCAAAATGATACAAATTTTCTACGTTTCCGCCATGTTGTGTAAAGTGTTTAGGACGACGGGATGTGCGCGTAGCAGTGTGTGTGATTGTCTGTGTTTCGCGACTCCTATGGATTACGCAAGGATTCATTTACCCCACGGATTAATTAAAATGCGGTTAGTGTCCTTTTGTTCTACCATTGTATTTTATTATTATATCATGTTTATTCCCGCGTTCTAGCGTTACCTTCGAAAGTTCGTCTCTCTCAAAAATTTTATATGTGCGACCCATTCAAAATATATGTAGAAACGCTTTTTTTTTTTTTTTCAAATGCTTTTTATTTAATCTACAATTCGCGTATGTTTATTAAAATTATCTATTCATTTTAAATTATAATTTGTGTATAATTTTCATTACCATTATCTTTTTTCTTTGAACTGCCATTATGATTTTTAATTAAAATTCTCTATCCATTTTAAACTCTAATTTTAATTTTTAATTACCCATTGTTTAGTTATTTGAATTACAATTTTTATTTTTAATTATGAATTATTTATTTATTTAAACTAGAAAAAAAAAATTTGTTTTTCTTTTTTTCTTTTTTTTTTTTTTTATTTACCAATTATCTAATTATTTTAAACTATAATTCTATAACTCCTATTTCCTCACGCGTATTCATCCAACAATGGTTGATCAATCCGCTAATTAAATGAAGAGCGCGTGGAGAAAGTTTACTTTTGTTTTAAAATTTCACTGTTCTTTGAAAAGAGTTTTTTTTTTTTTTTTAGAAATTCAAAATATCCCTTTATTTAATATTCCTAAATATCTTATCCATCGAAATTTTTATTGCCTGGAAATCAAAGTTCTCTTTAAAAAAAACCTTCTTTTTATAGAGTTATAACGACTTTTTATAGAATTCTAACGATGTCCCCCTTTTGCTTTTTTTTTTTTTTTGAAATGTGACGTATCTTCTCTGTTATTTATGTTCTTTCCAAAATTTGAATTTAATATATCCACATCTTTAACCTATCAACCCTAAAATTTCTTTTGTCCTACAACGATACTTGTTATTTATTTTGTAACAATTATTTATTTTTTTAAATCACAATTTTTATTCATAATTCCCAATTATTTATAGTTCCATATTTATTTAAACTTTCTTGTTCATTTAAACTTTCAACTAATTAATGTATGATTTATTTAAAATTTCCTCAATTTTTTTTTTTTTTTTCACAATTTGTTTACACTTTCTTAATTAATGTAATACTTATTTACATTTCTTTAATTTATAATTCAATGTTTATTTAAAATTTCCTTTATTTACAATCCAATATTTATTTAAAATTTGCGTTCCATCTTTCGCGTTGCATTTTGTGAATGGCGATTTTTCTTTGTTACTAACATTCTCAAAATTTTGAATCACGGTTTGTCCGCGTTCTTACCTATGTTTAAACTTCTTTCGTGTTTTAATTGAATCAATTTAAATTTAAATTCTTTAAAGATCTCAAATCATATCTGTGTTTCGGTCTAACCGGTGTTGGAAGAAGTACTGTGCGTGAACAATTTGTACTGCTTATATCGTCCCCTTGTGAATTTCCCGCTGATTCATCTTTCCCCTGAACGTTTTCCATCTGTATACATCCCCCATCCACTTGTGTTGGTCCCTCTTGCGCATCTCGTTCTATTTCTCCCGCCTTTTCATTCGTGTTTGCTTCAATTCGTGTACCGTCCCCCTGTTCTGAAAGTTCCAAATTCTCGTGTGTTTCTAGCGTGCTATGTCTGCCTGATTCCCCCCCTGCTGAAAGAATGTTTGCGTTCGGAGAGTCTTTTGGAGGGATGATTGCATTCTCTCGTGCGCTCTGAGTTGTTTCGTTTTGTACTTGTGCGGTAACTGGTTTCGCGGATCCAAGAGTAAGAGTGTTTTCGTGCGTATGGTGTGGTTTCGCGTTGTGTGCACTGGTTTGACAAGACTCTCTGTACTGTCCGTTTGCTATTTCCTCTTCCAACATGATAAACGGAATATTCTCATTTTGACCGTGGTCTTTCTTTAGTTCCGGTTTCGGTTCAGAGTTTTGTGCGTTTTTAGGAGTGGGGAGAAGAGGTGACTTGTATTTGTTTATGTAGGGCATTTTTAGATGTGGCTTGCGGTCGGGAAGAGTCCTTAATCTATTTATGTGGGCTTTTATGATTTTAGAATTTGGTTTGTCACACAGTTTTATTTCATATATAAATCTATTTATTCTATTAATTACTCGATAAGGTCCCGTGTGGTTCCCCTTTTTATACCGATTATTATTGTTTTCCATGAACACCCTTGACCCGATTTCCAAATCCCTGAATTTAGCTCTTTGGAGTTGTTGACTTTCTTGGCGTTCTTTCGCGAGAATTAAATTTTTATTTGCCTCCTTAAATGCGTTATTCATCACTGTTATTTTTTTTTATATATAATCCTGATATGTTGTTTCTGTATTATTTTCTGTTACATTAGTTTCAAAAAAAGTTGGAAGGTCTCTTCCAAAAAAAAGAAAGTTTGGTGTTTCTTTGGTGCTTGAATGTACCGTCGCGTTGTACACAGCTACGTGGCATTGTACTGCAGTATCCCAGTATGGCGAATTCTCCGCTAGTGTCGCTAAGGTGTGTTTCAATTGTTTGTTAGTAACCTCCACTATACCGTTAACCCATGGCGAACGTACCGATGCTATTCTGGCAACTATTCCGAGTTTCTCTGTCATAATTTGATGTATATTAGATGTAAATTGAGAGCCTGCGTCCGATAACACTGTCTTAGGACATCCCCAATTCATAAAGTAATTTAAGAGTCTATCAGCAACCGTAGTGGCCGTTATATCCGGGATAGGAAACATTTGTATATGTTTGGAGAAGTGGTCTACCACCGATAACACATATTTATTATTTGAAGTGCTAGTTTGAAACGGTCCGCAAATGTCTGTCGACAAAATTTGCACGGGCCCATCAGGTATAGGATTTCTTCCCAGGGGAACGGGCTGATTTTTTCCCTTTTTCTTTCTACACTGTTCGCAAGATGTAATAAAATTTTGTGTGTCACTGTACATACCCGTCCAAAAATATCTGTCCGATAAAAGTTTATAAGTTTTATCGATCCCTGCATGTGTTACATGTGTAATCGCTAAAATTTCTTTCTGTAAATTTCTGGGTATAACTATAGTTTTGTTCAAATTGTCTCTCCAAGGTCTGTCCTTCCAGTTTCCTACGTGCATTAATAAATTAGTTTCCTCGTCAATATATAATGTGTCATAATGTTTACCCTCTTTAAAATTCCGGTTTTGTAAATTTTCTCTGATTATTTTTAATTTTGGATCTTTAATTTGTTCCTCTAAAATTCTATCTAATGCCGGGATTTCTGTTATTGTGTTTATCTGTGCAATATAGACACTATCCTCATTCACATATCCATTTCTTTTCACCGTGTTTTCTCCCTTAATTTGTTCTATCAGGTTAATTTCTCCCCTTGGATTCTCAATGTTTTGTTTTCCCTCATTCTGCTCTGTTTGTTTATTTTCAAAATCATCTCTACTTAAAAAATCCGCTAATAAATTATCTTTACCCGGGACGTGAATAAATTCATAATCATATTCAGATATCTCTAAAAGCCACCTCTGTAATACGCTGGGTGGGTTTTGTATTTTTAAATGCTGTCCCAAAGGTAAATGGTCAGAAAGCACAAAAAACTTTCGTCCGAAAAGAAAATTCCTAAAAAATTTCATTCCCTGATGCATAGCAAGTAATTCAATTTTCATGGCCGGGTATTTTTGCTCCTGTATCGATAATTTCCTGCTAAAATATGCAATCGGTTTTAAAATTCCCTCTCTGTATTGTAAAAGAGCGCCTCCTATGGACTGAATGCTGCCATCGATATTCAGATAAAAGTCTTTGTCAAAATCTGGCTGTATAAGTAATGGTTTCTTGAAAAAACATTCTTGGAGTTCCTGGAATGCCTCCTCACATTTATTATCCCATTTAAATTTATTATCCTTTCTTGTTAAGTCTGATAAAACCGCGGTTAATTGAGCATAATTTTTTATTGAATTTCTGTAAAAATTACAAATGCCTAAAAATCTTTTTAATTTTCTTAATGTTTTTGGTACTGGAAAAGAAGTGATTTTGTTTATATTTTCATCTGTTGGTGTAATGCCTTTTTGACTAATTTCAAATCCTAAATATGCTACTTTTTCTACAAAAAATTTACATTTGCTGGGTGTCAGAGTTAGGTTGTATTTTCTTAATTTATCGAATACTAATTTTAATTTATGTATTAATTCTGAATAAAAGTTAGCCGGGATTATTATGTCGTCGATGTAAGCTTGTATGTTTTCCTCTCTTAAGTCCGCTAAAATGGTGTCCATAACCTGTTGAAAAATTGGAGCGGAGCTTACATGTCCAAAAACGAGTCTTTCAAATTGGTAGTTGCCATAGGGCGTTGTAAAAGCAAATAATTCTTTTGTGTCTTCAGGTAAAACCAATTGGTTGAATGCACTATGAAAATCCAGTTTCGAATAGTATCTATGTCCGGCTAATTTAGTTATAATTTCATTTACACGGGGAATTTTGTAAGGAAAAAGAGTGGATATGTTATTAATTAATCTCAGATCTAAACATAAACGGTACTCTCCACTTGTTTTACGCACTAAAATCATCGGCGATGCAAAATTTGATTTTGTTCTGGCAATTATCCCTGCTTCTTCTAACTCTTTTAATTGATTTTTTGCGGTATCCTGCAGTGCGTACGGAACGTCGTATGGCCTGGAACGTATTGCGTGGTCATGTGCAAGCTTTATCACCGGTTTTACGATGTCCGTCGCTCCTAAAGTTTTTAATGATTTTGAAAAAACGTCCGAATATTGCATTACAAATTTGAGGAAATCTTGTTTAATGTTTGGGTCCATGTGGTCAGTATTAAAATCTTCTGTTTTCAAATCTTTTTTTCTTTCTTCAATTATCTCCGGTTTAGCCTGTATTAAATTTATCATCTCTTCGTATTTATGTGTCCGTTCACTAATTTCTGGTTCTTTAATGTCCTGTTGTTGTATCGTAAAATCTGTCGTAATGTTTCCTAAAGCCATGTTTTTATTTAATGTAATTGTCGCATTCGTGTTATTCTGAACTTCAATTTTAATTTTGTTCTCATTCATGTGGTGTATTCCATAATTCATTACAATGTATGATTTTTCTTTGGGTTCGAACAAAACCTCTGTTCCATTTTCTAGACTTTCCTCACTATATACTACAACATTCTCCCTCGAATTCGGTTTGATTTCTACTTTTCTTAAAATTTTGGCTAGATTCGGTCTTTCCTGTATTATCTCATTTATTTGTCTATCAATTTGCCTATCAGAATTTAAAATTATTTCTATGTCGCCCATCTTCAGAATGTTCTTTTGTGTATTCAAAATGGCTTGATTTTTCTGTAAAAAGTCAAAACCCAATACTCCCTTAAATTTTTGTGTAAATCTTGCTGTTGTGACAAAAAAAATATGTTTGAACTGTTTTCCCTGAATTTTAAATGGAATTTCCACAGTCTTTATATATTCAATACTATGTCCTGTTAAAGTTGATATTGTAACACTCCTTGACACATATTTAATTTTGACATTATCTTTAATTTTATTGAACAATTCTAATGATAATACACTAACGCTCGCTCCAGAGTCTATCATGAGTTCGCTTTGTATATTTTTAAATTGAGCTATTATTGTTGGCAATTCTGTTTTTTCAATTTGTTCTCCTACAGATGCAATCGTTTCCTCATGTTTTTCAGTACTTTCATCGTTATGTATCTCCAATTTCTTATTTTCTGTTTGTACAGGAATTTCAATTTTTCTCGGGAACTTTACCCTGTAATTTTTCTCTCTTTGTAAGTTATTATTTAAAGCTCCCACAATTAGTTTAAATTATCTCTTCTATTAGGGAAATTTCTGTATTCAAATCTTGTATTCATCTCTCTCCCATTGTTTCTTTGCCCGCCCGATTCTCTGATTCTGTTTTGGTTTGACTCGTCCCTATTATATCGTTGTTCCCTAGAAAATCTACTTTGTGGAGGGGGTGCTGCATAGTAATTTCTGCTCTGTTGATAGTTTCCAAAGGCGTGGTTTGGCCTATAATCGTATGTGTCCGGCTGGGAGGAGTAAGTTCTGTGGTCATCATACGGCTGGGTTTGAAATGAGTGGGGAGGAGACTGTATTTGATTATGCCACTGTGTCCTCGCGTTGTTTATGTTTTGACTCTGTGTTTGTTTAAAATGATCAGCTTTGTATATTCGGCATTCTCTCATGAAATGTCCCTGTTTATTACAGTAGTGGCATGTTACGAGTTTTTTTGTTTGTGTCGTGGGAATTTGTACTTTTTCTTGGATTTTTAATGTGTTTATTTCTTGGGTAATTGAATTTAAAATATGTGCGTTAAATTCCTGTTGCTCTTTGCGGAGCGTCTCAATTTCTTGTCTATATGTAGCACTATTTACATTTGCCGTTATCGCAGCTAAATTTGCCTGTTCCAAGTTTGTGGCTATTTTTACAGCTTCATCAAAATTTTGTGCATTAGTTTTTATTATTTCTTTCTGGAATTCAGGTGTTACCGCCTCTAAGAATTTACTTAACCTTAATTTATCCATAATCTGTTGTGTCGCTTCACTGTGCTCTGTGTCGCCAATATAATTTAAAGTTAGTGTTGTTATTCTGTGTGCTAGCTGCTTAATCGTTTCTCCCTGTGTCTGTTTTGCGGTCGTGAAAAGGATCTGATTTGTTGTAATGTTCGGTTTTTCTGTAAAGAACTCTAATAACCTATCCCTAAATTTTTCGAAAGATGTTTCCCTTCTTAATTCTTGTGACCCTATATAAAATTTTCTTGCATTCCCTCTTAACCGCGATTTCACAATTGCTAACTTTTCCTCCTCTGACCAATCCCCCAAGCTGCTTAAAGATTTGATCTGGTCAAAAAAAATTTCTACATCATTCTCTATGCCATTGCATTCCCCTAATAGGTGTATAAGTCCTGGTAACCTGCCCCTCGTTGCTGGATGATTTTCTCCGCTTTCCGTCATTCTAAATTTCACTTTCTCGCAAAAATTCTATATCTAAAATTATCTCCTGTTTTTACACCTCAAAATGTTCCCCCAAAATATTTAAATACAATATCACATAAATTCAAAAACATAATTCTAATCATTTCACTATCTACGCATGCAAATACTTCAATCCTCATAATTAACTCCTCAAATATTACACAAATATTTATACAATTCAAAAATTTCTTAAAAGCTTCAAGTTCCCTAATAATTATATTTTCACATACAATATGGCATGTCTCATTAAGAACACATAATGATTCACTATTTGCTTGCTTCTCATACTGTGAAATAAATTTTCTTAAATTTACCTATATTTATTTTAATTTTAAAATTCTTTCTTTAATTTAATCCTTATTTTACACACAAAAAAATTTTTTTATTCAATCTTTTCATTTCTCATTAATTCCAAATATATTTATTCTCTTCATTAAAATTTAAATTCTGGCATATAACTGGTCTAAAACAGCAAAGTCGCCAGAAGGGTTAAATAATTTTGAATCGAGGTTTGATTGCTCATGAGCACCAATATGATAAGGGTGCAATAATTTTGAGTCCAGGTTCGAAACTGGTTTAAACGGCACCAAAATGATATGTGAGCAATAATTTTGAGTCCAGGTTCGACTGGTCACGGGCGCCAAAATGATATGTGATTCCTCACACGTCAGGTATTGACGCTATATAGACCGATCTCGTAAAAGTGGAGTACATGAAGAAATACATAATACCAGTAATTAAAATGAAGAGGCTTAATTTTAAACAATAACAAAGAATTTATTTCATTAAGACAAAACCTTATTTAATAACTATTAACATCTGGTAAATTTCATATACCAACATCTTTAGTGTAGTACATTAAGACAATCAAATCTCCTCATTCTATGATCATAATATGAGCATTACAATTATTAACCTATTAATGTGCATTAACTCACTATTCTTACTAGCCTACGTCTTAATGGCCCAGGTTAACCTTATTTAGGAGGGTCAGAGAGATAATAATAATCAAAGTGCAAAAATATGTGTAGAATTGTCCTACCTCGATCATCACTGCCGATGTCGGACTTTATGACGGCGCGCTCCGGCTCTGTCCCGCGGGCTCGCTCTCTCCGAGATCCGTCGCTCTTGCGACCTCTTCTTTTCACTCACAAAATTCAAGTCCTCGATTTCAAAAACTTAAAGTCCAAAGTTGCTCTCTGTCTCTACCCCCTTAACAAGGCGCCCCTGTCCATAATTGGCTAAGTAAATTAAGGGCTACGCCCTTCAGGCTATATTATTGGTCAAGGCCCCCCTGAAATATGAGATATGCAGTCTCCAGTTTTAAAATCGTTGAAAGTTCTCACGAGAATTTTCCCAAGGTTCGAGTGATATTAATTGACTCTGGGGTCAAGAAGTTCAACCCCTTCCGTTTGTTGTAACACCTAACGCTGACATGAACTTGAGAAGCACCCTCTCTTTTCGAAATGAATGTCCGGTGCAGCTGCGTTCGAGGGAATGTTACAAAAATTGCCTCACTTCATGAGGGACCGTCTTCTTAGGTCCACTTCCTCTTTCAAAAGAGCAATGTTATATTGGGAATTGAAAATTACAATATAACAACAGAGTAGAGTGTGGGGAAATTGAAAGCAAACGTTCTACTGACGTTATGAATATCTCGGCTTGAGAAAGTGAGAAGAATTAGCGCACATATGCCGTTTTAAACTGCCACCGCCATCTTCGCTGAAGTTGAATTTTCTGGATGCAAGCCAGCTTTGCAAATGAAAAGCCGCACATGAAGAGGAGGTGTCCGGGAGGGACTCCCTTTATTAAGTCACACAATTAATTTCCGACATAACCTGCGCCAAAATGCAGTGCTTAATTTTAGAAAGATAGGTGGTTATTTCTGGAGACCCGTGCCTCAAACGACGTGGGCGTTGACAGTGAGTGTTGTCTCAATGGAAAGGAAAAGAAGGCTGCAGGTCGGGTAGCTAGACAAAGTGTTTCTAATTTATCTTCCATTGTTTGCTTTTTGTTGCAGTGACGTCCAAAATACTATGACGACAGAAGTGGGAAAGGGTAAACACTACTCAAGATCAACAGCAAGGATACACCAGCGCGGAGCTTTTTAATTGTTGTTAAAGGCCATCAGGCTGATCTTCGATAATTACGTAGCAATAGGGTAGTAAAAGAAAGCAATGCTTCTGAGACACAGAACAAGAAAGAACTGTGCAGTGGTGAAACAGAACCCTATCATCATCAATCACAGTAATAAACTCTGAAACTTCATGATCAAGTGGATATATTTTGAAAATGCTGCCAAACAAATTAAATCATGGATGTCTCTGGCACCCTTGATTGCAACAGAGAGCAACTATGGAACTAGCTACTTCAGGACTTGCAGTACAAGCAATAATCATTGTGTGGAAAAGAAAAACTGCTCTTCAAGTATAGGGCACATCCCGAAATGGTGTAGCTTTAACTGCTTGCGCATTCGCTGTTTGTGCATTTTGCTCTTGGATATCCATACAAGGCCTCTATAACCCTATTCTGGACCCCTAGTCAAAGACAAATGTTAAGCCCCTCCTCACGTTAGTTTACTTTGCCTATGGTGAAAAATGTCCATATACCCATAAACTTTTAACAGAGAATTCCCCACTGATTTTCTAATTGAATCCATTCTTTTAAATTAAATTTCAATCCAACTGAAATAAAATTAACGATAAAACAAAGAAACTGTAGAGTTCGGATGTTAGATGCATTGTTCGTATCTTAGGGTATTGATTCTCAGCCCTAAGAACTCAAACGCGTTCCTAAAAATAACAAATAATCGACTTCTAACCAGTGTTTCTTTCAGGCATACATCCTCCCATCTTTGGGGGGACGAATCCCCCCCCTCAGAGATGATTATTCGCCCTCCCCCTACGAAGACACTTTATATTAACTTTATTTATATTTATGTGACAGCATTTAGATATATTTATATAGGGCAGATAGAAAACTTGCTCCCCTCCCCCCCCCCTTCGCCAAAAAGTCCTGAAAGACTTGCTGCTTCTAGCAGCCAAGGATGCACATACGAGATTATAAGAGAAGAAGCCAGAACACAGCTTATTCATTGAACGTACAGACTTCTCGTTGGACATAAAAAACTAAATTAGGTAGAACTTCTACTATAGACAGTTACCTAAACTGCACATAAACGAACACTAGACGTTTAGTGGCAATACCGATATCTAAATCTTTAGTCTTCACCGTCCGCGTGCAACCCACAATAAATCTGAATATATTACCTTTATAAAGAAGATAGATCTTCAACGCATCCAGGTTCCTCAGTTACCGAGGACTGCCATCGTCAGCCATCTTGGTCTGGCATCCATTACTTCCTTTTAACGATAAAAACATCGTGGACCAAATGCGATGTATGTGGGACGCTCATCAAAAACCGCACCGCCTAAAACTTGATTCTATCTCACTTGTAAATTTCGCCTTTTGCCTGGGAAGCTCCTGATTAGTCATTCCAACCAAAGCGCGTAATAGACTATTAGAAAACAGGAAAAGAATAGTAAACTGCAAATTGAAGAAATGATAACTATGAGGTTATCGAGACATTATAAAGTTTCCTTAGATGATGAAGTGCTGTACTAAGGATTTCAGTTTCATGAAACAGAAATAAATACGCTATTCGTTCAACAAGGGTGACTGTAAAAACACTTGCAATTACTCTTTCTCATATTACGTGCAATTACTCTTACTCCTATTACGTGCAATTACTCTTACTCCTATTACGTGCAATTACTCTTACTCCTATTACGTGCAATTACTCTTAGAGTATGAAGTGTTATACTAAGAATTTCAGTTTCATGAAATAGAACCAAATATGCTATTTGTTCAAGAAGGATGGCTTTAAAAGCACGTGCAATTAATCTTGTTTCTGGAAATCTATGAATATTTAAAAGAATAGTGTCGAAAATTTTCATTAGAATCAACATTTTCATTATGAACTTTAATTTGTCATAAATCAAACTTAAAGAATTAAACTTCAAAACAAATTGCAAATGTACGCATATCAAAACAAAATAATAGAGAAACAAATTTGGTGATTCGATTGAACATATGAATACTATGCTCAATTAGGGGGCAGGAATTAATGACTATGGTCGAATTCCTGGACATCAAAATATAAAACAATTACATAAAGTATTTTTCCTCGAGAATGGGACGAACTAGATCTACTAGAATGATGTTAACACATTTGTCGCATAACATTGCATAAAATATAAATTTATTTGAAAAACGTGTAATATCTCGTGTAATATTGGTTCAAGCTAGCGTTCTAAAATTTATGACATTCTCATTTTCGAATAAAAATTTTAATATGAAATGATTATTTACATAACACTATTAAAGGCTCTGAATTTTCAATGATATTTTTTTTTTCAAAAACTGATTAGAAAATCGCACAATATTTGGAAAACGGTTCATGCATAGCTTTTTAAAACATATGTATTTCTTTTTCTAATTAAAAATTAAATCTGAAGTGATTTTTTCTCATTATTGAAGGTCCCGATTTACAATGATTTTTTTTACAAAAAAATACTCAAAAAGTGGAGAATGGGTGTGTTTTTCGAACATTTGATAACGTTTAAAATCAATAGGGTTCTAGTATTCGCCAATTGCAATAATCGTACCAAATTATTTTCGAAACTCTTCATTCGTTCGCGAGATATTGCGACCACATATCACGACCTTAAAAACGCTCGATTCAAGTTAAGGGATGCTGAACCTATGCTTTTCCCAATTCGAATTTTCGAATTCGATTTTTCGACTCTATTGCAATACTTTTCCTATAACATTTTACTATGTATTATGTAGGAAAAATAAAAATCGAAGCATGTTTTAAGGTGATTTAATTTGTTGTAAAGTTCTCTATCCTGACTTAAAATCTTTTGAATTCTCTTCTAGGAGCCCTGCAATCACTTTATTCGATGTGTTATGGTCACTTTTCTATAAATAGACCTAATGCGTACACTCATGTGTTACATAATATTTAAATGTAATTTATGGTTTAGTTAAAATTATGTCTCATAGATGACAGCACCAGCAATAGATTTATTATTAGTCTATGATCTTCAATGTTTGGATATCGGAATCTTGCTTGACTTTGTATATCATATCATATTGTAAATAGTTTCATATTCTCTGTATAAATAAGTATAACCATGTAAAGTTTAGAATTATGTAAAAAGTATACATTCTGTTGAAAAATATATATCCACCCACATAGACGTAGAATTTTAGAAAATATTGGGGGGGGGGGGGGGGACTTGAGACTACCCATTCTTCTTTAACCTGAAGCTTATAGAGTAAAGTCTTTTTAACGGACACTAGTGAAAATCGAACATCTTCATTTAGAGAACACTCCTCAATACCGGACACCTCCGTTTAACGGCACGTTTTCATACAGATCAGACACATCCATTTAATTTACTTTTGGAATTCCAGAAACATTAATTTAAAGAAACGTGTATGACCCAAAACAAATATTTATTTTTTACACTCGGAATTGTAAAGAGCTGAAGTATGGAAAATTGTGAGAGATTCGTTAGAATCAAGAAAAATATTTAAATTATGTGACTTTCTTATTATATATGAGTAAAACTTATTTCACCAAATTAATGAATTCCACCAAATTAATTCCAGAAAATTGTTATTTAATTTGCTAATTTTTAAAAGTAAAATCCCTCCGAGCGATAAAATACCTATTACAATGTGATTTATTAATTCATAATCATTTAATATTGATTGATAATAAAAAATCTATATTGGTCTCTATAATTATTAATTTCGTGACTAACAAAATTTGCACATTTTCAATAACATTTCAGTAAATTTAAATTTTTAAAAATGTTATTTCAATAGAATCTACCTTTAAATTAATACAAATATTTAGTAAATTCATCTAAATGGTGATCCATCATTAAAGTTTAAACTGCGTAAAGTGCCGGAGTAGCCAGAACATATAAGAAACGCGTAAACAAGTTAATTCCCATCAAAGTTCCCAATGCTTCCAAAATTCCCAGTTTATTCCCAAAAAATCCCGGGTTCATTCTTGCTTCTCAAAACTCCCGTGTTTTTGCATTTCTATCTGTAATGTAATGAATTGAGTCAAATAACATTTTATTTTAATAGAATAATTTTAAACAAACTATAACTATATTTATATACCATATCAATTTTTGATTAGGCTCATTGTCTCAGTTTTATCAGCTTTTTCCTAATGATTGGACAAAAATGTTACTCTATGTACAAATTTCATGAAATTTTATAGATTTCGAGACTCTTACCCACCTAACTGTTGGAAGAGTGCGTTTCGAAGGGCTTCAAATAATATTCTCGTTTTTAACGCTTTACAACATAGTTGAAAAGTGTTTATGACTTTGTTCATTCTATCAGTCTGTCTGTCCGTTAGCACGATA
This sequence comes from Amaurobius ferox, assembly GCA_951213105.1. NCBI lineage: Eukaryota > Metazoa > Arthropoda > Arachnida > Araneae > Amaurobiidae > Amaurobius > Amaurobius ferox. The sequence goes on along the minus strand of OX578135.1, from coordinate 169,216,699 downwards.
ACTGCCGTACAAATGACCGTATCAAACAAAATTTTAGTATGTTGTTCAGACGGTCTGTGGGACCTATGGGAATATAAATGAATAATGTCACCCAATTAGTTTTGGATTGTACTCGGGTTGAAAAAATGAAATACATTGAACCCTATGGGACTTAATTTTTCAAACATTTTTTAAGCAGTTTTAACATTCATAAATTGCTTCGAAAGTTTTAGGAAATATTCAAATTATCCCATAAAATATATAAAGAAAATTTCAGCAAAATATATTCAGTAGTTTTTTAAATAAAAATTAAAATAATAATTACACCTTTTATATGAAGCGATCACGTGACCATTATATGAGGAGATCACGTGACCCACTTCAAAATAAAATATGGCTTCCATCTTGTGTCAACATTGTGATTTTTAAAGTTCTTATTAAGCCATATTTAGTATTGCATCCTTCCTAAAACCGCTTTATTTTTGCTTAAATTCTGTGCATCTACATACTGAAACAACGCAATTACAATATATTTGAGTTTAAATGATCATCCAACTTTGATTATTTATACAACGAAGCCTAATTTTCACTTATGCAGAATGTAAATACCAAAATATGTAGAATGAGTTGTATAAGAATTGCTGCATTTCTTTAACGCAAAATTATTTAGCTCATGGAGTCTGCAATATAGCTGATATGAATGAAACATTCATTGATTTTACACAGAGAAAGCAGACGATTTTTTTGATGAAGTTTTAAGCATAGAGTTTAATTACTTATACCTCCATGGTCTTAAGTTTTTAAATAAAATAAATTATTATAGTATTGTGATGAATGAAATGAATGGAAAAAAAATTTTATGAATGAAATGCTGCTTTTATAGAGAGAGCCAGGAGCGTTATATTTCGATGACGTCATTTGAATAAATTTCATTTGTTTTCGATGAAGCTTTCAAATATAATAAATTATTGTAGTATTATGATAATTTAAAAAATATTCCCGAGGAATGTATCGCATTTTAGAGATGCTTAAACCTGGCAATTTAATTTCACTGCAGTCATTTGAATGAAGTTCATTTTTTTCGAAGAAGCTTTAAGTTTTGAATTATAAAAAATTAATGTAGTATTGTTATAATTTTTAAAATATTACCGAGGAATGTATCCCATTTTAGAGATGTTTAAATAAAATTGCATTGAAGTTGGAAAGTGTTTCACAATCAATGCTTTATGCATGATTGACCTTTCTTGTTATTATAAATGATGGAGTTTTGTCTGCAGTTTTATGATTATATTTTCATATAAAATATCCAGTCAAGAACAAAATGTAATCAAATATTTTCTTTGTTCTAAAATGAAAAGGCGTTATAAAATTAACGTTTTGAAAAAGTTTATCTTCCAGAAGTATTGCTAAGTAGAGAACAATTGTTATATATTTAAAGACACATATTTTTACATTGGGTTCGAGTATTCCTCTGGGCAGTCAATGTATGTCCTTGTGCATTGAAATTATTTGAAATATCGTTGCAATTGCTATTAACCCAGGAACTTAACGAATTGGATATCACAGGGTTGCTATATTTATAAGCACTTAAGGATAACTCATTCTGGGAGTGAAGAAGGATATGCCAAAGGGATCTTTCCCAGGGCATGTGTATAGATCTTTTAGAGTTTTCTGCATCTTCTATGCTCGTGATAAAAGAATGTGGTATCCGCGGTTCCTCAAAAGTGTTTCATGAGAGATGAGATATGTAGTAATGCATAGAGGAATCCAGAGGACTAACTGTCTTGCTGGTTTCCATTTATTTAAATTGCACGAATATAAGGATGATACGAATCTTGCATGTCGTATCTATACCTGCTTTGCTCTTAACAATCTAACTCAATGAAAAGTTGCTGAGGTGAGGAGATGCACGAAAGGCCATGGTCTCAGACTGGCTTTTAGACAGTGGTCGGAAGTAGCGCTCTACAAGTAGCGAAACTACCGTAGTCACTACTTTTTCTCGTAATCTATAGTGTAACGCGTTACTTTTAAAAATAAGTAGTGTAGCGAGTAGCGCGATACAATAAATCCAATGGCGGCTCGCGTATAGGCACTGTGGCACTGCGGGAACGATAGTGCTTTCTCTTCCTCGCAGCCTCGCTTGCAGCTTCCTATGTGCGCATGAGCACATAGGAAGCTGCATGCGAGGCTGCGAGGGAGAGAGAGCGGTGTTTGACTGTTGAGCGCATGCGCACATAGGAAGCTGCAAGCGAGGCTGCAAGGGAGATGAAGCACTATCGTTCCCGCAGTGCCACAGTGCCTATACGCGAGGCGCTACTGAATCACTAGTTTGTATCAAGTTTTGACGCTACTTTTAACGGCACTTCAGTAAACAAAAAAGGAGCCATTCATCATGTGAACACCCTTTCTTCATTTGCATGAAATTTAGTGTTCTGCCCAACGATGTACGATGAATGGCTGCAGGGTTAGGAAGACCATTGCCTCATGAAGTTGATTTTTTATATGGATATATTCAGATGCGTTATTTCCCAAAAGATCCTGCTTATCTGATTGTAAATTTTAAGATGCGAATTCTACTAAAAATGAACAAGCATGTTTTTAAATAAATATATTTTACTTTTATTTTATTTTATACTTTTAATAAATAAAATGGATACACGTCAACTTTAATTAAACTTTAAAATCAAATACAGCCATAAATAGGTTTTAAAGTCCTTTAGTAAAATCTCCTTTCCTCGAAGTACAAAAATTACGCGACCAAAGCACTTTCTGGCATCACGATGTTCTTCACCAGTGGCTTCCCCACAGACTTTAAAGGTCTTTAAAAACTATTTATGGTTGTCTTTGATTTTAAAGTTTATACTTTTATTTCACTGTTTTCAGAATAAGTATGTTAAATTACTACAGTATACCCATGTCCTCAAATTTTGTGTAAATTGAAGCTGCGGTAAAATTCGTCTTATAAATGTAGTTATGTAGTGAATGATGTCTTATAAATGTAGTTATGTAGTGAATGATGTCTTATAAATGTTGTTATGTAGTGAATGATGTCTTATAAATGTAGTTATGTAGTGAATGATGTCTTAAAAATGTAGTTATGTAGTTTAAAAGTAGTTTGTAGTTACTATTTCTTTTTAAAAAGTTGTAGTTGTAGTTAACTACATTTGTCATAATGTAGTTGTAGTTGTAGATCACTACAATAACAAAATAGTTTTTCCAACCACTAGTAGATATGAATCCTTTGCAATATCTGTTCTGCTTTACTCTTAACAATCTATTTAGATTGTACATTAGTTAATGTAATTAAGATGCGCGATAGGATTATATGAAACTAGTCTCAGATTAGAGACGTACAGGCCGCATCTCTGAATTTTTTGTGCCGAGTTGTATCGCATTATTAATTTAAGAATTCTGCTGCCGACATCATATCGCGAAAAGCGGTTTAAGCACATTAAAGAAAGTGCATACATACATTTACGCTGTTTTTGCGTTATAAAAAGTAAAGCAATAGCATTTGGTTGGTGTCCCTAACTTATTTTATTAAGGAAGAATGTGTGCACTGCTTCTGTTTAGTCATAGACCCGGGGCACCCGAGGGTAGAAGTCTGACTTCTGCCCCAATAAGACATAACAACATCCATGCCCGCAGGCGGGACTCAAACCCGCAATCTGGCAGCAGAGCCATCACGAGGAAACGCCTGCCTCTTTGACCGCTCGGCCACCACATCGGCGCAATAGCATTTATAAATATGGAAGTATAAATATTTAAATGAATTTTAATTTATAAATAAAAATACAATAATAAAATGTTTAAGTATTTTCATTGATAGGCATTTTGTAAAATTTCACAAATCATCAATAACTTTTGTATTGGTGTCAGGAAAAAAATTCACGTCCACACTTTTATATATATTTTTCATTTCTTCCCTCAGAAAATAAAATGTATATATGTTTAGGAAAAAGTCGGTTAAAAAATGAAAATTTTTAAAACAGCTATTTGTATCTACAGTATTGTGGCAATTAATTGAGAAATGCAGTTTTTTTTAGAAAATTCAGTTTTATTCAAGTTTTCTATGGATACATTTAAAACTAATAAGTGATATGACCTCCCCGAGACTTTATAACATCACAGACACGTTTCGGCATGGAATGTACTAGACTAGCACATGTAGTTTTAATTTCAACGTCTCTGAACCATATGTCAATAACGGCCGAAATTAGCTTGTCCATCGTCGTACAGTCAAATTTGTGAAGCCGTTTTTTGACAATAGCCCACAAATTTTCTATGGGATTCAAGTCTGGTGAATTCCCGGGCCAATCCAGTACGGTAATATTTTTTTTTGAGCAGAAATTTTTGATTCGCTTCGAAGTGTGACATGGCGGGCTGTTTATTGGAAAACGCAATCTCCCTTCGGCCACAGTTTAGCCATGGTTGGAAGCACTTTTCGGGTCAATATGACTTCGTAACTGACACTGTTCATCATTCCCTCTACGGGAACAAGAGATTCTGTCCCCAAAACGCTGAAACAACACCAAAACATCTTTTTGGGCGGATGTTTGGGTGCTTGATTGATGTGGTGCTGTTTGAGAGGTTCTCCTTGGCTCCTTCTCACAAACATAGATCTAAATCCCTGAACCACAAAATGTGTTTGTCAGAAAAGAGAACTTTCTCCCAGTCCTTCTCAGTCCATGTTTTGCATTTTCGTGCCCATTCCAACCTTTTTTTCTTCATGCGAAGCGTCAGAAGCTGCTTCTTGTACGGTCGACGTGCTCTCCGTCTGCGTTCTAACAGCCTGTATCGCACTGTTGAAGGTGCAATATCAACACCAGCTGCCACCATGGACTTAGACAGGTCAAAACTGGTTAATCGAGGATTTTTAACACTCATTCGATGTAAAGTTTTGTCGTCACGAGTCAATGTTGATCTTTTTCGGCCGCATCTTCCAGAGCGGTTGGTTCCAGCATTTCCTGTTTCCTGAAACCGCTTCCAGATCCTCCCGACTCTTGCTGTACTCACTCCACATATTTTACCTATTTCCTCGAACGTCTTAGAAGTGTGTTCTCTAAGCGCAATCCCTTTAGCACGTGTTTCCGCGCTGATATCCATGACGCTGAGACTGAGAAACTACCACAACAACTGAGAAACTACCACTGCGGAATACCTGCCACCTGGCGGAGGAATTTGAACACCTGCTACTTACCAGGTGCATACGAACACCTGCTACTTTGATAATAACTGCAATTTGAACTCTGAGCTAATTTGGAGTGCTTTTTCCTAAGCTTACGTGTGATAAAACGAAAAAAATGACATTTCTCAATTAATTGCCACAATACTGTATATTTACATTGTTTTATCTCTGGACTTTTCAATACACAATCTAGAAATATGCAATGTACACGGTTATCATAAATTGCAGATTACATTGGAGTTCAACTATGAATGCTACAAGTATTTCCTAAAAAAAAAAATAACCTAAAATATGAAATTGATTTTCTAACGAATTTAATATAAAATATCTTATAAACTACCCCGTAAATTAATAACATATGAAAAGCAATTGAATTTATTAAAAATTCTCCAAATGTCAAAAAATATATATAATTTTGACAGGAATAATATCAAATAATTCAAAAATAGTTTTATCTATGTTGAGGGTTTGATGCCGATTCTATTTAGAACATAAGTCATTAGGGTCAATTTTATAGCCGCTTAATTTATCTATTTCTCATTCTGTTTACTGTAAGACTGAATTCAAATATCAAAGATGGTAGGAAAGATGTCGTTTTAGTATTGTAAGTTTTTTTTAATTTTATACAAATTATTACTCTTGATAATTACTTTTTAAGCCATAAATACTCAGGGGAATAATTAAAATGTTTCCGCAGAGTTGCGTTCTACGCACATACCAAGTTATATTAGCATAGATGCTATTCCGATGATTACAGCAAATGTATTACATACATTTTCACACCATATTAATATCTAGTCAAGAAAAAAGCGTGCATCCCCTTTGAATGCTTAGAATTTATGCCCGTCTGACGAAGCTACGCAAAATTTCATCACATGCCTGAATATCATAAAGCCGTTACTTCTAAACTTGATTTTCTTGAACATGTTATGCATACGAATCTCCGTTTGAAGAAATGATAAAAAGGTTTAGGAACATCAAACATCTCTGTCATATACACGAACATACAAGTTTAGTTTTTAAAAAAATATAGTTTATGATCAATGTCGCTTTATAGCAGATTTCGATTTCTTCCCTCAACATTCACTGTCATAATTTAGGCAATCTTCTGATGTATTTTCTTTATATTTTCGGTAAAATTATGTCGATAATATAAACGTTTTTTCCATGGTGCAATAAACTTTACAAAATAAAATGTTATTTTATTAACACAATAAACAAAACAGTTTCATGTACACGTTTCTAACAAATCTCATTTAAAAACCCGTGAAAAGAACTACAATTTAAATGCTACAATTTAAATGCTATTTGCATTCTGTACTAATTTGTCACTTTTGATACAATATGACAATATTTTCTATCTCACTATTTATGAGGGAACTGTATGGAATGTTTCTAAAAAGTTTTTGATCTATATTACTCAAGTTCGTTTGTATGCGTTGTATCTATGCAATGAAAACGATCATATATTAATTTTTTACTCAATGTACAATCTCGCAAACTAATAATTTTTCTCGAAATGTTTATATTCATCTTTAATGTCACAAAATAAATAGGTCGCCGATAAAGGTGATAAAATCACCTCATTATTATGATTGATAAACTGTAATTAGAGTTGCAAACGAGTTTTAGAGGAATGGAGTTTTGTAAAAACTGGGAATTTTTAGTCATTGCACTTTGCTGTGTTATAAGCATTTTCAAATTATCCGACAAAATATGAATAGCGATTTGACCGTAGAATAACGTATTCTCCAGCCAACGGCAAATATTTATTTATGGCAAACACATTTTTAAATTTTATGTGGACAGCACATGACTTTCACTGCAGATTAAAATTAATTTTCTTAATTTTTGTTTCATGATGCACTAAATTAAGTTTTAATTACAGGAAATAACATGGATAATTTTCTGATGTTATATCCAATTTGCCTTTTTATTGCATATTTGTTTCATTTAGCAATTTAATACCCTTTAAAATCTTCAGCTCCTCAAAATTCCATAAAACTTAAATATCTCGAAAACAATTCATCCTAGAGTCATGGAATCAGCCTTATTCGCCCTGTCAACAAAAATTACATGATGGACAAGTGTATGATTAACATATTTCAACAATTTTAGTAATCTGTTTCAGATTTTCACAATCTTTGCGTGCCATTTTGCAAAATAGGGTTGGCTATATTTTTTCGAATCATGCCACAATCTAGTCAGCATCAATATAACCCTCAAGAGACTTAACTAGTAAATTTTAAGAAATTTCATTAAATAGCTTTTAACTGCAGTGAAAAACATCTTCAGCTACTCAAAATTGAAAATCTTGAATATCATGAGAACGGTCCATCTTAGAGTAATTGGGTTTGGTCTTAGTAGTCAAAAATTCGTAGTCAAAAATTACTTATAAAACAAGCATTTAATTAATACATTTGAGTATATGTAGCCTTTTATTTAAGATTTTGACATTTTTTTGTGGGCTATTTCACAAAAAAAACAAATTAATTTTGGAGAATTGTAGCAAAATCTAATCAGCTTTACGATAACCCACAAATGACTTATCTAATAAATTTTGTAAAATTTAGTCAATTTGTTTTTCAGCTAGAGAGTAGATGCATACGATTTTTGCGGAGTATTTCGCAAAAAAAAAAAAGGGCAGATTCTTTTTTCCCGAATCATACCCAAATCGAATCAGCACCAGAGTAACACTCAAGTCACTTACCTACCAATTTTTATAAAATTTGGTTAATTAGTTTTCGAGTTTGAGTAGATACATATATTGTACAGAAAGATGCACACAAACGTCACGCTAAAAATAGTTTTTCCGTGTTCCAGGCTGCTCGAAACACGTAAATCCGTTAAACATTTTCAAAAGTTGCGATTTTCGATATGAATACACCTGCCCCCCAATTTACACGGAAGATAGGTTCTGCACAAAACCGTGTAAATTGAAATCTTGGATTTTGCTAAGTAAAATCGTGTAAAACGAAAATAACTCCAAAATGTGCATGATTCAGTCATTTATTTAAGTAAAACAAAAGTAAGATATCTTAGAAAACTTAAAATTATACTTAGTTTATAAAACAACAAACATATGAATGTAGTAATATAATATATTTAATTTATTTTACATTAGGAACAAGGAACAAAAAAACAAAAAGACCCTTAAAAATTAATTATAAGTTTAATCACTGTCATCACTTTTATTTACTACTATCAGTTTTTTCTTTCTGATAGGTCTGTTGTCACTTTCATCACTTGAGCTTTCTTGATGCGATTCTGGCTCAATGGTTGACGAATTAGGCAAGATCTCGGGTTGACAAGACTTTGTCATGAAATCGGTAATTAACAATTGCATAGGTTTTTTTGCTAAATCTTTATAGACCTCTTCATATTGATTTAAGCATTTGCGAAGGTCTCGCTGGAATCGGAGAGCTCGATCAACATTTGTGTCATATTGTAAGAAATGGTTGCCCAATTTTCTTCCCAAATCAAGTCCTACGCTTATGATTCCTGATGTGAACGCAACTGGTTCAGATTGCTCTTCATCAGAATCATTGTCTTCATCCTGTTTGTTTGTTTCACGAATCATGTTAATTAAATCATCTTCATTCAATTCTTCATCAGCCATTATTTCTTCAATATCTGACTGAGCTAAATCTTCAAAACCTTCTCCTCCTATAGTATGGGCCAACTCAGTGATCTGAGTTGGCCCATACTATAGGAATATTCATGCTCTATTGGTGATTTATCATTTCCACTTTCAACAACATCCGGCCATATTGCTTTCCAGCAGGCGTTGATCGTTGATTGTTTGATCTGAGTGTATGACAGTCCAACATGCTTAACACAATCTAAAATTGTAAATTTCTTCCAAGCATCCATCAGAGTAAGAGATTCATCATTCTCCATTTGTTCTAAGATATATCTGAAAGTTTGCTTGATGTACAGTGCTTTAAAAGTCGAAATTATCCCTTGATCTAACGGCTGTAATAAGGAAGTTGTATTCTTTAGTAAAAAAACAACTTTTACATTTTCGTGTTGTAAATCTGGAGGATGACCTGGTGCATTATGAATTAATAGAAGAGCCTTAAAAGGCACAATCCCTTTTTAGTTAAATAATTTTTGACATCTGGAAGAAAGAAGTTATGGAACCATTCATTGAAAGCTATGGCAGTGACCCATGCTTTTCTATTAGCCATTCAATACACGGGAAGGTTTTTGATATTTATTTCTTTGAATGATCGTGGTGATTTTGATTTGTTAATCACCAATGGTTTCATCATATAATCGCCAGAAGCTTTGCAACAGAAAAGAACTGTTGTACGACTTTTCGCTACTTTATGACCACTAGCTGATTTGTGAGCTTTGGCTATAAAGGTTCTTTCCGGCATTTTTTTCCAGAATAATCCGGACTCGTCAGCATTGAAAACCTGATCAGAAGTGTACGAGTTAGCGGCAATGATTTCAGCAAATTTTGCCGGATATTGTTGTGCCGCATCCGAATCAGCAGATGCACTTTCACCTTTCAATCTCAGATTATGTAAAGAATGTCTTTGTTTGAATCTCTCGAACCACCCACGGCTTGCGGAAACAGATACCTTCTTTTCATCGGACGAAGTAGACGGCAACTGATTCTTAAATGATTGATAAATCTTCAAAGCTTTATTTGTAACAGCATTGGTATCGATCGGGATTCGCTTTTGAGTTTGGTCTTCTATCCATATCACTAAGGATTTTTCCATATTTTCCATTGTAACATCTCTAACATATGAAGTCGTACTCATACTGCTGCAGGTTCCAGCTGTTATACTTTTTCTAATGGAGTCTTCATTTTTTCTTATTGTCCTTATTGTGGCTTCATTCATGGAGTAAAATTTAGCAACATCCGTTACTCTTTCTCTATTACCTAGACGGTCTAATATTTGAATTTTAGTTTCTAAAGAAATAACATTTCTTTTCATCTGATTTTTCTTCAAATCCTTTGACATTAAAGAACCTTTATTTACGCAAACTATAAAGATGCAAGAAAAACTATAAATGTTGAAAACTTACCAGTTCAAAAGATAAACGCACAATAATATAAGCTTTGCTGATGAAATGTTTCTGCACTATGTACTTGCATGAACCAGATAGCTTTACTGTTGTGAAATACATACGGGGATTCCCCTATTACGGGGATTTCCCTTTACGGGGATTCCCCATTACGGGGATTCCCCTAAATGTATATATTTTACAACACCGGGAATCCCCTGTTGTTTTCATCAGTGTTACCAAAGGAATAAAATTCAAAAATGTCATCAAATCTTTGGATAGGCGTATATGGAGCGGAATATACATTTTTATCAATTTTTTTAAATCTGTTAATTTATAAACCGTGTAAAAGCGAAATCGTGTAAAACAAGTGCCGTGTAAATCGGGGGATAAATGTACTTTCTATCCAATACTTTATATATTAACATGTATTGTAAGGAAAGTAATATTCATGCATTCAAGAAAAACAACACACCATATGGTGTGTTATTTTGAATCGTATGAATCGAAGCGGGATCGTACAAAAATATGTTGCACAATAGATTTTGATAAGACTAAAAATCTGCCTTTATTTTTGAAAAATGGCTCTTAATAATCATCAAGACCTAAAATAAAATACTACAAATGTATGAATTAAATGCTTGTTTTATACGTAATTTCTATGACAAAAAAAAATAAAATAAACCCCATTACTCTAAGATAGACCATTATCGATATATTTTGGTTTATTTATTTTTAGAAACTGAGGAGCTGAAGATTTTTTTCATTGTAGTTCAAAAACTATTTAATGAAATTTCTTAAAATTTAGTATTTACGTCCTTTGAGGGTTTTCCTGATACTGATTAGATTTTGGCATGATTTGGAAAAATATAATGGACCCTTTTTTGAAAAATGGCCCACAAAGGTCGTGAAGATCTGAAATAGATGACTAAGTTGCTGAAATATGTTATTTAACTACTTGTCCTTTATGTAATTTTCGACAGCAAAGCGAATAACACTAACTCAAGGATGAACCGTTTCCTTTGGAAGTGCTGTTACCTCAAGCCTCTCTGGAATTTGATGCTGAACCCATATCAGTTATTATTTAAGCTATGTTGCCACTTCTGGGAAATAGATGTTTCAATGTGGATTTTCGGTAAAAACATATATGGCAACGTTCGCAACATCAACAGTACTTTTCTTTAACGTATATTAAGAATTCAAGGGAAAGTAAAACATGAAAACATTATAATTGATCACGTTACCTTTCCAATAGATGTTTATGAACCATTCTGATATCACATCATCATTATAACTGGCGGCTTCAACGATACATTTTATGCGAGTTACCACATGAAATTAACCTTATGATATTTTCAAAAATAATCATTGAAAACGAATGAGAATTTTACATTGCTAAAATTATAGATATATCCATTGTTAGTCTGCACATCACGTGGTATTGAGAGGCGGCACACTGTTCCTTGTTCGGTAGCTTCAATTATGAAAACATATCAGACAAGAAAAGAAAATGTTTTGCATTAAGTTATTTTGTAGTTCTATAGGAACGTATGCAAAGTACATTTTTAGAGAGGACACTGATCTTGAAGGGGGCTGAACTTCTATATCTCGTTTATAGCTTACGCTTAATCACCCTGGATTTTAGAAAGAAAATTACTGACTGGGACTCCCAACAGGGCCGCCCATTGGGGGACACCACTCGAGTTTAAGGTGGTCACAACTATTCGTGTTTTTTTAAGGAGAAGACATGGAAGATTGACAAGAAGAGAAAAATCAAATATAGACAGGGGGTACATTATAAATGTTTAGAGAGAGGGCCCAAAAGGTGTATGGGCAACCCTGCTCCCTGGAGAAGCTCCCACTCCCCACCGCAGCCTTCGAGGAGTAATATAATTGATACTAGCTCTTTGGCCGCGGTTTTACAGTAAGGAGTTGTAAAACTTATTTTCAGCTTTTACTATTTATCTAAGCAAATGTTTAGTTATTAAGTAGACAAAAAACTTGAATGATCTATAGTTTTCTTTAAAAATAGCTTTCTCTGCAGGAAAATCTTGTAAGAAAATAGATGATATGGACGTTCAAAGCCACCTCCAAACACGTCCCACGTCCACGTCAAAGCACGTTCAAACACCAAAGAGTTAAGATGCGATGAAAATAATAAATTTTTTCGAGCTCAATAATTTAAATTTGCATAGGTTGCATCGTGATCATCATCCATTCATTTATATATATTTCATTTTAAACACTTTAAATTAACTATAATTTTAAAATAAAGTTAATTAAAAGTTATAAAATCTGTTCATCTTTTAAAATAATGGTGCTTAATGTATGAGCATTTCTCTATAACATCCCGCACCTAAAATATTAGGATTTAGTTAGACTCCCGTAGAGTACAGATAATGATAATAATAATAATAATAATAATAATAATAATCGGGACCGTCTTTGGATGCAATAATTTACTTGACATCTGTTCAGCATTCTCCTTACCAGGCCCGAAAAGAGCAAAATGGCACATTTTCCCATCTACGCGTCTTCATGTTCATAAAAAGAAAACAAGGAGGTTGTTTACACCACAGGATACCCATGTTCCTGCAGTTCAAACTGTTTTTTATTTGGATTCTTCCAGGAAAAAACGTGTGCACTTCACAATGTAAAATTCTAAGTAACTGCTACAGATTAATATTGGCATAAAAAAAATGTAGTCATAGAATATTGGGAGGCCTCAGCCCACCTTGGAAAATTATTGGGGGGGTCGAATCCCACAGACCCATACAACTCTACGCCTATTAAAAAATAAGGTCCAGCCGCGAAACTAAGCATGCATGTATAGTTTGTGGAGATATGCGAATGATTAGAATTTGGGGGCAAGAAAAATGTTTTATTAACAAATTGTAGCAACAAGAAAATGGCAGAAACAACAAGCACACAAGTATAATAGAAGGTCTTTATTTCACTTCTTATAAGACGTACAAAATTTAAAAAAGGGCCAGAGCGCTTTCGAGCGTAAATACACTCTTCATCAGTGGCTACATGGAAATAGAAATGATCGTTCATATATAGACCATAAAGATTCAAAAACCACAGACCAATATAGATTCAAAAAGGAGAATATTACGAGGGTTATTATAACGCATAAGAAGGAAAGTTCTTTCAAAAATGGGTCGGAAATTTTCTTTAACAACAGCGTTGTAATAACCCTCGTAATATTCTCCTTTTTGAATCTCTCTTTATTTATATTTACCGCGAGTCGATTTGTAATTTTGACCCCGTCCAGATTTTAAGTTATGCTTGGCGACTCATTCTCGACTCCATGCAATTCAAGTATCTTCATAGTTATCTTTGACGTCATCCTCTCGGGGATTGGGCCTGACTTCCCCCCTATTTTTAAAATATTTTTGAATTTGAAATTTCTGTAATAAAACTGTAAGAATTTTTTACTGTACTTTTCGTGATTTATGCTCGATTTTGAATCTGTTCAAAATGTTTCGTATTTTTGGATTCTCTTTAGATAAACGTAAGTTTATTGATAATTGTATTTATGCAAATTTGTCACCTTTTCTGGTCTATATATGAACGATCATTTCTATTTCCATGTAGCCACTGATGAAGAGCGTATTTACGCTCGAAAGCGCTCTGGCCCTTTTTTAAATTTTGTACGTCTTATAAGAAATGAAATAAAGACCTTCTATTATAGTTGTGTGCTTGTTGTTTCTGCTAATTGAAATCAGACGTTATGCCAATTTATTTATTAAGAAAATGACAGTTTAGTAAATGGTAAATCCTTCCATGGCAGCTGTACAAGCCGATATTCGGTGCGGCATAGAGTCAATTAAGTTGCTTATGTCCTCAGTAGAAGATTCTGCCACAAATGTAGCAACTGGTCAGATAATTCCGTCGTATACTGAGAAGACGGCAATTGCTGTCTCAGCATGTCCCAGACGTGTTCTATTATTGGTGATAAGTATGGGAAATGGACGGCTATGCAGGGCAGTTACCAGGCAGGGGGGCTAATCCCCTCCCCCCTCCAAGACGTATGCTCAATTCCCCGATAAAAATATTACATTTTTAGCAGTGATATGAAATTTCATTCAACATGTCATCCAAATTTTGCAATAAAAAATTGCTTGAGATTTTTTTATAAATTACTTCATTTTAAAATTTTTTCAATTTAGCTAAATTTGTGTCTATACAGATGATCAATTTATATACATATTTAATTTTAAAATATTCAAAAATTTTAAAAACAAAGATAATAGTACTTAGGATACTTTTGTATTATTGCGGCGTTCACTGTTGTACATTATAGAGACAAAATTAACTGATAAGTAATTAAGAGTTAATATTAAGTGCTAACTTGTATTTACTTTCAGAAATTTTCTTCAATTCATTAACAGCTTTGCTGCTAGTTAATGCTTATATTAAAATAAGTTGTAATTATTATATATTAATGCTGAATGAATTTTTCTAATCAACTCTTAGCTTACAAACATAAATATGTAATTAATTATCTGTTAATACTGTATATGGATTGAAATACATAATGATAACTATTATGGTTTATGAATGCTAATAATTAACAGTGTTTTTAGTAAGTCCCTCCCCTTGAATTTCAATCTAGTCCCTCTTGAATTTCGTTTCTGGCAACGACCCTGTGGCCATGGGAGGGTATTAAATCCTCGAAGACATTGATGAGAAAATCGTGCAGCATGTGGTCGAGCATAGTCTTATTGGTAGATGGAACATGAGCGGTTTGACAACATAAGCAGAACAATTGGCTGCAGAATAAAGTCTATGTAGAAACGAGCCGTCAGATTGGCTTGCAACACAGTTAGAGGAGATCGGTTGTCCCACGAGATGGCTCTCCAGACTATCACACTACGTGTGATGGCCGTGTGTTCGCTCGACAACAAATGCTGGATCGGAACGCTGGTCACTCCTCCTCCACACATGCATGCGGAGGCCATCAGCACGGAAAGAGAAGAGGAATTCGTCCCTAAAGACAACATACCTCCAATCCGACACTACTCAAGCTTTCGGAGCGCGGCATCAATCCAGAAGGCGCTGTCTATGTTGAGGGGTCAGTGGCGGACGCCTTAATAGACATCGACATCTAATCCCGTCTTCTGCCAGTCGACTCCGATTACTATCCCTTGATACAGGATGCATGGAGAACAGCAAATGCTTTTGAGTGGCTGGTCGACGCAATTTGTTTGGACATGACTCCTCTCTTGATTGCACAATCCTCTGGAGCAGTTGTCTATCTGCGGCGTTCAAAGTCTCCTCAACGGTTACATGTGTCTTCTCTAATCCACTATTGCCAACATCGGGCTGCCCTATCGCTCTGACAAAGATGGTCACTGATACGTCTGTTGGACTCGTCTTCCCTTAGGCCAATGATGCGACCTCTCACTAAATCCAAAATTTGTTCATAGTGCCGTCGAGTACATCTCAAAGGCATCTTTGTACACAACTTGCAGTATCAAAGCAGAAAATCCAGTTCTAATTACCCGTGAGTGAGAACAGCGGTCGTTTTAAAGGCTGCACGATGCGTCGTTGCATGAGCCCTATAACATCATTGGCACTGACAGTGTGATCATTTGTGTAACTTTTAAAACGACTTTGCATGTCGAATTTCGCGGCTTCAGCTCAATACAATATTTCATCAAATTTGAGTTGACCCCGAATTCTGATCCACCCACCGAAATCATGCCTGGAATGACTTTTAAATATCAAATTGTTGTAAGGTTAGAAAAATTTCTGTTTTATGTATATATTGAAGTGAAGCCACTATTGAACTCTTATATATATGTATATATATATATATATATATATATATATATATATATATATATATATATATATATATATAATTGAAGAATTTTAATTTACTTGTATTATATATAACTGAGATTAATCATTTATTGAAAAGTTCTCTATAGCAAAAATGAAAAAAATATATCTGAAGTGATTATTTGAAATCAATAGTGACGATACGACAAGCTTGTGAAGATGATAAAGAGAACATTATAAATAAAACAGTCCTGTTCTATATATAAGTTAATGAATTGAAAAACATAACATGTGGTAAAGATGGTTAATATATTCCTTAACTACACCCTTAGATTAAATTTTTTATTATAAACATACGTGTAATATTCCTCAATGGCATCCTTTTCGTCTCTTTCGAAGACCAGACGGATAAAACACCCATAAGGCCACGACATGAGCATGACGTCATTCTAGGGTTGCCTCTTGCGGCACTTCGAAAAAGAGGTTTCCAGATTTGGCGATTATCGCTAATTTGGCGTCATTTGGCGACTTCCCGAAGGTTCGAAAAGAACCTCGAAACAACGATTATTCTAGTGATATAAGTTAATTCCAAAAATTTCTATAGCAAGTCTATAAAAGGAATCATCACTCAGTCGAAGCAGTAGCTGACGTAACACGAGCGACTATATTGAAGTGTGATTTTCGTTAATGTTTTGAGAATAGTAGCAGCAATTTTGTGAAATTACTTTCGTCAATGTTTTGTGAATGATATAAGTTACTTTATGAAATGAGTGGCGCATTTAAGTGCCTGTATATTGTTCCTGTTTACGTTGTGCTTGTAAATAAACACTAGCTATCCAGGAACTTGGACTCATTCCTGTATCCTGCGTGCACACCCACGATTCCAGAGAATACGTAGTAACAATGCTAAAAGAAACATTAGGGTAATGTTAAAATAATGCATCATAGACCTTTCTTGACAAAATCATTGAAGTGCTTAAGGACTTTCCTGTATATTTAAATATTATACGAGGGCTAATATTGGAGCTTTTCGAAAATAATACACATAGTATTTTTGTATGAAAATACATCGTTTTATTGATTTTCAATATATTCACCTTTAGCATCACAATACAGTCTTCATTCGAATACATTAATTTAAATACCAGGTTCCATCTTTTTTCCTACCTTCAGCCACATGTGCTGTTTTACCTCAGTTGCCGATATAACGTGAATAAATGAAGTCGCGCTTCTTATCAGTCCGAAAGAAAAAGGCTGTTTTGTGCCTTTGAAACCGGTTGATATATATTGTTGCGAACATATAATTTCTCCCTATTGGGTTCTCCTCTTTCGTTTGTCTCGAAGGCCAGGCGAAAAAACACAGTCTAAGGCTCCTCTATATAGTGTAAAGCTCCTCTACTGCAGGCTGACTTATCAAGCGTATTGAAGCCCACCATAGCTGGAAGCGCAATATATTAGCATTAGCTTTATTCGTATTTTCACTTTAGGAAGTATTATTGAAATAATTATCGGTGGTTGTTCTGGACCGAACTGCTCTAGTCATTCTAGGAAGGCATTTAAGCTATTTCGCTTTCCTGGAAACGAAAAAAGTAGGGCTAATAAATAGTAAGTTCTGCAATATTCGAATTGAAACTTCTTTTTTTATATAAAGTATTTATTTTAAATACTTATTTTATAATTTCTGTAACTGTAGTATGGATTATTAATGATTTTTAGATGTATAGTCTTATCTTAGTACACTTGGTTTGTAATCTAAACATCACCTTGAATGCATTATACTTTCTTCAAAACCTAGAAAATAGCTTCAAATTATATATATATATATATATATATATATATATATATATTAAAGATTTCTTCCTGTTTCACCAATATCTTTCAAGTTTTATGCATATTGTTGTATTTTTAGATTATAATGAATCACGAAATTGGTGAATCCTACCATCAATAAACTGTCGCCAAGTGAAAAACTTGCCATGTAATTATGCAAACATAAGCTAAAATGGTAAATAAATCGAAATACGTTTATCATAAAAGCTACTTAATGATCAACTATTATTTTTCGAGAAACTGATAAAAAATTATGTTCGAATGACACGAAATTACTTTTAAACGGCACCGATTATTTTATAGCCAAGTCGATGTTTGGCGCCAATCATTTGATGTAAACATTGGCGTTCTGTCTTTCCTTTTATAGGATTTTTCTCAATAAGGTACTTAAATTCTTCTGTATTAAGCATAAATATATCGTTTGCAATACATATTTATAAAATTTATTATTATTACTAAGATTTTAGATGTTATATTTATCTTATCTGTACATACACAAGTTTATAACAAAATTGCCTGTGTCGGATAAAATAAGCCAACAATTTCCTTTCCTTTTGCTCCTTTTACAATGACAGTGAACCTCCAAAGCTCCTCCCCCTCCCCTTCACAAAATTATCAATTCTGTTTTAATTTCCACCAGAACTACAGTATTTTAGCAGAAACAGTGGAAATTGAAAAACTTTCATCTGGATGTGGTTACAATTTAGAAATTTTAAATGTATTGTACTGTTTTCAATAAAAATGTGTGTTGTAGAGTAGCATATCATTTGTTGGGTGGGACTATAGAAAAATATTTTTACATTCTGTAGTAACCGATATCTCATAAATGGAAAGTAGAAATTAATTGAATTTTTCATAACTTATTGGATTACGCTTATCGGTACTAATGCTTATTGGATGTATAGTTTTGCCAATATTATCTGCTAGGATTTTTCTATGTAGTCAGTGATTTTTCATGAACGAATCAAGAAAACTGTTTGAAATTTTTTGATCATATCTATAGTAGTAATAAAGATAAAAAACCTGTTGATTTCAAATTTCGTTAGATTTATAGTTCTGGCAATATAAACTAATGGTGTTTTACCTTTGATCAGTGATATCTCACGAATAAATGATTGAGATAGGTTAAAATACATACACCAAGCTTTTAACTCTATTGGAAATCACTTATAGAAAATACACCTGTAAGCTGTATACACATTCATTGACAAGTATTTAAAAAAATTAGATACGTAAATATTTTACACATTGAAATTGGCACTCGTGTAAATCCAATTTAAAATTCTCTACATTTTGAATAAATTTTTCAAAATAGTTTTACTTTAATGAAGTTTTTATAATAACATGTGTGTTTGCCTCACATATTTGACATTTTGTTAACTATTTTGTATTTAAAGAGGAAAATACTAATAATAACCTACTGAGAGAGCTCGGATTCTTTTTCATCAAGTATTTTCAAACAATAGTTGATCATTAAGCAGCTTTTATGATAAACGTATTTCGATTTATTTACCATTTTAGCTTATGTTTGCATAATTACTGTAACATGGCAAGGTTTCCACTTGGCGACAGTTTGTTGATAGTAGGATTCACCAATTCTGTGATTCATTTATGATCTAAAAATACAACAATGTGTATAAAACTTAAAATATATTGGTGTAATAGGAATAAATCTTTAGTATATATATATATATATATATATATATATATATATATATATATATATATATATATAATTTAAAGCTATTTTCTTCTAGGTTTGGAAGAGAGTATAATGCATTCAAGGTGATGTTTAGATTACAAACCAAGTGTACTAAGATAAGACTATAGCAACTAAAATCATTAATAATCCACACTACAGTTACAGAATTTATAAAATAAGTGTTTAAAATAAATACTTTATATAAAAAAAGAAGTTTAAATTAGAATATTGTAGAACTTACCTCGCACAAGTATGCTCCAGTGCCGGGTATCCAATTATGGCACTGACTATTTATTAGCCATTGTTTTCTTCTTTCTTCGTTTCAAGGAAAGCGAAATAGCCTAAAACCCTTTCTAGAATGATTACCACCCATAATTATTTCAATAATACTTCCTAAAGTGAAAATAGGAATAGAGTTAATGCTAATGGATTGCGCTTCCAGCTAAGGTGGGCTTCAATATGCTTGATGAGTCAGCTCGTATATAGTCCATGACGTCGGCATGACGTGACCCAGGGTTACCAAGATTTCCCAGTTCGAAGAAGGATTGACAGATTTGGCGATTTATCGCCAATTTTACAACATTTAGTGACTTCCGAAATGTTCCAGAAACTCCACGAAATAACGATTAGTCTAATGGAGAAATTTCCAGAAGTTTCTACAGATAGACTATAGAAAGGACTCATCACTCCGTTGGAGTTGACGAATGGACGTAACACGAGCTGCATTGGACTGTGATTTTTGTCAATGTTTTGAGAATAGTAGCTGCTGTTGTGTGAAAGTAGTTTTGTCAGTATTTTGAGAATAATATTGCTTATTATGTGAAATGAGTGGAGCATTTAAGTGCTGTTTGATTGTATAATTTTCCTGTTTATTTTGTGCGTGTGAATAAATGTAAGTTATCCAGAAGCTTGAACTCGTTCTTGTATCCTGCGTGTACACCCACGATTCCAGGGGATACGGTCGTAACAATATTTATATTAATGCTGCATTTATGAAGTTTTCATCGTATTGTATTATTAGTGTAGCAGATATTTAAGCATTTATTATTATTGTTATTATTATTTGTCTGATAATTTGATATTTTTAATTCGCTGCTGAAGAGCGATCGGCTCGTCTTCCATGTTCCACTTTTTTTCACTTGTTGTTTTCGCACATTTTTCGCAGTTGTAAAATATTACAGCTAGAACACATTGCTTTTCGGACCTACAGAAGGATGCTTATAACAGTCTTTGAAACAATTGTTCACACTTACGTTTCACAAATAGCAAATCACAAACTGCAGTAAGTTTTCATTCCCCTAAATAAAGATTTAAAAGCGGGGTTTCTCACTTATAATTCAAGAGAGAGAAAATCCTCCCGGTCTTCAATGTCCTTCTACTTGTCCAGCCCGACGGTTTAAGCAAGCTTCCTGATCGATGAAGTAAGTAGCACAGCATAAAGCAGAATTTCGGCTTTTCCTTTACCCAGAAGAAGTTTTCCTTTATTTTCTCCTGGAGAACCCAATACGTGCAATCATCAATCCTGGTGTCGAGGATCGCGAACAGTGCGTCTATGGGCCCAGCCCGCAGCAAAACACTATCGAAGGAAAAGAAAATGAAACACACACTCACAAGAAAAGAGATGAACTCGGCGGTTTTTGCATTGATGAGCGCACTATTTTTTATCTCTTCAAGCCGATCAAATGCTCGCATTCCGAGTTCCATTGGATCAAAATTTCTAAATAGTCTAAGTAAAATGGCTCTCTCATTGCTGATGGTAACATCCAAGCGCGGGTTTTGCGATTTTTATACATTAGTCAGCCTTAAATAACCGATAATTACAATGGCAGGTAAAATTTGCTGTCTCTAATAGATGTTTTATTATAAAAACACGTTTGAAGGGGGTTTGGAAAACACATAATTCTCAGAGCCCGTTAAAACTCTTGACAAATTTAAGGCCTTTCACTTTTAAAACAGAAACAGCTATTATTCAATAACGCTTCGATGAGGTCGGTGAGCTATGTGGCATCATTGTACTACTGTCGCCGTGTTCACGCGGAGTACTATCACGTTAAACATGTGGGTCCATAAGTCCTTCCGAGAGGTTGGTGGTAGGGGAAGGAGGGTACGGTCTCTGTGGATGCCTACCCCACTGGGTTCCGGTCTAAATTGGGTGGCACTTCCTGGCCGTCCAAATAGTTACCTTACACCTTTCTGGTAGGTCGCGCCAGCGAGTTTGCCACGGTCAGAATTTTCAAGGGTAGCGAACAGGCTGGTCGCCGAAGGCGACTAGTTGTACAATAAGTAGAATGGATACACGTCAATTTTAATAAACTATTAAATTAAAGACAACCAACAGTGGTTTAATAAGTCATTTAATAAAACTATTTTCTGGACGTACATAAATTTACAAAACCAAAGCGCTTTCGGGCATCACCATGCCCTTCATCAGTGGAGACGCCACTGATTGCCCTTCACTGATCACTGAATCAGTGATTGTCCTTCATCAGTGGCGACGTCACTTTCGGACATCACCATGCCCTTCATCAGTGGCGACGCCACTGATGAAATTTATGCTGATGCGCTTTGTAAATTTATGTATGTCGAGGAAAGAGTTTTATTAAATGACTTATTAAACCAATGTTGGTTGTCTTTAATTTAATAGTTTATTAAAGTTGACGTGTATTCGCCACTGATGAAGGGCATGGCGATGCCTGAAAGTGCTTTGGCTCTGTAAATTTATGTACGTTGAGGAGTTTTATTAAATGACTTATTAAACCTATGTTGGTTGTCTTTAATTTAATAGATCATTATACAATTCTGTAATTTGTGACGTCATACAAAGCAGTAAATCATAGGTCCTTGAATAAGTTTTATTGCCGGACCTACATTGTTAATCCGGCACTGTCTGTTTGAGTTAAAATCGGAGACAACAGACAACGGAATGGATCGCGAAAGCATTCATGCCAAGTCAGCATACACGTTGCTGAGACAGCAGTTCACGGGCTGCAACACTTTCGCCATCTTTTCTCCCATAGATCAAAAAGCAAGTTTTGCTCTTTTAATTCGGGGGAGCAGGAACGTCCCGCTCCTCCGAGTCCATCCTCCACCTCCACGACGGCTGGACGATTTCTCTCTCGGCAAAGCTCGAATCGACTGATCGATGAAGTGACACAGCATGAAGCAGAAGAGTGTCTTTTTCTATTTCCAAGAGAAGAAAAGTCTTCCTTTTTTTTCCTTCCCGGAGAATCCAATACGTGCAATCATCAATCTTGGTGTCAAGAGTCGCTTCTACGGGCCCGGCCCGCCGCAGCAGAGCCCGATCGAAGGCAGGAGAAATGACACACGTGAGAGAGAAAAGATGAACTGGAGAAGTTATATTTATTTTCATTTATTTCATTTTTATCTCATTCGTTCGAAGCATTCGAATGTTCTTAAGTAGGAAGAGATTCGTCCGAAATTATCGAGTGCTGGTAAGTAGGGTGGAAATACGTGTTCATGTAGAAGATTTTGAGTCAGACTCAACATGTCTGTATACTAAAACTCGTGCTCGAAAACTTGCGATAACACTGATCAGCATTCATTTCCTTCTCGAAATAATGTCGACATATTTTAATGAATTTCGTAATACACCCTATTTAAAATTTATCTCTAGTTTTCTTTCAGTTCTAAATTCACTTTAAATTACTTCTCAATATCTACTTCAAGATTTAATATTAATTCAGCATTAATATTTATTCAATATTTCTATTCATTCAGCATCAGTTTCTATAAGATCTCGTAAAAGCCGCCAATCTCGCTCGTAGCTGCCGCAAATATTAATGGATTTTCACGGAATTTTATATCTGGCTGTTTCATCGAAAAATCTAGAAATACGTGAATTTTTTTTTTTTTCAATTCGAGCAGAATGTTCGAAGTTTATTCGAAATTTTATTATTTTTTAACATGGCAGCATAGGACAATATTTGATATAATCATGCATAAAAAGGATTGTTTAGATACTTAATGATCAGGAGACGTAGTAGTTTCAATCATTGTTGTGAAAAAAAGCAATACAATTTAAAAGTAATACAATTTTTGTGTTCGTGACGTCACTAGCCCCCTCTGGGGAGGGAGTTACCTCCGGGGGGTACATTGTTAAGTATGGTATCAATCGTAGAAATTTCTCAAGTCCTTTAAAGTGAAGAGTTACATGTTATAATTATGATCATTTGGACCAAAGATACAGATTTTAAAAAAAAAATTCTTGCAAAATTTGCAAAAAAAAAAAAAAAAATCATAAGCTACTTAAAATTCACTATAAAAAAAACCCATTTCTCTGTCCGTCCGTCTCTAACATTTGGCGAAAATTTTGGCAACGGATTCTTCGACTTTTTTAAATGTTGCAAAATTGAGAAAAATGTCGCCAAATCGATACAATGTTGCCAAATCGATAAAATATGTCACCAAATTAATAAAAATGACGCTAAGTCAATTAAATTAAACGTGTTTTGTTAGGTAATAAATGTATTTTGATAGTACTGTAATTATGTTTCGGTATCGTTTGTTTGTCAACCCAATCGTCCCACTTGATGACAAATATGGCGACTATTTTAAATGTCGCCAAATGGAACAAAATATCACCAAATAAACGAAAATGTTTCCAAATCGATAAAATGGCACTAAATTGATATCAAGAAAGATCAATCATGCATAAAGCATTGATTATAAAACACTTTCCAACTTCAATGCAATTTTATTTAAACATCTCTAAAATGCGATACATTCCTCTGTAATATTTTTAAAATTATCACAATACTACATTAATTTATTATATTTGAAAACTTAAATCTCCATCGAAAAAAATGAACTTCGTTCAAATGACGGCATTGAAATATAAATTGCCTGGTTTAAACATCTCTAAAATACGATTCATTCCTCGGTAATATTTTTAAAATTATCATAATACTACAATAATTTATTATACTTGAAAACTTCATCGAAAACAAATGAACTTTATTCAAATGACGTCATCGAAATATAAACCGCCTCTATATAGAAGCAGCATTTCATTCATAAATATGTTTCCAATCGTTTCATTCATCATAATGCTATAATAATTTATTTTATTTAAAAACATAAAACCATGGAGGTACAAGTAATTTAACTCTATGCTTAAAACTTCATCGAAAAAATCTTCTGCTTCTTTGTGTAAAATCAATGAATATTTCAGTCATATCAGCTATATTGCAAACTCCATGAGCTAAATAATTTTGCTAATGAGCTAAATAATACCTATCTTTTTGAGAGGATTTTCGTTTGGAATGACGCTGTCCCACCCGTAAGCAAAAGGTTAAAAGAATATTTTAAATTCAGAAGCTTTGAAAGTCCGAAAATTATAAGCGAATCCATAAAACTAGATTCAGGAGTAATTATTTTTATATTAACTGGAATGTTGTCCAGCTCGACATTCTCATAGCAGAATCCGTTTTTAAGTAGTTTGTGATTTTTTACTTTCCTTAAATACATAATGTATAAGGAAAGTATTGTGACGGGGTCGAAAATTCGAATTCGAGTTTTCGACAGGAAACAAGCATCCCTGACCACAAATGACCGCTCCAAGCATCCCTGACCGCTTCAAGCATCACTGACCACAAATCGAACATTTTTGAGGTGATGTCTGTGTGTATGTGTGTGTGTGTGTGAGTCTGTGGAGGCGATATCTCACGAACGAATGGAGCGATTCGAATAAAATTTGTTACAAAAATCACAATCCTTGAATACTGAAAGCCTATTATTTTTAAAAGTAATCGAATGTTCAGAACCCCCCCCCCCCCCTAAATTTTCGAGTGAAATTTTGATAAAATCATTAAAAAATTAAAACCTTTAATAAAGTTACGCAAATAGCCATTTCTTATGTAATTTTTCCTTAGAAAACGATTGATATAAACTTTCGAAA
Organism: Amaurobius ferox; assembly: GCA_951213105.1. Classification (NCBI taxonomy): domain Eukaryota; kingdom Metazoa; phylum Arthropoda; class Arachnida; order Araneae; family Amaurobiidae; genus Amaurobius; species Amaurobius ferox. Next base: position 169,191,268 of record OX578135.1, on the reverse strand, counting down.
GCTAGCATGAACCGTTCCCGAGATATTGCGCATTTTTCAAATAAATTTGTCAAAAAATCCCGTAAATTAAAAAAAATATTAACTGTTGAGAAACATGTTCACTTTTCATATGTAATATCATGCGATAAATTGGATGACATCATTCTCGTGGATCTAGCTCGTTCCATTCATGAGAAAAGATACTTTGAGTAAAACTTTTGTATTTGAAAGCCAATAGTCATTTATCTGCTATAAGAATAACTTATTTCTCCGACCATAACGCTGGGCGAAATTTTGGCGAAGAATTTGGGGGAGTGTCGCCAACTTGGCGACTTTTTGAAATGTTGCCAAATTAACGAAAATCTCGCCATATGGATGAAAATGGCGCTAAATCTATGAAAATGACGACTAATTGTCGAAAATCCAATATCTTGGAAAGAATATAAATATCTACTATAAGAATAACACTTTTTTAACTGTAAAAGTAGTAAATTCATTGCATTATATAAGGTAAGTCATGTGTTGCCCACATCAGATCTTTTTTCTAAATTCTGCAAGAAAATTTTGATAAATATGTATCATTGTCCAAATGACCACAATTATAGCATTTTAAAGGGCTTGAAAAATCGTTCGATTGATACCAAGTTTGACAACATACCCCTCAGGAGTAACTTGCTCCCCCCCCCCCCCCCCCAAAAGGGACTAATAATGTCACGAACACAAAAATTGTATCTCTACACTTATTAAAACTGTCAAGTTTCGTAATCATTAAGCCATAAATAACCCTCTTTTATGCATGATTATATCAAATTTTGTCTTATGCTGCCATGTTAAGAAAATATAAAAATTTGAATACTTTCGCTCTAATTTCAAAAAATTCTATCAAGTTCTAGATTATTATTATTATTATCATCATCATCATTATTATTATTATTATTTTAACAAAGCCAAATAAGCAGTTTCGTGAAAATCCATTACTATTTGTGACAGCTATCTTATAGACAAGAAATTAACCACAGACAGTTAAAACGTGTTCAGGAGGTCCTAAAATAAATATTGACATCAAGATATTGAGATCGAAAATTTTCATGCAAACAATATGTTCTCTATATTCATGAAAAATATGAGATTTATGTATGAGGAAGTAAAAATTTAACAATGTTTAATTCCAAGTTTACTGTTTTCGAATCGAGGAAATTCTTTGTTAAGAGGTTTCTTGTTTCAGAAAGATTTATTTCCGAACAGAAACTTTTATACCCACAGAACCCTCCTAAAGGGTACTTTACAAAACTAGTATATCCAGTTCTCATTGCAGGTAACATTATCTATGGACGCCTTTCGAGCTTTTTATGTGCTCATCAGCATTGAATAGCCAACTGCTGTAATGATAGCAAGAAAACTTGTGGCACAGTATTTTGCTGCCATTGCAGGTATCGATTATGTTCATGCTAAATAGAACATAAAAAATCTGATGTGGGCATCACATGACTTTCCCTACATAATTCATTGGCTTTACCTCTTTCACAGCAAAATTCTGATATACAAGATCCACAGAACCATGTTTTTGGAATTGAATTAACACCATGTCCATTGAAATTGGGCGCTTTTGGCAACTTATTATTCCAAGCGGAAAGGCTTATTTATACTCACGTGCACTATATTCATCAAAATGCAATGTATATTCAATTAATACCCCGTAAAATAAATGACTATAGGCGAATTCCTTCCTACACAGTCTTCCATCATTATCTTTAGCGCTAAAATATAAAATTATTACAAATAGCATCTTCTCTCGTAAATGAATTGAAATTCATAGATTTGTCGCATAATATTGCATATGGAAAGAGAACCAATTTGATGATATTAACTACAATTTGTTTGTTTTTTTAATTTTATGTAATTTGTTTGCTACATTTATTTTTAAAAAAAACGTTTAATATCTCGAATACAATCCATGATAAAACGTTTATGTCATTCGTCTTCTAATGGAAAAATTAAGTCTGAAATTATTAGTTATTTATCATTATTGAATGTTACGATTTTTTCATGATTATCTTAAAATTTTGTTCGACATTTGGCAGATCTTCCGAACATTCGATCGCGTTTAAAATCAATAGAATTCAAGTATTCACCGATTATAAAATTCGAACCAACTTAATTTCGAAACTCTTCATTCGTTCATGAGATATCGCGTCTGCAGACTCACAAACTCACGCACGCACACACATACACACACACGCGCACACACACAGGGAGAGAGAGACATCACCTCAAAACTTTCGATTCGAGCTCAAGGATAGTAAAACGTACTCTACTGTCAAAAATTCCAATTCGAAATTTCTACTCCTTCACAATTGTTGTATTCAGTGTAAAATGAGGAGGCATTTATAGACAAACACATTTTATTAGGTACGACGCAAGCGCCGCGCTACTCGCTTAACATCGTTTCGAGCGTGTCCTAGTCCCACAGCTTGGTAGTTATTCTCACGGTTGCGGTTACTCCACATCTCCCTTTCTTTATAGATTGAGACGGTCAGGTTTTCGGACAGCTCGAGCACTTCTTATTGTATAACCAGTACGGTTAGGAAGTGGCCCGTCTCGAGTGATTGGAGGAGTATACTGTGACTCTCGAGTGACTGGAGAGCTACTCTGTGTTCTTCCGATGTTAGCGGTTCAGGTTCCATAGTCACTGGATCATCTAAGTCGGGTTCCGAAATTGGCTGAAAGTTCTTAGATGATATGAAGTAGAAGCGATTTCTATGGAAAAATCTATCTCCTGATTTCACGAAATATGATCTTAGAGATCCGTCTTTACAGTCAGCTATTCCGGTCGCTCTTTTGTCAGTCATCCATACGCCATCTCCAGATTTCAGTTCTTTAAGATCACTTACCTCATGCCGCCGGTCGAAAACCCAGACCACTTGACTCACCCTAAGGCATGAACAGCAATTTGAGTAGTCGCCGGTCGTAATTTCTTTTCTGGCGGTGAATTCTAGCTTCTTCTTTCCTTTCAATCTCTCTTTTGTTTTTGACTTGAGGTTGTAGTTGGGAATTTGACATTGGCAATGTGGTTTTAATGCGTCTGTTCATCAGGAGCTCAGCTGGACTATATCTATTTTCTATTGGAGTTGCTCGGTAAACCATAAGAGCTATATATATAAATCATCTGAATTTTTCAATCTGAGTTTCAAAATTTTACTGCGGCTTCTATAAAGCCATTGCTTTGTGGAAAATTCATATGATTTGGTAAATTGAAAGAATTCATTTGTCTTTAGCGGATCAAATTGTGATCCATTATCAGAACGAAGTACATCAGGTATACAATGTCTTTCTAATATGAATTTACAGTGAAAGATCACTTCTGATGCTGTTAAACATTCTAGTTTTGCGATTTCTGGATAAAGCAAAAAATAGTCCGTTATCAAAAGGTGTCACGATCCTGCTAACTTGAACAGATCTATAGCTACTTTTTTCCATGGTCTTTCTGGAAACTCTGAAGAAATTAATGGTTCATGGCGGTTGGTTGCTTCCTTTATGGATGCGTTGCAGTTTCGAACTTTTTCTTCGATTTGCTTGCTTATTCCCGGTCAATAGACATATTCTATAGCTTGAGAACGACATTTTAATATTCCTAAGTGGCCTTCGTGCAATTTCTCAAGGATAATTCTTTGTTGACACTCAGGTATTACAATTCTGCATCCTCTCATCAATAATCCATCTTGAAGGGTGATTTCGTATCTGACTTGCCAGTAAGGTAAGCATTTTATATCAGTTTCTTTCTTATTTGGCTATCCATTCACGGCATATTGGCACAACTTTTGACATATTCGCACAACCTTTTGACATATTGGATCACTTTGCTGTCCAGTTGTATTTCATGAAGTCTTTGAGGAGTTGAAGGTAAATTATCAATCACCATATGTACATATGCACTAATTTCTTTTCCAAGTTCATCTTGGAGAAGAAAGTCCACACGAAGAATCTTTCATCCTTTCTTGTGTACTGCGCAATAGGGCATCTGCATCTAGGAGATCTTTTCCAAGAGTATGAAAAATAGAAAAAGAACATCGCATCATTCTAAGTTTGAGTCTTTGTAATCTTGGAAACATGCCATTTAGATTCTTGTGTGTCAATATAGGAATCAAAGGTTTGTGATCAGTTTCTAATCTAAAAGTATTTCCTATGGGGTAATCTCTAAATTTTTCACAGCCCCATACTAAGGCTAAGGCCTCTTTCTCTATCTCGGCATATCTTTGCTCAATAGAAGTCATTGTCCTTGGAGCATAAGCAATAACAGCCATTTCTCCATTTTCCTGTTGCTGTCTCAAAGTGACTCCGAGACCATAAGATAATGCATCTGCTGATACTGTTGAGATCTTTTAGGATTAAAAATCTTCAAAACTGGTTTGGAAGACAACATTTCTTTTAGTTTCTGGAATACTTTCTGCTGAATGTTATCCCACATAAATTCATTCTTCAAGCTTAACAAAGCTGTCAAAAGGAGCAAGGATTTCGGGATAATTTGGCACAAACCTAGTCAAGTAGTTTGCCATACCAAGCAAGCGTTTCAGTTTTGTGATGTTTGCAGACGGTTTAAAATTTGTAATAGCTGCAACTTTCTCCTTGTATGGATGGATTCCATCTTCATCTAGGAAATATCTCAGGAATCGGACTCGTTGTAGCGATATTTCACATTTGCTTTAAGTGTGAAGGCTGTTTCTTTAAGTCTTCGTAAAACTTCGTGTAGTCGTTTATCATGTTCTTCTTGGTCCTGACCCCATATCAAGATGTCATCCATATGGCAAACAGTTCCAAGTATGTTTTCTAGTATTTGTGACATTTTTCTCTGAAATATTTCTGGTTCTGAAATTATGCCAAGGGTAATCTATACCTGCGAAATGGTGTTATAAAAGTTGTCAAGTATGATGATTGGGAATCTAAAGGTATTTGCCAAAAACCAGAATTAGCATCTAATTTTGTAAACACTTTTGCCCCTGCTAAAAGTCCTACGGTATACTCGTCAGCTGGCAAAGGGTGCCATTGTCTCTGTACACATTTGTTCAGTTCAGTCAGAGCAACACAAATCCTCACAGTTCCATCTACTTTTGGAACTACTACCATAGTGAAGCACCACTCTGTTGGTTGCGTAACTGACTTTATCACCTTCGGTTATCATACGTTTGATTTCCTGTTGTATTTTCTTCAAAAGTGGAATTGGAACTCGTCTTGGTGATGTAATTGCTTGGGGAACAGAGTCAGGCCTTCACTTAATATTGACAGTATCTTTTATCAGCCCCAGTCCTTTAAATAATTCAGGATACTGTTTTATTGGAATTCTAGCATTTACCTGTAGTAAATAGAAGGCTTCAGATTAGGACCAATACTAAAAGCTCTAAATGCTGGTTTTCCCAAAAAACATGTTTGTAATCCATCAATAACAAATATTTCTTTTTTAAATTTCACGCTGGAAAAAAATTTCTTCAATTATTTTCCCCTGTACTTTCAGAGGTGTTTCGATCAGGGCCGCATAATATTTTATCGGGTTTAAAAATTTCAACATTTCTCGACAATTCCTTAAAAACGGAAGTTGGAATCACGGTATGATCTGCACCAATCGAATTGAAATCGAATTGTTTCTTCTGTATCCCTATCAAAATTTTCCAATTTTCATTATTTGACTCATTTTTTACAGTTATAAAAAATACAATTTCCATTTTCTTCTCTTTAGATAAAGACTAGGGCATAATGTCCCAATTTTTTGCATTTTATACATTTCTCATTTTCTGCTGGGCAATAATTTCGGGAATGGTATGCTTTGCCACACCATTTGCATAGTCCACTGTGTGTTGTGTAACATTTATTTTTGTTTTTTCATGCGTTGCTTGTCGAACAGAATGCTTAATCACGTGCGCTTTATTAATCTCGAAATTGTTCACTTTGCGAGTAAAATCAGTCACAACATGCACAGAGTCATTTCTTAAATTCGGAACATCTTTTTGCCCCTTCACAGATTTCGATAATCTTACGCATTCTATAGCCTTCGTTAGGGTTAGTTCAGGATCTAATTGTAGCTTCTCACTTAATACTTTATCTCTAAAACCAACAACTATACGATCGCGAATAATTTCATCTTTTAAAGTTTTATATTCACAGTTATCCGCTAGTACTTGGTTGGTTGGTTGGTTAGTGTCGTGTCCATATGAAGTCAAATTGAACCATGTGCAGATATTACTGCCCTAGCGAGATCCACAATCTTCTCATTATAAAGTTCTTCCTGGAAAGGGAGTTCCCTAATGCTTTGTAAAGTCGCAAGCATTGCTGGACAGTGAAATATGTGTTCCAGTGTAAGTTCTTCACCTGGGCAGTTTCCACAGTATTTGTAGGTTCTGGTGCCATCTGCATTAATTTTCATACCACCTAGGTGTCTAGTTCTTAGTCTGGCAATTGTCTTGGTGATCTCCCTATTCTCATTTATTACACAGACCTGGTGGTCCAATCCTATAGGCTTCACTAAGTCTTCATCTAGCGATAGCATTAGCATCGTGAAGAGTGATAATGCTTGAAGTGTCTTTATTTAAGTTCCTTGCCTCCTTGGCCAATTCATCGGCCGCCTCATTGCCGTCTATTACTACAGAAGTCCAACCTCTTGAGGCAATGGCAACCTTATTCCCGCTAACTGACTAATCTTCTAGTTGTGAACGTCGGTTGAACTGTGCTCTCTTGAAAATTGTGTTCTTTTCATAATGAAATGTGTTGTTGTTGTTGTTGTTGAGACCCAGACCGTCCGACCTACCAGAAAGGTGCAAGGTAATCGTACAATAAAATGTGTGGAAACCCCAGGCCGTCCGACTCATCCAGAGGACTAGAGCAACTATTTGGACGACCGGACAATAAAATGTGTACGGCCGTCCAGAGGACTAGAGCAACTACTTGGACGACCGTACAATAAAATGTGTAGAAGACCCAGACCGTCCGACTCGTCCAGAGGACTAAGAGCAACTATTTGGACGGCCGGGCAATAAAATGTGTGTCGAAGTGTTTAAGTACATTCCATTCTCGTGCACTTTAGCTTCATCTTCGTCTAAATCAAACGACTGGAAAATAAGTTTCTTCAGCTTGTTCTCCCATCACGTAGATCAGGAAATTTATTTGCTCATCATCAGGCTTTTTATTCAGACCAGAAGCAATTCTGTACCTTTCGACACGAATTTTCCATTTTGACCAGTTTATTGGAGTTGAAAACGGAAATGTCCTGTGGCGAAACGTGAAAATCTGACATTTCGAATTTTGTTTCTGGTTTCGCTTTGATGAGTAATCAGAATGTTTTTATTTTCAATATGTTTTAAAAAACTCACAAAGTTCTTTAAACTTTCATCGCTAATCCTCATATGCTTTTACCACTGCCACCATGTAAAATTCAGTGTAAAATGAGGAGGCATTCAGTAGCGTGGCTTGATATCTTTGACTGGGGAACTGGGTAGGCTGAAGGATTGGCGTTTAAACTTGGAAGAGGTTTTGAATTATAAGTGAAATTCATATTGTAATTCACACTTTGCATGCGTTTTATTTCCCTGGTGAGTAAAATAAAATAATTTAACATAAAAATGCTAAGAGTGAATGAAATGCACGATATTTTAAAATATATTACCTATGTAAGATTAATACGTACAAAATAAAACATTTTAAATGTTTCCTTAATTCTAAATTAATTGAACTTTTACAACCAATTTATTAAATACTAGCAGCATACCCGTTCTTCGTACGAAGTATATAATATAAAAAAACTTATAATTCGCAATCATGTGCAAATTCTGTTAAATTATTAAATTTATTGCTCCTAAAGAGAAGTTTAAGAATATCTGTTCTCACTATACAAAATTATCTTCACGGGCAGATCTGAAGAATAAAACACCCTGGCCCCTTTTGTAAGCAAATTTACAAAAAAAAAAGGAAAAAGGAATTGAATCAATGTATACAACCCCGTACTACTTATATTGTCGCAGATTAGAAAATATGCCAGTGTGTTAGTAGAAGATTACCCGTATTACAATATAAGTATCAAAAATATTTGCCAAAATAAAAGAGATGACGTAATAAATTGAAAATATCAATAATCCCTGTACTCTTTATACCAGAAGGTCGTAATTGATTCCAATATATGCCAATATATATCAAAACATATGCCAATATACCTGTACTACTTATATTCTCGTAGATTAAAAGATATACCCATGTATTTGTAGAAGATTACTCGTACAACGTACAATATATGAGTTTAAACAATTTTTGTCATAATAAAACAATTGCATAATAACTTAAAAATATCAATAATCCCTGAATCAATAATCCCCGAAAATATCACTAATAATAATTTTTAAACCTGAAGACTGTAATTGATAATATCCAGTCAAAAATGCTATAAGAAAAATCAAATCGTTATTTTCTAAAATATATTTTTATATCCATTTATTTATTATTCAAATCGAAAAAATAATTATTAAAATTAACAGACAGATTAATTTAATTGCGTTTCTGTGTAACATGATATAAGATAGAATCTTCCTCATACACTGCGAAATTAAATAACCATTTTGATTTCTTTATACTTTTCGTTATTCAGTAAAAGCTTTTTTAAAATAAACCATGGAGATAGATTTCCCATTTAAATCATGTTTCAAACAATTCATGTTTTCAGAAAATGACTAATTAGCGCAAAAAATCTGCCATCAAACTCAGAGATTAAATTTTAATTCAACCTGCTGCAGCAGGTGCAATGTTTCTGTCGGCGATTTCCTTGGACGCCAATGCCTGCAAAGGGGGATCGAACTGTTTGGGATAGGGTATGTCAAATACCTGTCTTTTTGGGAGGTTCTTCGTTTGGGATGGCCGCTGTCCCACCCGTAAGCAAAAGGTTATATGTGTAAAATAATGTTATATATTAAAAAAAAACTTTTTCAGTCGATTTTTGCTCATTTCAACGTCCACCGTCACCTTAACAATGTACAACAATATTGTATATTAATTATTTACAAATACTGTACTAAAAAAGCTTTAAAATATCTTATAATTACAATATGCTAAGAATTCGCTAGAAAATTATCAACCACTTTTTTTTTTTATATAACTGAAATTCTCCTGTAACATGGAATTTTTAAAGGGAAATCAGATTTATTATTTCTTAAACTCCTAAATACGCAAACGGATGCTTCGTCATATTGATGTTGATATAAAGAGCTAAGTCTACTTTGCAAACTACTTAAGTATAATGGAAGTCATTCTTAGTATATTTATTTGTTTTGGTGCTGTTTAAAGTTATATAAATGCTAGGTTATTCGTGAAAAAAGACTCAAATTATTTAGTATTACAAATAATGAATATTTTCTGCGAATATTAATAGAATCACGTGTGACCAGAAATGGAGGATCATTAGCCATGCACTACTCACCCTCAACTATCCATCATTTATGAACCGTCACGTATCATATCCAATCATTGATTGTTAATAAAGGATTAAAAATGGGGAAGGAATAGCCACGCCTTTCTATAAGCTAGCTTCCTATGTTAGTTAATCAGCTAGGGGGGGGGGTTAACAAATGAGTGGTTTTAATACCATACTTCTCTTTATAGACTACGAAAGCTTGATGATTTCAACTTCTAAAACATTAAAATATGCATTTTAATGGGAAAAATACTTTGAAACGGGAGACTTCAAGCAAATGAAAGGCAACATTTTTTTAAATAACACATATATATTCGCAAAGTTGTTTAAAAATTATAATAAATAAAAATATGTTTACATAATTCTTTAAATTAGATTTTAAATAAGGGAGGCTCAGCTTTTTAGCCTTAATGGACGCTACACCACTGGCATTTATAGACAAACACATTTTATTAGGTACCAACACAAACGCCGCGCTACTCGCTAAACATCGTTCCGAGAGTATCCTAGTCCCACAGCTTAGTTACAGTCCCGGTAGTTATTCTTGCGGTTGCAGTTACTCAACAACAGTTCCTATCCATTATATTACGTAGGGCGAGATAGCCCAGTGGTTAAAGCTCGGAAATTGCACTCGGAAAACCCCAGTTCCATTTCCAAGCTACCCAAACTATAGATATTCTACTACGGCCCAATCTATTCTCGGGCCTACGCGAAGTACGGGCATGTTAAATCTGCGGGTCCAAAAGTCCTTCCAAAAGTTTGGTAGCAGGAAAAAAAAAAGAGTACGGTCACCGTGAATATCGCTACTACTGATCCCATCCAAATTGAGTCGATTAAGGACGTGACCCGTCCCCTGAGTTGAGCTGAGACAAAGTTGTACGACAGCAAAACGGGTCACATTTTAGCCAGACCAATGAACAATAAGCAAGTGTCCGACCATTGGAAAAAATATTATACTATGTATATAAAGAAAGCAAAAATGCGATACGGACGTCAGCTGGTATCCGAAATGAGAGCGCAATACAACTAACTTTTACTTTTAATTAAAAAGATTCAAGGATTATTTTTTTTCTATTGCATTGTAGTATATAAAAAAAGTCATGCGTCAAAAACACTCGAATTTTTTTTTTCAATCTCCTTTTCCTTGTGTTTTCGATACAATTGTATTGCCGAGCAATTGCCACTCGACACGACAAACATGTTTATTTTCAATTCAGAGTCCCGAACACGTCATGGAGCTGTCAACCCTGTGCAGAAAATGACAGCATCGGCACAAATGGGAATCTTCAAAAAAACAGTAAAAAATATAACGAACCTATCTATCAGTGAGAAACGAGGTCCACGTCAGCGACAAAGAGCTATTTGGAGCGACAATGGCTGGCTGCGCCATTCAAAGCGCGAACTCATAATATTCATTACACAAAAATGTGCTGTATCGGGTGCGATATGATATTATAAGTGGTTTGGAATGAAAACAAAGGGGCTCCGCTTCCAGATATAAATCCCGCCAAATTGGGGGCGGACGGAAATAGCTGGCTGTCACCGGAAGGCACCTGTCAGATTGTGAAAAGGTCGATTTGCGCCATACCACTATTTTCGGGTTCACTTGACGCGTCTTTGGCTCGAATGTAAATCTAGAAGAGATGTGCAAGATTGATTTTCCTTAAATTAAAAAATGGCAAATCAGGGTAATTGTTTCAACGACGGTTTAATTAATGGACGAGGTTTTAAAAATGCTTTTAGCGCGAGTTCCGGTACAAAAATTAATATTTACACGGTTGCTAAAACTCTATAGAGTATGAAAAGAATTTTATATTGTTAAAATTAGAGAGCTATTCATTAAGACGCAAATAAGTAGTAATTGGGAAAACATAACAGCAGTGGCGTGTGGTGAGCGATGAAATAGATTAAAGATTCTCAACCTTTCCATAAATGCATACTACCAAAACCAAAATTCAAACATTTCAGTACCACCAACGAAAATATGTCTTGTATACAAACAGGAAGTCAGAACTAGAAACAAAGACTAAAGACATAGAAAGTAATTTAATAGTTATTGTCACATATTTATATTTCACTTCTAATAAAAAAAATAACAAAAATAATAAATATTAGCATATAGGATTAACAATATGATCAACAAACAATATATGATTATTGATTAGCAATACGATAAACAAAATCATTTAATGAGATCCTTGTGTTTGTTTGACAGACATTAGTTTCTTATTATCTTGTTCAATTTTAATTTGAAGGCAAGTTTGTCTCCAATTTGAGTTTAGTTCTCTTTTTTCTTCCAGAATTAAAGAAAATCGTTCCTCCATAAGCACGTCGAACAAAATGCCAATTAAAAATATAATTCCTCTTTCTGAAATATCTTAGAAATCTATCTCCTGAAGTTTATTAAAGAGTTATTATTAAAATCATCCATTAAATTTACATCACGTGAAATATCAATGAGTTGCGATTTGCAATCAGAAGATAGGTATTCTGCTAATGCTATAAATTATCCACGTCCCACAATAGCTATTTTCTGGAGTACGATTGAGAACCGCTGGAATAAGTGAATATGCCATATTGCAATATATCTCAAAAGTGTAGAGTATGTATGTTTTATAACATTCAATATGTTTTATAACATTCACAATTTTATTCGATTATACTGCAAAAAAATTAAACAAAATTCACTCAGTAAAATATTTATTTGGCGAGAATTGAAAATGCGGGGTGGGGAGGTCCGAAAAGTATAGAGAAATAGATCATATCCTTTCAACATATGTTTTTGTGAATATTGTCTAATATTTGACATAGCCGTTTTCATATTATTGTCCGCCAAATATATTTTTATTTAATATCGTCTGCTTTTGTTTTATTTTAATATGAAACTTCACCGTTTCAATTTCAGAATTCAGATCTGTATCAGATTTTTACACATGTTGTCAAAATGGCGATAACGACAGAACGTTCAAAAGATAAAATTATTAAAATTTGGTGTTTAAAAGAAAGTGAAAAGAATGTTAGAGGCATTTCAAAGATGTTGAACAGATCCATAAGCAGTATTTACAAAGTGTTTACCTCTAGTGATGAATGGACAATCAGAAACCTCAACTAGTGGACTTTCAAAGAATATCGTCTACAAAAAAATGGCTCGAAAGTCATGTTTGATACACAAACATAAAACATATTGACTGCAATGGACCAGACGTCTTATGGCGAAAAGTGGCTTTCGGTTATCTTTAGTAATGAAAAGACGTAGAACTTGGATGATTCCGATGGATATCCATATTATTGGCAAGACTTAAGAAATGAATTGAAGAGTATTTTCAGCAAGCAGCAGGGTTTATCATGGTCTGAGGTGGTTTTGGATTTAATATCTAAACTTCCTGGCATTTTTAAACAGAAAAATGAAGTCTGGGGACTATAAAAAAAATCCTTAAGGACAATTTAATCCTATTTGAGTTGCTGGGACTCAGATTGCGTTTTCCAGCAAGATAGACCATTGATTCATAGCTCGAACTTAACGAAAGTGTGCTTAGAGCAAAACAATGTCAAAGTTTTGGACTGGTCAGCGCTTAGCCCTGATTTAAATCCCATAGAAAATTTATGGGAAATACTAAGTCGGAAAGTTTATGAAAATGGGAGACTGTTTTGGCATTAACTGCCGTGAAATGAACAACTTCATTAACTATGATGATTCTAAATGTGGACTGTATTTATTCGACATCCAAACTAATTGCAAACGTCTGCTGCAGACTTTTCAACTTACAAGTGCGGCATGATACGTCCAATTGCAGTTCAAACTACAAAATACTTCATTGCGGTCGTCCGTCCTCCCTTCCTCCGTTTCTTGCTTCTTCGCCTCAGCTCCTCCTGGCTTATGGCTTCCTTCTTTTTTTCTACTCGAGCCTCCGAATATACTTACGTTGCCACGGGCACTTCGAGCATCGTAGAAATGCGTGCACCTCGGTATTCAAATTAGACCAAATTTGGTTATGCAAAAAACCGATGGACAGGAAAAGTGCTTTTGGCGCGTAAGCCACAACATACTGCCCGGCGTTGAAATGTGATTTCAGCACAACCTATTTTATACAAAACATATGAAATAAAATATGAAAATCTAATTTTCAAATCTGAACTTATGAAACAGCTTGCAAATCTTAAATTATAATACAGATAATAAATAAGCAAAATTTACATTTTTTTCAAGAGATAATACACAGCAAACTTTTGCAATTGATCTTTTGATAAGTCCATTTTTAGTTCTTATCAGCACCACACGAATATTACCATCAGATCCTGGAAATGACCTGTTCAATTCGGCCAAGTAACCACTTACAAGGTGGTAAGTTGTCTTCCCTGATGACAACCAATGTGTCACAACGGGAATTCCGAGGGCATCAAAAGTCGCAACGGATTCCCGCCTGACACGGCAGACCGAGAAAGTCTAACTTTCTCAGGAAATTTCTAATACCCAGGTTCTAAACACACCTCCCGTCAATTGGAAGAATTCCAATTGATGACCTGCGGAAAACCCAACCAAATTCCAAAACAAACAGAAAAACACTTTTACCTTTAAGAACTCATCCAAAGCTGAAAAACATAAGTCTACACAATTTCTACATAAATAAAAACACAATTTAAGTTCAAATCTAAAATTTATTAATTATTTAAGAAAAGGAGTTTGCATAACACATACAATTTCTGATTTATAATCAACTCTAAACCACTGGACCTCTTCTACCAAAAATCATCGGCTCTTTGCCGGAATTTAAATATCAATTCAATAAATCATTAATTACATATTAATACACATATTCAATCATATTAACTATAGTATGGTCATGGAGAGAAATCACACACTCGAGGAACGCTTAAGGCTTAATTATCAATTTAATTCAATTCAATTATTTTACTTCATGGAATTAATTTAGTAGCATTTTAGCTCAGAAGATCTTGAGGAAACATCAGGCGGTTCAGTTCGCCGGAACACGAGACAGTCGAGGCAGCAGCCTCCAATTACCGAAAAGGGTCGCTTACCTCCATATCGGGAAGGACTCAGAAAGGTTGAAGTCATCACATCCGCTAGAGTTCCCTCGGGGAGAAATCTTCCCCGACCAAGGAGATGTGGCAGGCAGGCAATTAGCATACAAGCAACGACCCGCACAGGGCTCAGGCTTCATCTCGGGCTCCAATCGAAGCGGTCTCCAGGCATCCGGAACAGGAGGTTCCCGGACGGTCAACGGCAGCAGCAAGCGTCGAGGCTCGGCATCAGCGAAGTCCCAGTCAATGCAGTGGCGATGGTAGCGGCAGTGGCATCTCCCCCGACCCCCACAACACGGTACCTCTACCTGAGGGTTAAGTCCCGAGCCGACGTGGGTTCGACGATGTTTTCCAGGGAGAGAGCCCCGAAACAAGAATCTCGCAGCATTTAAACACTCCGGGTGGATCCAGGACCCGGCCAATTAAAATTTAAGAGGGGCTCACATCTTCACATTTCCGCCAATCCAAAAAGGCTTCCATTTCAAATACATCCAGGGATCCGCCCCAACAAACGGCAAAGTACAAGGCACGTGCAGCGCCACGTGAAGCCAAGAAGAGCAAAGACAACTGTCTCCACCCGCAAACAAGTGCGACCTTGAGCGACGTACGTTGTTCCTTGAGTGTGAAAGAATTATTATGGAATAAAAATGGCCACGATTCAATACAGATTCAAATAAATTTAAATATGGTAAAATATATACAATGCCATGAGGGTTCCGGGACACAGATTAATTAAATATTAATATAAAAGTTTAAAAAGTATCTTAATTATATAATTTACAAAAGAGTGACGAATTCCGTCACGACAAATGCGTCATTTTGTACATTGTTCTTTTTAAAGAACCACTTCGCTCTTTGCTGTAAATTATTTAAATAATCTCTCTGCCAGTGTTTCCAAATCACATGTACGAATTTTTTTGTTCTTTACCAGCGAGATAGATTATTGTCAGCTATCTCCGAAAGATTACGTTCTACAGTTGCGTTTATGGGTCGGCCAATTAAAAAATGTCCCGGTGTCAAAACCTCATGATCTTTAACATCAGTAGACAAGGGAGTTAACAGCCTTGAATTGAGAATTTCTTCGATTTGGGAAGTTATTGTGGTAAATTCTTCATATGTGAGTTTACAAATTCCTATCGTGCGTTTCAAATGGTGTTTGAAGGATTTACTCCTGCTTCCCACAACCCACAGAAATTTGGAGAACTAGAAGGGATAAATTTCCAACTTATTCCTTCATTGGAAAGATAATTGGCAATGTCTTCACTGGGATAGCTAGTAATCGAATGTTGTCTTTTTAACTCTGCGTTCGCTTCAATCAAGTTGGTTCCATTGTCACTAAAAATTACTGAACTCTTGCCGGGTCGTGCAAAGAATCGTTTCAAACTTGCAATAAATGCCGATGAAGTCAAATCTGACACAACTTCCAAATGAATGGCCTTTGTCACAAAACAGATGAAGATGGCAACGTAAATTTTTGATAAAGATCCTTTTCTCTGATTTTTATATTTTATATAAAATGGACCGCAAAATGTCGGCCCCACTCAAATCAAAAGGGGCTTCAGGATTTACCCTTTCAACTGGCAAAGATCCCATTATATGTCTTGCATTCACTGGTTTGTTGCGAAAGCAAACAATGCAGTTATATACAACATTTATCGCCGTATTTCTGCCATTTAATAGCCAATACTTCTGTCGAACACAGTATAGGAGTGTTTGGGCACTGAAGTGTAAATTTATCAAATGATAATATTGCATAATCAAATAAGTTAACCGATAGTTACGAGGAAGTAAAATAGGGAACACTTTATCTATGCATAATTTTGCCTTTTCCAGACGGCCACCTACTCTTAATACGCCTATGGGGTCTAGAAAGGGATTTGAATTCCTCAGTTGGCTGCTTTTCAATGATTCTTTAATGCTTAACTCTTTTATTTATCTAGAAAATTCTGATACCTGAACAGCCTTTACTAACTGGTCTCGAGCTCCTTTCAACTCCTCAGTAGTCAGATGACCTGTGCGTCTTATCTGGTTCGTAAGATTGAATATAAACCTTAAAATATAACTTAGAATTATAATTAATTTCATGTAACTATTACTCGAATCAAGGAAATTATTCCAGAATAAATTGTCTGTTGTGGAACTGACAGTGATGTTCGAAAGTTTTTTGAATGCATCCAAGTACTGCGAGTCTGTGGGGAATTCAACTGTTTCTTCCTCTAGTGCGGTAGTTTCCGGTTCCTGAAGAAACATTGGGCCATCCCACCACAGTTGCATGGTTGAAAGTTCTTGACGGTAACTCAAACTAGATGGCACATGCCGATTCAAACTTGATGGCACATGCCGTCAAATGCAATCTTGTGCCAAAGTTTGTATTTTTGTGACTCGATTATAGCCACAAAACTTTTTAATTGATGAGGTGGTGTCCGAATCCAAGTTAACGAAATTGTGGAATCTGTATATAGAATTGTAACATCTAAAGGGATGTTCAATGATTGCTGAACCTTTTACATTAGCTGTGATGCTAACAAACAAACACACAATTCGAGTCTAGGTATTGAGATTGTCTTTAGTGGGACTACTCGAGATTTGCTAGACACTAGTTTGACCGATGCCATGTTGTTTAACGAGATACACTGAACATAAACTGTGACACCATAAGCTGCTTCTGAAGCGTCCGCGAAACAGTGTAATATGAGCTTTTTACAATTGTCAGAAAGAATCCAACGTGGAATTCGTAGCTCTTGAATAGCCTTTAAAGAAGCAACAAATTTTTACCATTCTAATGCAAGAGGTTGAACTAAAGGTTCTTCCCAGTTCAATTTCTGTAGCCAAAGTTTTTGTAGAAATATTTTAGCTCTGCATACAACAGGACCTAAGAGACCTAGTGGATCGTATAAGTGAGCAATAGCCGATAAAACATTTCTTTTGTTAACGACCGATTCAATCTGAAAATCTACTTTAAACAGAAATTGATCTTCCTCGGGTTGCCAACTCATGCCTAAGGCTTTTACGATTGAAGGCTTATCTACATGAAAGCTCCATTCTTGATTCGAATTTAAGGAACTATTAAAAGGATTAGGTGAATTAGAAGTCCACTTGTGCAGTGACAATCACCCTTACTGAAGAAAAGCCATTAATTCATGTTGTATCTTTTGCTCTGCCTCTAGATTTTGTGCTCCAGAAAGAACATCATCCATATAAAAATCCCGCATAACAATTTCCGAGGCTAATGGAAAGTGTAAGAATTCATCTTGAGCGAGTTGTCTCAAAGTCCTAATGGCCAAAAATGGGGCACATACTGTTCCATAAGTAACCGTCTTTAACCTGCAAGTAGTAGGCTTTTCATTCGCATTGCGAGCCCATAAAATTCTAAGAAAGTCTCTTTGAGAGGGTTCAATAAGAATTTGTCGAAACCATTTTGTAATGTCTGCGGTAAATACAAATTTATATGTTCGAAATCTTAACATTATATCAAAAATATCTTCTACGACGTCTCCCTTTAATAGGAAGTCATTCAGTAATTTACCCGTTGTTGTGGGTGATGATGCATTAAATACTACTCGAAGTTTTGTAGTTGTCTTATCAGGCCGGTAAACACCGTGGTGTAGAAGATAATAATAGTTTTTAGGAAGGATAGTTTCGTCTACTTTTTCCATGTGATCCAATGCTTCATATTCCAGTATGATATCCCGATAAAGCTCCAGCATTGGAACATTTTTAGACAATCTTTGATGTAATCGCTTCAACCTTGTTTCTGCGATAAGTTTCGAATCTCCCAAATTATGCAATTCCTGCTTCATGGCCATTTGAACTATGTAACGACCATCCATGTCGCGTCTGTGTGTAGCTTTGTAATGCGCTTCACAGTCTTCAACTTCCTTACTTAAAATGCGTTCATTTAAATTTACGTCTTCCAATTTCCAAAATTTCTCTAGAGTGGTTTCAATATTGTTGACTTGAGATGTAAGCTCGCAATAACTAGATGCTTGATTGTAGCTTTCAATGTAGCCACTTTCAATATAACCAAAAACAGTGTTTTGAAATATGAGAGACTTTAACGAAGTGCGAATTTGTTCGCCTCTAACAATCTCTAATGTTTCTGCTCCAATCAGCATGTCAATTTTTGATGGCTTTTTAAAACTTGGATCCGCTAACATGAATTGCGAAGGAATTCTTACATTTTATATGTCTATCTTTTTTGCAGGAACAATATCTGTAATTTTCGGAACAACTAAAAAATTGAATTAGGCCGAAAATAAGCTATTACCATTTGTTATGGTAGCAAATACTTGCGATTTTATCATTATGGTGATCCCACCTAAGCTTGAAACTGGACTGTTTATTTTTTCCTTTCTTAATCCTCCATAATTAACAAATTCATTCGTTACGAAATTTGACTGCGACTCATCATCTAAAATTACTTTTGCATTTACAAATTTTCCTGAGTTATTATGAACCCATAAAACTGCTGTCGAAAGTAAAATAATTTTCTTTGTCGATGCGAGGCATGCAGAAAGTGTATTTGTAACTTCGATACTATCTTCATAATTTACATTAAGTCGTTCTGCCGTCAACGAGTCTGGGGTTTTACTGACCACCATTCCTCCCCCCCCCCGGGGCGGGCCACCCAAGATGGTGGTTTCGGATGTTGGCTCTGTAGCCTTGATCCTCCAAACTGGGGGGTAAATTAATCCGGGGGTATCTCAACCTCGCTGCTGATGACTCACGGATGCAATCGCGGAAGTGACGAGGCAGTCCCCGGACTCTTCCAGGTGGCCGGATCACGGGACTGTGGCTATTTATGCCCTGAGCCCAGGTCTGGCCGGTGACCGGAGTCGGGCCCGGCAGGCGCCTTCGGCCCCTGCCCGGTGAATGATTCCGCCGTGTTTCGCGATCGAGGTTGCGGCTTTGCTGGAAAAGAGATGAAGTGGTTGCGCCTCGATGTCCCACTGAATGCTATAAACCCTAGTTGGTTAGCAGGGCTCGCAGGTATGTACTCTGACCACCATTCCTTGCGTATATAACGCATTGAAAATCCCAGTAGTGTGATAGTGAATTGTACTTTGATTTTCATATGTTACAAACATTCTTCCACTGACATTAAGCAACTTTATGACTACTACTAATTTATACACAAGGAATACTTCTTAATGAGCTCATAACGTTCCATTGGAGTGGCTGCGAGAAATGACTCACAGTTGAAAACTGTGTGCGGTTTCTTACAAATAACAGAAGTCGACGTGTTTGTGATTTTTGTTACTAAGCTTTTAGTTTTACCATTGTGAGGAGAATGAACTTTCGATTTGAAGTGAAATGCTTTACTTTGAATATTTTCTAGGTTTTGGCATCTGTTTTCTAGAAATTATGAAATGTGTTCCAATCCGTTAAATCGGTAGAGGATAATGACATTTCAAATTGTTTGCATGATTCCTTATCTATTTTTTGAAGCACAATATTAATTAACATAATTTCACTCAACTTGTCTAGTTCTAATTGCATGGATTTTAGTGCTCTTAAACGCTTCTGTAATTGATCAATTAATGATCGCAAATCTTTGGCGGATTCAAAATGCAATTTTTCAATGGATAGCAATTCATTTACATGGGTATTTACTATTAATCTTTTGTTGTCAAATCTGTTTTCAAGGGCTTTAAACAAGGAAAAAAATGTGTCTTCCACAGTTTGTATTTGCTTAGCCGTTCCTATTAAATGTGACTGCAAATAATATAGTTTCTGAGATTCCGAAAGTCGAGCATTTGATGTAACTAAATCATTAAACTGTGATTTAAAATTATTCCAGTTTTCGTAATTACTGGAAAATTTAGACAAAGGAATTTCAGGCAACTTTAAATTTACTTCATAACTTTTCAAATCTTTAGAACTGTTATTGATATCCTTTAAACTAGACAATGAGGTATAAAAACGTTTGAGGCTTACCTCTGTGTTTGAAATATCTGTTTCAATGTCTACTAGTTGGTCCTCTACGCTATCCAAATCTTCGTCAGGCGTAGACTTATAATACTCTAATCGCAGCTCTTCTACTTGACTAAGCAATTTATGTACTTTCTCTACTTTCACTTGCAACACCACTGGTTCCAAATCGTCACTTTCTTCGGCATCAGTGATAAAAGTCTGCAGTCTTTTTATTGCAGTCTTTAATCCACCTCGACGACGATTGAGCATCATTAGTTCTTCGTTCCCCATAATTGCTTGAACTTTATCTTCTTGAATCTACTATATTACTATCCTCAACGAAAGCATCCAAACGAGCTCCAAATCCAGTTCCAAATCCAAGTCCAGGTCCAACTCAAACTCCGGCTCGACGGACCATGTTTTGGCATTGACTGCCGTGAAATGAAAAACTTCAACAACTATGATGATTCTAAATGTGGACTTATTTATTCGACATCCAAACTAATTACAAACGTCTGTTGAAGACTTTCCAACTTGCAAGTGCGGCATGGAACATGCGTCCAATTGCGGTTCAAACTACAAAATACTTCATTGCGGTCGTCCGTCCTCTCTTCCTTCGTTTCTTTCCTCTTCGCTGCCGCTCCTTGTGGCTTGTCGCTTCACCGCCCTCTTTCTCTCTCTCTCTCTCTCTTTCCTCTCGCCTTCTACTCGAGCCTCCGAATGTACTCACGTTGCCACGGGCACTTCGAGCTTCGTAGAAATGCGTGCACCTCGGTATTCAAATTAGAGCAAATTTGGTTATGCAAAAATCCCATGGACAGGAAAAAGTGCTTTTGGCCCGTAGGCCAAAAGCACAGCAAATTGACGCAGCTAACGGAAATTTATCTCCTTCATCACGGCCCAATTGTCTTAGTGTCCTGGTAGCCAAGTATAGAGCACTAGTTATTCCATAGGTGACCGTGCGCAACTGATATATCTTCATCGGATCGTCTTGACTATGTTTTCATAAGATTCTCTGTAAATCTCTTTGAACTGGATCTATTAATATCATTCGAAACATCTTCTTTATATCAGCTGTAAGGGCGATACGATGCATTCGAAATCTTGACATTATGGAAAAAAATCTTCTTGATCTACACCTCCATTCACTTGTAAAGAATTAAGTGACCTGCCGTTCTATGTTGGAGCCAACGCATTAAAGACAATCCTCAATTTAGTTGTGCTCTTTTTCAGGACGATAAACACTATGGTGGGGAATATAATAGACTGATTCGGGTTCGCATCCTTCATCAACTCTTTGCATGTGCCCTAACTCTTCATATTCCCTCATAAATTCTAATACACGAAACTAAGCTCCGGATTCTTGGATAGCCTGTTCCCAAAGCAAAGTTAACCTTCTCCAAGCATTTTCTTTTGATTTTCCCAAGCTCTTGGGGTCTTCCTTTAATGGCCTTTGAACCGACCCGCTTGCTCTCTAACATACGTGTTTTTAAAATGTGTTTCACAAAATAACTCCTCTTCACTTTTTCTACTTGAAACTTTCTCAACTGATTCTATTTGCCAAAATTTTGCAATCGATTGTTCTAAATTATCTTGTTTGGATAAAAAACAATGTTAACGGATTGGGTGCAAGGTAGTTTTCCTGAAACTAAGTACCCAAAACAGAATTTTGCAAAATTATGTGGTCATTAATTTGCATTTTCTCATATTTCAGAACCTTAAGGAAAAGCTCATAGCCTAGCAATAAGTGCATTTTTCCAGGCTTAAAAATTGTTGGATCTGCCAATTCAATAAATTGCGGTAAATTAAGATTAGAAATATCCAAAACATTAGACGGAGTTAAGTCTGTGGTTTTTGGAATTACAAGAAATTCCAAATCCTTTTTAAATTTCTCATTCTCATTCGAAACCACTCCATAAACTTCCGATTTTATGGCATTTATGGTGTCATTTATTCCAGACACTGGTGTATAAGTTCTTTCTCTTTTTAACCCCAAAATATTTGCACACTCTGAAGAAATCATATTGATCTGGCTAGCACTATCTAACACAGTCCTAAATTTTTTCCTTTCTCTGCTTGAATTATAAACATAAATAGCATCCGTGATCAGCAAAACTGTTGATTTCTTCTTTAATATATTACTGAAGCTTTAAAGATGGGGTAAAAAAGGGGAATCTGCTACAGTTTCGTTTCTACTTAGCGATACTGAGTCATAATGAAAATTATTGGCATACAATTCATTTTCTTTATGAGGTTCATTTCGTCACCTACTTTTTTCCATTGACGCCTCTCCAAGGCTAGAAGAGCGATGTAAAAGCGTATGGTGCTTCTTTTTACATATAGTACAGGAAAATTTTGAAATACCTTGAGAAGCTATGTAAGATCTGTTCAAACAATTGATACAAAGTTTATGTGCTCTCACAAATTCTAAACTTTTGGGAACATCCGTATTTTGAAAGCCACTACATTTATTTAAGTAGTGAGAACCTCTGCATATTAAACATTTCACATTCTATCATTTGCATAAATGATGAAACTTTTAGTTTTGATAGGCGGAGAAGGTATAGTTTTATTAGATGGGACGCCTGAATTTCGGTTAATGCTTTTAAGCACTAGACTTCGCTTTTCTAAAAATTTGTCAAATTTCGGAACATCCGTTGTTTCCAGTGTAGATTCGAACTGTTTCTGTGTTTCTCGGTCTAGTTTTTGTAATAATATATTAAATAATACTATATCAGAAATATTCTTCCTGTCAAACTCTAACACTTTAAGAGCTCTTTTAAGTTCTTCCTTAGATTATCTACTAAACTACGCAGCTCTTTAGCAGATTCATGTTGTATTTTCTCGTAGTTAATTATGGCATGAATATGAGTACTATCTATAATTATTCGTTTGTTTTCAAACCTTTCAACGAGAGCAGTAAATAATGAATCGAATGTGTCATCATCAGTTTCGATTTGTTTTGCTTGACCCTTTAGGGTAGAACGTAAGTAATAGAACTTCCGAGTTTCAGTTAGTTTTTCATTTTTTGATATTAAATGTACAAACTGGTCCTTAAAACTGCTCCATTCCTCATATCTGCCATAAAATTGTGGCAACGGAATTTCGTGAAGTTTGATAAAATTTCATTTTGGTAAGCATTTTTAAACGCTGTAATACTGAAGAATACCATTCATTTAAGACAAGTGCAGACATACCTTAACATCAAAACCTGATTATGTCCTTTGCATTTTTAATTTAATTTAAACAGCAAAATTAACACATCGTTATCTACATAAGTTACAAAACAAAAAAAACAAATAATAAAAAATATCAGCAAAACAAATAATGAATTATAAACATTAAATGGACATAGGTGGTAGGAAATTGTTTAATTTGTTCTATATAGCATTGTTTGTCTTTGTAAGAAGTAACATTGATATTTTTGTCCTGCTTGTTGTAAAGAACCTTAGGAAGTAAGGGGCAATAATTCATGTGGCGCTGTGTTAAGTAGTCCTGCATTGCCTGCATTTCTAAGGCAAAAGACCTAAATATAAATTATTAACGAAATACAAAGTAGAACTGAAAATGAACTTACGCGTTCAAAGTTATTTTACTAGCGACACCTATATATAATTCTCATGGCATTATGGCATTTCGATCAACATATATTCAGAAGGGTATGCAAAGTACGTATGGGCGGGACCGGAGGCGGAGCCAATGTGACATACCACATATACGTAGAGCTCCTCTACTACAAGCTGACTTATCAAGCATATTGAAGCCCACCCTTGCTGGAAGAGCCATCCATTAGCATTAGCTCTATTCGCATTTTCACTTAAGTATTATTGAAATAATTATGAGTGGTTGTTCTGTACCGAACTGCTCTAGTCATTCTAGAAACGGTTTTGGGCTATTTCGCTTTCATAGAAACTAAAAAAGAAGAAAACAATGGCTAATAAATAGTCGGCGCGATAATTGGATACCCGGTACTGGAGCATACTCGTGCGAGGCAAGTTCTACAATATTCTAATTGAAACTTCTTTTTTTATATAAAGTATTTATTTTAAACACTTATTTTATAATTTTTGTAACTGTAATATGTATTATTAATAATTTTTAGTTGTTTTAGTCTTATCTTAGGACACTTAGTTTGCAATGTAAACATCACCTTGAATGCATTATACTGTCTTCAAAACCTAAAAGTAAATAGCTTCAAATTATACATATATATATTAAAGATTTATTCCTGTAACAACAATATCTTTCAAGTTTCATACACTTTGTTGTATTTTTAGATCATAATGAATCACAGAATTGGTGAATTCTACTATCAACAAACTGTCGCCAAGTGGAAAACTTGCCATGTTATAGTAATTATGCAAACATAAGCTAAAATGGTAAATAAATCGAAATACGTTTATCATAAAAGGTTTTTTTAATAGCATGTGTGAATGTTTGCCTCACATATTTGAAAGTTTGTTAACTACTTTGTACTTTGTACTTTGTAGAGGAAAATACTAATAATAACCCTACTGAGCTCGGCTTTTTTCATCAAAGATTTTCAAACAATAGTTGTTTATTAAGTAGCGATTATGATAAACGTATTTCTATTTATTTACCATTTTAGCTTATGTTTGCATAATTACTATAACATGTCAAGTTTTCCACTTGGCGACAGTTTGTTGATAGTAGGATTCACCAATTCTGTGATTCATTGTGATCTAAACATACAACAAAGTGTATAAAACTTGAAATATATTGGTGTAACAGCAATAAATCTTTAATATATATATATATAGCTTCAAATTATATATATATGTATAATTTGAAGCTATTTTCTTCTAGGTTTGGAAAACAGTATAATGCATTCAAGGTGATGTTTACATTACAAACCAAGTGTCCTAAGATAAAACTATAACTAAAAATTATTAATAATTCATATTACAGTTACAGAAATTATAAAATAAGTGTTTAAAATAAATAATTTATTTAAAAAAGGAAGTTTCAATTTGAATATTGTAGAACTTACCTCACATAAGTATGCTCCAGTACCGGGTATCCAATTATCGCGCCGATTATTTATTAGCCATTGTTTTCTTCTTTCTTCGTTTCTAGAAAATCGAAATAGCCTAAAATCATTTCCAGAATGATTAGAGCAGTTCGGTGCAGAACAACCATCCATAATTATTTCAATAATACTTCCTAAAGTGGAAATACGAATAGAGCTAATGCTAATGGATTGCGTTTCCAGCTACGGTGGGCTTCAATATGCTTGATGAGTCAGCTCGTATATAGAGGAGCCTTACATATACGTAACGAGATATGTCAATCAAGAAGCAGAGATTCACGCCAGGTAATTTAGCTGGATATAATTTTTTAAATAATTTGAAGTTTTTCATTAATTTGCTATTTATGTGTTCTAAAACACGGAGAACATTTAAAACATTTAATTTTTTTGTCTTTTTGGAAGCATTTTTTTTTAAACATTTTTATGTAAGCATCTTTTCTATTTATGTATGTATAATTATCAAAACTCGTTCAAACTACGATTCGTATTTGAGCACATAGTGTAATTTCTTAAATATTTCAGCGAACTTTGTTTTTTCCTTTGGATTAGGTGGATTTTAAAACAGCTGATTCATTGTAAATTTATCTTGCTCGCATTTTTAAAATCATTATAGTCATCAGTATTATTTTGGGTTGTATTCGAGTTCCTCTTACTTTCAAGTTTTCTGTGCCTGGCCATTTGAAAAAAAAAAAAACTTTCAAGTTTTCTACAACATATTTAAAGCTTGCAAACATGAATATCAAATATTTTCATTCTGTTTTTAATCTTTTCTTGCCACAATTACAAATGACAATTAATAAATAGTATTGCATGATTCATGTATGTAGTTACAATATTTTACAACTACCTAATATTTCACCCACTGCATTCTATAAACAATGGCGCCCACTATTACCCCTTAATCTGTTGCTTGTAGTACACTCCAAAATATTTAATATAATATACCATTAAAGTATTGATAAATATACCACTTAAAGCATTGATAATCTAAATTACGAGTTTAATTTTTAATAAATTAGAAGCCGGCTGCATGGTTGCATTTAAAATATCAGTCCCCATAGGAATTCATATTGTTGTGGCATATATCAAGTTTTCTTGCTGCCATTGCAGGTATTAATTAATCCATGTTGATAACATGTTTTTTTTTTAATTAAAATATAAATATCCCTTACTTCATATTACGCTAAACGAATGAGTACTTAGAATGTTAACGATATTGTACACAAATTTTTGTTCAGAAATTATTTTAAAATTGTGATTTATGTACAAGGATAACTAAAACGTGTAAATCCATGAAAGTAGGAAAGTCAAATGTGTTTTTTTTTAACTACACTAAAGATCTACATGCACAATGATTTAAAAACAAATTATATGCATCCTGAGATTGTTATTTAAAAACATCATATCAATTTCATGCCATATCATTTCAGGCATAATTAGAGATGTGTATCGATAAATTTTCCATTTTTATTTCATTTTAATAGATTTGAAAATTAACTCATTTTATACTGCTTTTAAAAACAAAGTAACTTTACATGTCTTTGATTATTTAGTTTTTTAATTTTGAGGAGGATGGATCAGTCATGATAACAGTCATGATGACAAATCAGTCATGCATAAATAATTTGGGAGGATAGAAAACCGGAGTTCAATATTTGCAAATGTAAAGTTTCATGATATATATTTTAGCTAAGACGTATAGTGGTGCCAGATTATTGGATGTCGAACTAAAATGAGGTAAGAAATTAAAAAAGATTAATTTAAAACAAAATATTGAGCAATGAATATATTTTTTTCCAAAAGCATTAGACAGAGTGGATTACACTGTACAGTACGTGAAAAACATTTAAATTCATTTATATATTATAAAGTAAACTTCGATAAACAGAAATCTGCCTACAAAAGCATTCTGTCCATTATAATAAATATACCTTAGTACAGCTGAATGGACCTAAACATAGCCGCCGTCAGAAATTTGGGGCATATGTCCTCCTTATTTTACAAGTTATTGATCTATTTTCACAAAAGGTTTACACAACAAAGGGCCAAGGTGGGGAAACAGTCCATGCTTTCAAATTTTAAAGCTCTTAATTAAAAATTTTAAATGCTTTAAAAAACTTTAAATCTTTGAAAGTGCATCAATGTTATTGTTGTAATAATAGATTGATCTGATAAGCAATGTATAATGTTTTGTTTACTCACAATTATTTTTTCAAAAAATGTAATTTTCACGTTAAGTTATTTTTTTCATATGGCGAAAATTTAAAAATTATTGTTCTGTTTTTAAATCTCAACAAATGATTCCAATTAGAGGCAAAATATTACAAAAACTTTATGCATAAACAAGTCACGACTGAATGAAAAAAATGCATCAAACACATCTATAGTCTGTGACGTAATACATGTTATATGGTTTGTATTTTTACAGAGAACGTTAGACGAAATCTTGAAGAGATCAAAAATAGTTTTTAACATATTGCTGACTGACTGTTTCAAGCCAAAGCTATTCCGTGCAGTGGGCTATGTTTCGACAATTGAAAATAAAATCAAAACATCTAAATAAGCTTCAATAAACTTTATTTACACAGCATGTGTTGAAATTAAACTTACTACATATATTTAATAATTTTTTCAAATACGGTATACTGTAAAGCATTTACTTATGCAATGATACACAAGTTTTACAAACATATTGAGTTCTGCTGCACTTTCCTTTGGAAGAGCATACTCTACATACTCTGGGATTCCCCCCTTCCCAAGTAGCAATATATTTTAAATATACCATGGTGACATGAAAACACGGTGACTAGTCAGCAATATTTGTCCATGTAAACATGAGTATACTGATGACCTGTCAGCAAAGTGTTAGTCACAAATGATTTAGTACTACATTTCAAAGGAAGATTAATGGAAAACGGCATCAAACATACATATTCCACATGTATAAGTGCTGTTTTTTGGCACATTAATGACAAAAACAGAAGATCCCGCAAAAATTACTTATTAATACATTTGCTATTTATGTCGAATAGAGGTACTAACTCCACAACCTTGACATATACACACATTTCTGCACCTGATAAATTTAGTGCCCAAAGGGGAGTGTGACCCCCCCCCCCTTGACCTCCCCTATGGGTGACCATGACTTCATATTTAATAAAATGATTGTAGAGTTCATCTAATTTAGGAATAAGAAAACATTTAAAATGTTATATCTTGTATTCATCTTGCATAGGTAACATTTTAAAATCTCATGCATTTCATCCATTCTTTGTATTTTTATGTGAAACTATTTTATTTTATTCACCAATAAATAAAACTTATTGAAATAGAAGTTATGAAAATGCGAACATACCTGAATAATTTTGAAAATCATTATCATGTTTTATTTCTTCCATGCCATGAACAGTGTGCAAATGATTACGAAAATCATCCGACTTCAGTGCTGTAAAATTACAATTTTTTTCGTTACAAACATAATTTGTTTTTTTAGCCACTGGTGAACATTTTTTTTTATGTCTGTAAAAGGTAGATTTACTGGAAAATATCATTTTGCAATTGCACATTTTAGAAAACTTTTCCGTTTTCTGTGAGTTTTTGGCTTGTGAAGTGTTTGGTCCATCGTTAAGCTTTGGATCAATATTCATATTTCTCAAAAAGAAAAAATTCACGAAACTTAAATTTGCCGCGAATGCTAAATAAAAACTCCGCTAACCAGAATCAACGTGTACCCTACGTCATCGGCTACGTCAATCGCATCATCGTCAGTAGTGGTTCCTTGTTGGTCGAATCGGAGTGGTTCCGGTGCTATTTATCCGCTCGTCTTACTTTTTCCTTCATGCTACTAGCATCACGCGTTACTTCTGCTTTTATTGGATGAGAGAGTGTCAAAAATATTGTACTGTCAAGAACATAGTGTGGTAATTGCAGGAGAGAGTCGACCTTGATTCAAAGAAGTAGGATTAAAGGCCGCTAAAAAAACTTTTTCCTGGAGTGGTCAAACTAAAGTATGAGACGTAAAAAATTGACAAGCTTAATGTTTATATTTGTGACCTTAAACGTTCAGAGGAGGGTAAACGACGACGTATACACTCCCCTATGGGCGCCTATGGCAAAGCGCAAATAGAATTTTTCTAGGGGTGCAAATTATGTGATGATATCTACAATATCGACTAGCTTGAAATCTACATTTGTGATCTTGAATGTCCCAAGGGAGAGCAAGTGCACCCCTTACCCTCTCCTATGGGCGCCCATAGAGCTTTTTTCATGGTGACAAACTGAAGGTTGAGGCGTTCAATATCGATTAGCTAACATATCTAACCTTGATCGTCTATGGGAGGGCAGGTGTCCTCCTTGTCCACCACTATGGGCGCCCATGTAACATTCACCAGGAGGGCAAGCTCAAAGATAAGGAGTTCAATATCTACTAGATTGAAGACTACATTTATAACCTTAAACGTCCATGGGAAGGCAAGTTTCCCTTGTGTTCTATTATGGGAGCTCATGGCAAAAACGCCCATAAAACTAACTCCAGGGCGACAAACTCAAGGATGAGGCGTTCCATATTGACTTGCTTGTAATCTATATTTAAAATCTTAAATGTACGCGGTATGGTAAATTCCACCAAGCGTTCCCTTATGGACACCCATGGCAAGGACATCCGCAGAACTAATTTCATCGGCGACAAACTCAAGGATGAGGCGTTCAATATCGACTAGATTAAGACTTACATGTCTAACCTTTAACGTCTATGGGACGGCAAGTGTCATCCTTTACCTCCACTATGGGCGCCCATGTAACAATTTCCAGGAGGGAACTCAAAGATGAAGCGTTCAATATCGACAAGCTTTTAACCTACATTTGTAACATTGAATATCCAGTTCAGCTTAAGTAATCCCTTGCAGTCCTCTACAGGCTCCTATTGCATGGGGTCCCTGCTTATATACTATTGCCCTCAGGATAGAACCTAACGGAGCCGAAGTTTCGATTTCTTCAGGGGTAGTAAGCAGTCTTTCCAGACCCTCCAAAAGTCACTGACATAAAAGGCTGAAACATTGCACACTTGCCATGGAGTGTGGCGCGACAGTCCAGTGGTTAGCGCGCGGGAATTGTACTCGGTAGGCCCGGGTTCGATTCCCGAAACTATCAAAACTGCCGCCTTGTTCACGCGGAGTACGATCACTTTAAACATGTGGGTCTGTAAGTCCTTCCGAGAGGTTGGTGGTAGGGGTAGGAGTGTACGGTCCTTGCGGATGCCTCCCCACTGGGTTCCGGTCTAAATTGGGTGGCACTTCCGGGCCGTCCAAACAGATACCTTACACCTTTCTGGTAGCCGGCCGTTCAATTAGTTGTTCATATCCTCTGGATAAGTTGGACGGTCTGGGTCTTTAACGTTCAACACCTTTCTGGTAGGTCGGACGGTCTGGGTCTCAGCAGCAACAACAACATATTTTGATGAGTTTGTACAACAACACTTGCCATGGGCGCCCATGGGATGTTGAACGTCACGAATATCAAATTAATGAATACTGAACGTCTCGTCCGTGAGATTGTTCCCGCTGGAAAAAGTTCTATTGACGTCCTTGCTATGGGCGGCCATAGGGGAAGGTAATGGAGTACTTGCCTTCCCGCGAACATTCAAGATTACAAATGTAGATGTCAAGCTAGTAGATATTGTGCATCTCATCCTTATGTACGCTCTTGAAAGAAACTCTATGGACGCCCTTGCTATGGGAGCTCATAAATATGTTGAAAGCCACAAACCTAAGTATCAAGCAAATAGATATTGTACGTCTCGTCCTTGAGTTTGCTCCCATTTTAATAAGTTCTACGGTCACCTTTGCTATGGGCGTCCATAGCAAGAGCACCCATAGAACATTCCCAGGCGGTAAACAGAAGGTTGAGACATACAGCATCGACTAGCTTGACACCTACATTTGCGAACTTGAACATCGGCAGGATGGCGTTCCCTCTCACGCTCCCGTATGGGCGCCCATGGCAAGAGCACTTATAGAACTCATTCCAGCTGGGGCACATTCAAGGGCGACAATATCGACTAGCTTGACACCCTATGGGCAAAGGCTTATTTTAAACATCCCGTATGGGCGCCCTTGGCAAGTGCGTCAATAGAAATTTTTCCAAGGAGGGGCATACTCGGACTATAAGGATAAGTCGTACAACATCTACTGGCTTGACATCTACATTTCTGAACTTGAATGTTCACAGTAGGGCAAATGGCCTCTTGCGGCCCCCTATGGGCACCCGTGGTGAGGACGCCAATAGGACTTTTACCAGCGGGGATAAACACAAGGATGTGACTTATAGTATTGATTAGATTAATACCTATATTTGAGTATTATTAATATTATTATATTAATATTGATAAATATTATTGCCCCCTCTAAGCACCCATGGCATGTGTGCAATGTTTCGGCCTTTTATGCCACGGAGACTTTTGGAGGGTCTTGAAATACCTATTTACCACCCCAGGGGAAATCGAAACTTCGGCACCTTTAAGTTCTGTCCCGAGGTACAGCAGGGTCCTTGCAATGGGCACCCATAGGGGAGGCCAAGGAGGAACTTGTACGCTTTCTTGGACATCCAAGGTCTCAAATGTAGGTATAAAGGTAGTCGATATTGAATGTATCATACTTAAGTTTGTCCTCCTGGAAAATATTACATGGGCGCCCATAGTGGACGGAAGAAGCACACTTGCCCTTCCATAGACGTTCAAGATTAGACATGCTATCTAATCGATATTGAATGTCTCAACCTTCAATTTATCCACTATGAAAAATGTTTTATGGGCGTCCATAGGAGAGGGCAAGGAGTGCACTTGCTCTCCCCTGGGTCATTCAAATCACAAATGTAGATTGCAAGTTAATCGATATTGTAGGCATCATCATATAGTTTGCATTCCTAGAAAAATTATTTCTATTTGCGCTTTGCTATGGTCGTCTATCGGAGAGAGAATAACATAATAATGTTCATTTGTAACTTTTACAATAAAAAATGGAGTAACTCCTAATACTAGTACTTTGATATCCTTGAAAAGACTTTAAATAAAAAAATAAATAATATAATATAAAAAAGTAATAAAAAATATTAATAATAAAATAAAAGTTAAATAGAATATATATATATATATATTTTCCAATGGCCATGGTTTGATATTTCATCAATCGCCTATACACCGGCCAGAACCGTGAACCTTTCAGCCGTCACATGACGTTGCCCCGGCGCACCAGTGGGGGTCGAAACACACCGCGCCCAACGACACAACATCCATGCCTGAAGGTGGGACTCGAACCCACAACACGGCAGCCGAACGATCGCTAGGAAACGCTTACCTTGACTGTTCGACCACCGCGTCGGCATATATATATATATGTGTGTGTGTGTGTGTTTACAATATCAAAATCCAACGAATAGACGAATTGAACTGTAAATTTCCACATGAAGGAAGCAAAGAACTTTTATCATTCATCTATCTGCAGCCACACATCTATGTGACGTCACACAAAAAGACAGAGAGAAAAAATAACATTGAAACTAAATCTGTGGGTAGGGCTAAGTCTGTTGAAATTTGCATCTGACGTGTTATCACGTGGTATTTTGGCGGGAGTTCGTTGCGAAGTATAGTTACTTCTCTCCCGAGTGGGTAAGTATCCCAACAACCAATCATAAAACAGAACGGTCGCCTCTACAATCTCTTGGATAAGTATATGAAATATGTGCTTAACTCATAAATGTATTCCTATATTTAATAGCAGACATTTGTTTTAATCATACACGTCTAAAAAAATTCGTAAATGTACATATTTCAAAAATTCACATAATTCAAGGGACCTCATTTATTTCATATTTGTTAATCGGAACCGCAGTAAACTGCACTGTTTTGTTTACAAAACTCTTTTTCTTTTCACATGTCATCGTGAATTTGTTTATTAAAAATTAATATTCCTTCGATTACTTTTGTTTTCCCAAGTTTAAAATGGAACCTATATCTTCTGGTGAGCATTAGTTGTGGAATTATTGATTTACACTTCTTTGCGTCTTTTAATATATTTCATTTTGATGCATAAAATTTTCATCGAATCTTTTCTGAGAAATCAGAGTTGTTCATAAAATCTTTGACAGACCACTGATTTTATATCTACTGTTTATTACGATTAGAAAATTGCCAAATTAAAATGCTTAATGTACATGGCTAAAACTGGGGCACATGTTCTTCCACTTTTGACCACCTTCATGGCCAAAAGTGGCAAGTATGTGGAATTTATTATACCAGTTTTGGCCACCTTTAGAATAAAGCCTAATAAATATTTCTTTACTTATAAAATTCAAAAAGGAACAAATCTTGTACCTTTTAATTTTAAAATATCATAAACTTTTGTAAAATTGATGATTCAAAACAATAGAAGAATAAAAATTTCTAAACCTTCTTGCTTAGTAAAAACCTTAAGATCTATGAGAAAAGAGAACACATTCACAGATTTATTTTTCCGGTGATTCCCGTGGTATAGGTAATTAACCAATGATGGTACATATAATCAAAACAATGTTTATAAAATGGAGGAACAAAATTTATTGGTTAAATAACACATTCAATTGTTAATTATTAGTACAATGTGGCCAAAACAATTGTTGTTACAATGTGGCAATAATTGTTACAATGTGGCCAAAACTGGAGCATTTACCTACTCATTCATTCAGATTCTTTTCACATAGGTGCAGTGTTACTTTCAGGCCTACATTCTTGGGCCTCGGAGACATTTTGTTATCAAGGCAAATGTAAAATTACTATATAAATTATCTAAGGTCAAAAAGTTCCAAAATAAGCACTTTATAGGTTCATTTTTAATTTTGTGTTAATTACTTTTAAAATAGCAAAAATTAAGCACACATCCACAACAGAAGGTCTTTATTTTACTTCCTATAAGACGTACAAAAGTTTAAAAAAAGGCCATAGCGCTTTCGAGCATAAGTACGCTCTTCATCAGTGACTACAGAACCTTTTTTTAAAAACCTGTTTTTTTTTTAACTTTTGTACGTCTTATAGGAAGTAAAATAAAGACCTTCTGTTGTGGATGTGTGCTTAATTTTTGCTATTATAACATCAGACGTGATGCCAAATTATTTATTTATTTATTTACTTTTAGGATGATTAATTTTTATTAGATTAATACATTAATACTACTGCAACTTATGGTAATATAATAATTGTGTATTTAATTTGATTTTCGTCAGTTTTATTATTTAAAATGAAATATATAGTTCTTTATACATAGAGTACAGAATAATACATTTGGACATAATTCCTTCACACATATATTTCATCAGTCACTTTCGCAGAAAAGTCCCATTTTATAATGACTTCACTCATACAATTTTAAAATTTAGTTTCAAATATATTGGATTTATAATCATAATTTTTATATGAAACATCAGTACTTGTGTAGTTTACTGAGCCCCAAATATTTACTACCCAATGAAAAGATAACCAGACAATTATGATGTTTGTGGTACTTTCAGTATGTGATGTCATATGCTCAATTTAAATTAATTGAAAGTAAACTAAAGCTTTTTTGCATGTAAATTATTTATTGAAAGTAAACAAAAATTAAAATAACTATATTGTAAATAAACAATGCTTTTTTCAATTTAAAAATGATTGAAAAGTAGAAAAAACAATAAAGAGTAATAAATTCAAATTACTGAAAAATATATAGAAGTATTTGAATTATTAATTAAGTAAGAGTTTACAAAATATTTTTTTTCAATTTCAAGCTTTTTCCATGACTGCACTGTATTATTAAAGTGAGCGAATTTTGTTATGCTTTAAATACATTATTAAAATATGTATTCTATCATTTTGTGTTCTGTTACTGCTTGCATATTGTTTCATGACGTTCTTCTGGTAATCATTTATTTTCAGATTAAGAGGAAGAAATCTTGCTGAAAGGGCAGCACTTTTCTTTTTAACTTTGCTAACAGGAGTCGGTAATTTACACAAGTACTGAAACATTTATAAAATTTTCAGTTTAGATGATTAACTTAATTTAAATTCATTTGCAGCACACAAGTAACTGATCTACCCTTTTCACATTTTGTATAAAGATACCTTTTTGCAATCACACTTGCCCTTTAAATGCCATGAACTGTCACTACCTAAAATCTAGTGCCTTTTATTTCAAATTCAAATTTATTTATTACTTTATAACTGTATATATATATATATATATATTGTTTTTTTCCCAGTATTGTTTTTCCAGTATCCTTTAAAATTTAAATTATAAATCTGTGTAAAATAATTTGTGAAACATTCACATTCTTTGACTCATTTTTTTTTATTATTATTATTCAGGATTTTTAAGTTCATGCCTTCTAAAAATCAAGCGTTCAAAACTCATTTCCATCCATATAGGGATGAATTTGAAATTTTTTTCAGAAAACAGTATTTTTCTATATAGTAAGGTTATTCAAACTATCCTACAGAATCCTTACATAGTGTTCAAGGATTTTGCAGAATCCTTGGACACTGAATTTTATAGGGTTTTGAAGTTTTTTACATGCCTGCAATATAATCAGCTATTTTATTACTTAAAATTAACTGATCTAATTTGTATGACCGAACAAATTGCAACTTTCTAAGATTAGTACTAACATTTGCAGCATTGTATAGGAACTTATGTATGATATAACTTCAATAATGCAGAATTAACTCTTTAAGGAGCAGTAAGTTAAAACACTTGTATTAGCAAAATAACTGGTACCTAAAATGTGATTCTTGGGTGGGGGAGGGGGGCTCACGGCAAAGGCTTCCATCTCTGACATCAAACCTGATCAAGATACCTTTGTTTGGTTTTTAGATACGATATGGATTTGATGTGTCAGAAAATACAAAAACTACATAGTCAAAATATTTAAGTTGTACTTTATAGAATATAGTATAGAAAAAGTATTGTTTTGATGAAAATTTTTTATTTCAAAATTTTTATGTTAATATGTTTCTGGATCTCCTGAACATGTTTTGACTATTTTTAGAGTAATGTCTCTCTGTCATGTGTCTGTGATCAATTTCTTATATGCACAATAGCTGCCACAAATAGTTATGGATTTTCACAAAACTTATCCAGCTTTATTAATGAAAAATCTGGAACTAGATAGAATTTTTAAAAACTCGAGCAAAAACTTCAAATATATTTATATTTTCAGTATAAGATAAAATTTGACATAATTATACATAAAAGGGGTTATTTATGGCTCAATGATCACAAAACTTACCAGTTTGAATTGTAGTGAAAAATAGCCATGATACAATTTTTCTGTTTGTGACCTTTTCAAGTCCTTTAAAATGAAGGGTAACATATTTACTATAATTATGCTTATTTGAACTAACGATATAGATTTTTCATGATACAAAAATGACACAAAAAGATAACGATACAAAATTTTCTTACAAAAAAACAAAAAAAAAAATTACAAGCTATTTAAAAATGGATTCTGGTAAGAGAAAGTGGAAGTTGAGCCTCACTTCAGTTACTCTTTATTAAATGAATGAATATACAAAATGAATCATATTTATACAATTAGCATCAGTTCTAATATAGATTTTGGTTTAGAAAAATGTAGGAGCCATTTGATCATGATAAATAAATGCATAACCAAAAGCATGAATTATAATATAAACTAAAATCATATCAACATCCATCCAATAAAATGTACACTTGCTGTTCCATAACAAGAAAAGTTAGGAATCATCAAAATATTTTTAATTTGTAAACTAAAAATATCTAAATAATAATCTTTCAACTACTAGTTCTGCTTTAAGTTTGAAAGAACTCTAAATGTGCAGTGGTTTTACCTTGAAACCACATTATAAAATACTGAAAGTATAACTATTATATACCTATTATTACTTTGACAAAATTTGTATTTATAATATCCAGGATGTATACAATAAATGTAGTATTTTTTACAAATACCTTATTTGAAAAAAAAAATAGTAATGAATTTTCATTATTTTTATTTTATAAAAATATGAATTTTCTTGGAGCATAAAAAGTGCATCGAAATTTTGTGTTACAATTTGGCACCACAATATTTTTCTTTGATATGTGCTAACATCTAGAAAAATCATTAAGAGTTAAAAGATTGCTTTTAAACCTTTTATTCAGTTAATGAATAGTTAGATGTATTGGGAGGGGAAAACATATAAAAGTTATGGTTTTGCCATGAAATAACCACCTATACACAAATTTCATATTAAATATGCACAAATTTCTTCTTTTACTTATCACACTAACACTAGATATGTTAGAATATAGATGAACAGAATTAAATTATAATTATTCATGAAATTTGCAATAAATTACACAGCCAATCACATTTTTCGCAACTTGCAATGCGATAAGGAATTTATTTTAGCAAAATCTTACCATTTTTGCTGGCATTAAATAAAAAAATAGTAAATTCTCATTCTTGAAAAATAAATAACTAGATTATAATGTAAAATTCTGCACAAATAAAATATAAGCAGACATAATTTTATTTACTACACTTTATTTGTACAGCTTTTTACATTGTAATTTGGTTATTTACTATATGTACGCAAAGCCACATTTATTCAGGTCTTAATTTTAAAAATAGACATTTCAATTCCTTTTGAACATTTGTGATCTCATTATGTACCTACTTCCCAAAGTCACATAGAAAGTCAGATTACTGTACTATTAATAAAATTGATTGAAAATTTATTTGGAACTAAAAAATGTACCCGACATTGTCCTGGGCCTAAATAAGCACCCACTACTTACTTAAATACTTTCCCTATACCTTGGGTCGGCAACTGGCGGACCTCGGTCCAGATCCGGACCGCAGAAGGTCAAAAACTGGACCGCCAAAAATATTTTGACAGTATAAAATAAATTAATCAAATTATTTAAAAAATATTTTTCTGTATTATAGAAAAATATTTTAGAGTCAAACTTATAGAATCTATAAGTTTGAGCGCCACCCTTATTATTTTTATTTAATGAAATTATTTTTATTTATCAGAGCAGGCATAACTCGAACGAAAGCCTAACGCCACTTTATGAAATTTATCTTTCGGACGGGTCTACTCGGCGGCGGCGATCTTGGACATGGAAGCGCCTCCCCTTTGCGGTGCGGTCCTTTGTTGTGCGCCAGCATACACTTTGACACGGAAACGGTCGTCGAATCACTTCGTCAGTAGTTGTTGTGATCTCGTACGGAGCGTTTTGTTATTGTCGAGGCTTATAACGTTTCTTTTTCATCGATATGGATCCTAAAAAGCATAAAGTCGATAGTGAAAATAGGAAGGTTTTGACTGAGTGGACTGAACAATATTGTTTTGACTGAGTGGACTGAACAATATTGTTTTGACTGAGTGGACTGAACATTATTGTTTTCACTGAGTGGACTGAACAATATTTTTTTGACTGAGTGGACTGAACAATATTGTTTTGACTGAGTGGACTGAACAATATTGTTTTACGCTGCCTGATAGGCCTGAAGCTGTTCCAGTTTGCCTCATATACAACAGAACTGTCGCTCTTGTTAAAAGTGGCAGTTTAAAGCGACACTACGAAACAACTCATCAGCAGTTCCATAAAAATTTTCCTCTGGGTAGTGAAGCTCGTCAAGAAAAACTCCAGGCATATCTAGCTTTTTACAAAAAAAAAAGCACGGTCTTACTAGTTCGCTCTATGAGCGAGCAAGAAAAATCTGCAGAAGCAGCGTTGCGCGTGGGTTGAACGCTTAATAAACACCAGAAGCCATTTTCAGACTCTGAGATGGTAAAAAAATGTATGTTGGAAGTGGCCGCGCCACTTTTTGAAGAGAAAATGATGTTGTTGCCGCAATTCAAGGTATTCCATTGTCGGCAAGAAGCAATACAAGAAGAACCGAAATTTTGGCAGCTGACAATAAAAGTAGTTTGCTCGAACTTCTGCAGAAGGCGCCTTGCTACGCCATAGCACTTGATGAATCATGCGACATTGTTGATGAGGAACAAATGTCTATTTTCCTGCGATTTTTGGATACTGAAAGTAAATCATCTAGGGAAGAATTGCTATCAATATTGCCGTTTAAAGGCAAGACTCGCGGAGAAGATTTATTCAAGACTTTTGATGACTTCATGGCAAAATCAAGCATTAGTGTGGTAAAATGGTGTCTCTTTCAACTGACGGGGCCCGAACGATGATCGCGAAGAAAAGGGACTAGTAAAGAGAATCAGGGATAAGAATGCTGGACTACTATCTTATCAGTGCATAATTCACCAGGCAGCCCTTTGTGGAAAACTTAGTGTCACTTTGAAAGAAGTAATGGACAGCTTGATCAGGTTGATTAATTTTATGAGGTCTCATTCTGCTCTTCAGCACAGACAGTTCAAAGAGTTTCTATTTGAGTGTGATTCGGCGCATTCTGACTTATTGCAATACAATGTCCGTTGGCTAAGTAAAGGTCAAGCGATTGAACGTTTTGGGGAAATAAAAGAAGAAGTAACCTCCTTCTTAGAAAACTTGGATACACAAAAAGCAAGAAACCGTTTGGAGTTCCTAGAAAACGAACGTAATATGCTAGCTGTGGCTTTCCTGAAAGACATCCTTAAACATTTAAATGCGCTCAATACCGAGCTACAAGGAAATGGAAATTAATATGTGATCTGATACAAAGTGTGTCTTCTTTTCGTCGCAATCTGGATGACATTGCAAGTCAAGAATTTATTCACTTTCCAACAATTTTTTAATATAAAAATAATTCTGCATTAGACATTGCAGTATTTTCAAATTTTATATCAGAACTTAAGAAGGAATTTGCAACAAGATTCCAAGATTTTGCAGAGATAGAGAAGTTGTCGCTATTCTTAAAATCGCCTTTTGAAGTTTCTCCAGCAGCAGGGTGGACAGATGTGGCTGCGAAGTTGTTCCGCCTTTCAAAGCCTTTACTCCAAATGGAGATAATAGACTTGCAGGAAGACATTTCCTTGCAAACGTATAGAACTGCATCCGCAAAGAATTTTAGAGTAAACATGTCCCAGAAAAATATGGAAATTGCAAAAAATTAGCCATTTACCTGGCTACTCTGTTTGGCTCCACATATGTCTGTGAAACTTCATTTTTAAAAATGAATTTTTTGAAGAACGAATATCGCTCAAAATTAACGGCCGCCCACCTTGAAGACATTCTTCACATAAGCTGCTCCCCGCATGAACCTAACTTTAAAAAACTGGCTCAAGACCGCAAATGTTATTTCTCCCATTGATTTTTGAATACAAATATGTCTATCTACTGTATTTCATATTACTTTGTGAGTGAAAATAAAAATAAAAACTAGTAAGGAATATGAGTGTTTTTTTCTGGACCTCGATAAAAATTTTCAAAAGTGTCCGGACCCCACCTGAAATTACTTGCCGACCCCTGCCCTATACATTACCATGTATCATAGGAAAACTAATAATACCGATATGCCCTTTAATACACTAAATAAGCATGCTGCAATTCAAAATGTATGTGCTAATATTGGTTTTCTAATTTCATAGATTTAAAAGATATATTATATAAATGGAAATATTCGAATTCGCAAAAAAGAAATTAAAGTTCCTTTACTACAGCAATGAAAATCACAAAATTATTGCTATCTCAGCAAGTTTTCATGTAATTGAAGTTTTCAGAGCACACTTATAATAAAGTAATTCTATGTTCCAAAAATTGAAGTGTAACTTTTAAATTTGTGAATTTAGAAAATCACAATATTCATTACAGTTCATGTCTAGACAAAGTCTTTGTTCACCTGTCTGGAAAACGAATTTGGAGTATCAACTGCAGCTGTGACAGATGAATAAGTGTGATGAAATGCAGAAAAATGGATTATTTTTGGCATTAAAAAGTCGTAGCTTTTAAACTATTTTATACTAGTAGAGATGCAGATTAATGATTACCACAAGCCAACTGACAAGTAACTTTTAAAACATGACTAGTAAAAAAAATGTGCAGCACTCAACAAAATTGGCAAGTATTTTTTTTTTTTTGTACCAGATCAAATATGATGTTAGCCAAATATATTACCAATCACCATTTTCTACAAATTTGCATCCTCTGAAATTCATTTCCCAAAGCACCAGTATTGGAGACATATCTTGTACACCAGCATTCTTAAAATCATCACTATCCAGTCTTTCCCTTAGCACTTATTAATGACAGCCAAGTAAACAGGACTCCATGGAAAAATGGTGTATGATATTACATCATTATATCATGATAAAATGTTAATTCTTGTAATTTCAACTAATTATA
This sequence comes from Amaurobius ferox, assembly GCA_951213105.1. Classification (NCBI taxonomy): domain Eukaryota; kingdom Metazoa; phylum Arthropoda; class Arachnida; order Araneae; family Amaurobiidae; genus Amaurobius; species Amaurobius ferox. The sequence goes on along the minus strand of OX578135.1, from coordinate 169,149,528 downwards.
GTATTTTGTACATATGTATGTAATAGTTTAAGTATGCAGTGAATTTTAGTATTAGTTATAACCTTTAATAACCTACAGACATCATAAAAATGAAATGTTGTAACTGAAAAATGACTCTTTTTTTACAATCCTAAAAATAATACTTTAAAATTTAATCTTAAATGATGGTTGTATTTGCATCATTTCTTTGTCTTTTACAGAATCTAGTATTGGAACACGTATTTTTGAAGAGACCATAGATGAGACTCCCATGACATTTTATATCATCAATATGAAGGAATGCCTGTTTGTCTGGGTTGGTGATACGTGTAAATTCGATAATCTAGCAGTTGCAATGAAGACGCCATACAGTTCTCTTCCAGTCTCTACTGCAGTTATGGGACACTTTGCTGATGAAAATAGTTGTTCGCTAGCTACTAGATTGAGCAATAAAACAGGAAAACAAGTATTTGCTAGCTGCAATTTCTCTAAAATGGATAATAAAGTTTTATTATCAGCTACTAAAAGATTAATGGAAGAACTAACAAAAAATTCAAAAACGCTTTGAATATTCAGTATAATTTGTATGTATTTTTTTACATGTATTTAAATATTTAGTTTTTCTATTAAACTTTAAATTATAGCATTGTGCTTATTTATTCAACATATTTTTAATGAATCAATTTATCAGTATTAGTTGCATGATAGAGTTATAAAAATGAGACTATATGAAAACAGAAAATAATTAGTATGTCATTATTGCTGCAAATAAAGATCAAAATCACTAAGAATGAGTTTATAAGTAAAACAGAGAATAATTTAAAATAGCCATTCATTGCTTGTATACATATCAATTTATTACACGCAGTAACTTTTATTTGAACATAACTGGAGTTAAAACATTGCAATTATTCGAACTCAATTTGAAACTCTTGATTTAAGATTCCGTTTTACAGATTTTACTATATATCTTGAAACTGAATTACATTTCCTCTGTATTAGGTTATAATAAATTATAGAAACAAAAGGCATTGTAAAATCAATTATTTATATTTTCAGATGGTGATCTTTTTTTAGCTAGTTAAGAAAAAAGATGCTCTAATAGTTTTGATTTCACTATTAAATTCATTACCTATTTACCTTTCAATCTAACACACTTTGTATATTTAAATTCACTTTTATAAATACCATAAGATAAATTGTAATCTTTGTAAAATGCGTACTAGTTAATAATTAGATGGAACAACATACTCTAAATCGCTTAAGGAAGTTCATGAGAGCTCTGATCTACAATTAATTTGAAAAAAACTAAACATGCTACTATATGTCAGCAATTTTGTACTAGTTCATTTCACACTATTTGGTCACTTTTTATCTTAAATAATAAAGGAAAATGTTTTGTGTTTAGATATACAGTCTGTAGCTTAAAATTTAAGCATCATATTACTAGTTTGAAATTTAAGCATCGGCCATGAAATTTGATACACAGGTACTTCAGGACCCACAACAGGGTTTAATCTAGCTTCAAAATTTTTGTAGTAATTTTGCTAACTGCTGGCAAAAAGTTTTAGCAAAATAAAAAAAACATTAGCAAACATTTAGCACATTTTTTTATATTGTTGAAATTATGAACTTTTAAAATAAGGCTAAATTTTTTTTTTTCCTGTAACCCAACCTACTTAATTAATACACCTTATTTTATAAATTAGAAACCATAATCTCTATATTTTATATACTATAATAATTTTAATATATCACAAATAGAAATAGTAAAATAAGGATCAGATGAATTTATGCAGGTTATAACAATTTTCTATGGGGGGGGGGGGGGGGGTCACAGCCCACTGTTCAAAGGCTCTTTCAAAATCAAAACATTCACGCTGTTGCCCATTGATGTGAATGGTCTTTAAAGAATTTAAATTCTTTATGTCCATCCTGTTTCATAGAGGTGTTTTTGTTAAGTTCATTTCGCTGAACCCTTTTTCACAATCCACCATGTGTAAGGGTAAAGCAAGTGAATATATAATCATGCTTGTTATAGTCTGAGTCGGGTATAAAGATGGCAAGTCATTTTTGTCAATAAAGTTCAGGATTCCTAAAATGTCCATTAGCCTACATCGTGAATTTAATAAGTCTTTAAACATTTTCTATTCAGCCAAAGTTGTTGTTAACCCATTAAGCGCTATTGCTCCCATATTGGAAACATCCATCAAATATTTTTTCTGGCAACCCCAAAATTATGAATAAGAAAATTTTCTCCACAAATATTATCCATAGTCTAGTCCAAATCTCTGATAATTTTTGTATTTCTTAAATAATTTTAATATTTCTTTTCAAAATTTAAATTCAAATATTTACGAAATTCAGATTTCACAATATTATAAATTTCCTGTGAAAATACCCAGAAAAAAAAACCCTGAAACTTTATAAGTGTTATATTCCGAAAGCCGAGATATGGTTCTATATTTCACAGATAGGAATCAAATTTTTGATTTTTTTTTTTTTTTTTCTGGCTATTTTATTATGTGTTCCCAAAATGGGAGCATTGATGCTTTACAACACCAAAAATAGATGTAGCACTAATCAAGCATTATTACCTAATGCAAGAGGTCTAGAATTTCCATTCTACTCCCAGTCTCTTTGTTGTGCTACAGCCATTTTTTGAACTGTGATTGAATTATTTAACAATCAAATATGAGAAAAAAATTTTCTTAATATATCGGAAGCAGTGCAGTATTTAGAAGAATTAGAAAATGAAGATGTTGATTCAGAAATTATAGCAGCCCCTTTGAACTCGTGTAGTATCAGGAAACATTAAAAAAAAGAGAGAAAGTGGCCGTGAATGTTTCTGATATTAAAAAAAATGATATAGTGGTATAGATTAATATTAAGCTCCTCATTCTCCAATGCTGAAATAAAAGTTAAATTTAAAATTCCAATAAGAACATAGGCAACAAAGAAGAGATTTAAATTGGCCAAATAATTCATTTATTATTTTTATATTTATATGTAATTAAAAGAACAAACAAATCATAATATACTAATGGTTGTCAAATTAACAATCTAAATCATCCCAATGCAATCAATATTAATATATAATGATGCAACAATTACCTTTTAACATTATTTTGTGCTTCTCAAATTTTAACATTTTTTTTTATGTTCTTTCTCGTTTTAAGGAGGATTAATTCCACATTATGTTACATGATACAAGTTCTATTACAGTTCATTAAGGTCTTAAATTTTAAGGTTTCAAAGTTCAATTATAGCAATTTCTGATGTCACCAAATGACTGGGGATCTTCCATGATTAATAATAAAAGTTTGTCTTTGTCAAATTATCAGCCTTCAGTGGCTGTTCAGATGTTATAAAATAAGAAGAGTTTGACTTACATATATTTGAAGCAGTAGCAGGAAACATACCCATTTTGGTGGTCCAATGGCAGGATTTTCATAAGTAATAATAATGATGCTTTATGTTGACATGTCTATATCGATTGAGATCAATTGAAGCGAGGCAGGCACTCATCACAGGAGACAACATATTTATGGTACGTTATAGGGTCAAATCTTTAAGTTCCAAATCCATCAAATGTCGTAATTCGTATGTATATTAGTAATCAGTCGTCCGAAGACGAAGCTTATGAATCAGTCGTAGAAGACGAGGCTTAATTATTCTTCCTCATAACTATTAAATTCGAGGAGCAAATTGTATGTTGTTGTTGTTGAGACCCAGACCGTCCGACCTACCAGAAAGGTGTAAGGTAACTGTTTGGACGACCGGGAAGTGCCACCCAATTTAGACCGGAACCCAGTGGGGGAGGCATCCACAGGGACCGTACCCTCCTTCCCCTACCACCAACCTCTCGGAAGGACTTACGGACCCACATGTTTAACGTGATCGTACTCCGCGTGAACACGGCGGCAGTTTTGGCAGCGGCTGGAATCGAACCCGGGCCTACCGAGTGCAACTCCAGCGCGCTAACCAATGGGCTACCGCGCCCAGCAAATTGTATGTGTAATTCTTTAAAAATTGGACACATAGTCCGAATGCTGACTATGTCTATAGGTCTCCATGGACCAAAAATTAGGAGACAACCTTCATGGTTGAAGAGCAGGGCCAGAAAAATTTATTCAAAAAATCTGCTCAAAAAAAAAAGAAGAGGACCTCAGCGGTCCGACCCGCAGGCCGGCCGCGTCCGAGAGAGAATTCTTTTTTTTTTTTTTTTTTTTTTTTTTACACTTGCCGTCATATTCTCAGTGGCGCTGTACTATATTCGCGTATGATTGGCCACTCCTGTACATACAATACGTTCTTATTGGATGGTAGCCTTGTCCATGCTAAAAGCTGGGGTGCCATGTTGCATACCCCTTTTCGTAGAATTTTTTGCCCATCTGTGAAGTTTGCTGAAGTCTTTATTTTAGAGGGTGTAACTTTAGTCAGTAAATTCTTACTGTTGACAGGAATTATAGCTTCTTCTGAAAACTGCCCATGTCTATCCTGACGGGGCGTACAAACAAGTTTAATATTACCAGTGGGAAAAGGTTCACTGCAAGAAAGGAATTTTTGACCGTTGTGGTCCTGCTATGTACAAACTGCACGTGTTCTCTAAAAAAGGGGGGGGGGGCAAGTATGCTCACTGGAACCAAACTCCTAAGTTGCAGCTGTGAGAGTGTTTTTCTGCAGATGTGCAAAGAGCGTGAGAAAGTACTTTTTTGAAAATGGCTATTTTTGCCTAGCAACTGCCTTAAACTATATTCCAAAAGGTTTAAAACTAAAGTACGTTTTAAATAAATAAAAGTTCTAATTCCCATTTCAATTTAAAAGCATTATTAAAATTAGCGTGTAAGTCACATTTATTAAAAATGTCATGTTTCTCATGACATATCCTCCGTAGAGCAGAGAAAGAACATTTGACATCCGTCCTTCAAGTATCAATTAAGTTTCAATCCAATCTGAATTTTTAAATTTTAACATCCTTGACATCACATCATTAATAATAGTAAAATACAACCATATTCATCACATAAATTATATACATTTATTTTTGTGTAATCATTCTTATATATTCTCAATAATCATCAATTGTTTATCAAAAGGCATAAAGTTATAGTAAAATCCATATGAATATATACGCTTAAATGTTTGCGCATTGGTTAAATATGTAATAAACATGAAATTTTCAAATGTAAACAAACAATCAAAATCTTTTTTTAAAATATTCAATGTTCAATCATATTTGCAATTTTATATCCAATTGTTGATATATATATGTAAAATTATAATTTCTGTTCATCATAACAAATTTACTTCATTCATATTACAAAAAAATATCACCGTAAGGCTAGGATGTGCTACTCAAATTATGTGCAAAGTGTCAAAACAAGTGAATCCTTTGCGAAATACAAAATCTTCTAACGAATCTCCTTGTCAACAAGCGCCAGAAGCAGTAGCGTCTATGTTGCCATGCCAACGCACTCTCTTTGCCCATCGTTGAATGGCCAAGGCGGTTGTCAATCACACTCATTCTCTCACTCAAACTGTATGCTTTGGAAATGAACGAAGATTACGGATTAGCGTAAATCTGAGAAGGGAAAAAGTTTGACGAGACTTTCAAATTTCCGGTCGGTCCTACGAAGGCATTTTCGCGGCGAAAACCAATTTTGATTATCGGTGAACGTGTGCTTTTTCATGACGGAGAGTGGAAGCTTTATGTATAAAATTAGTTTTGCTAATTTTAGAACGTCTTGCAGACAATCAGTTTTTGAATTGCAAGCGGGAAAAATTTTGTAAACTCGATTTTACTTTAAGCTAGAATTTAATTTTTCGAAGTTTTTAAGTAATTTTACCTCTTTTTCGAAAACATCCTATAATTATCAGGTTTTTCTGATAAGATTATTTGCTTAAGTCATTCACAGTATACAGTTTCTATTTACCTGGCCTTCGAATTCTTTTATTCTGTTATTGCACTTGCGTCTGCTAAATTTTTGCGACATCCTTATGGTGAAACGTGATTTAAAATCAAGATATGCACACAAATTTGTTCTTTCATATGTAATAGCGTAAAATTCTCAAAATATTAATATACAAATGTTGTTTACCCAAAATTTTTATACTCAAACTCTATATATAGTAAAATAGCATAATAATATATTGCACAATTCTCGTATGGTATCAAAATATGTTCAAAAAATCTATATACAAATATCTGTTCCAATTTGCACAAAATTCTACGTTCAAATGTTACACAAAATATACACTCTCTAAATTTGTAAATTCAATATCTTTCTTATCAAATGTGCGTATTCATCCCAATTTTCTCTCACATTTTATTTTATCATCGATAGCTATCGTTATCTTTCTATTCATCATTGTTCATCGTAATTGATTCCTTCATTCTTATCATTTTCGTTCATATGAGCTCATTTTGTTCCGAATTATTCCAATTTTTCAATGTAATTGTTTTCTTTCCTCACTACATAACTTTTAGTTTCTTATTCCCTTTTATTCTCTCACTTTCATCAATTTCTCCAAAAAATTTTCAAAAATGTTTGTGTATTACAATAAAATGTATGTTTAATTTTCTGCAAATGATTAATTATACTATGAGTTTCGTCTCTGACCTCCTCCCGTGTTAAAAAAAAACATTCAGCAACAGATTCATTACCACAATACATCGATTTGCACTTAACTATTAGCGAAAAGAGAATCAAGCGAATACTTGGTGATCACACAAGCGTGTCTTACTTGATAATTAAATTTTCCTAATTGCCTACAGGCACACAAAATTTATCTAAAAAAAATTTCTAAATAAAAGTTCCCAGTGAATTAAGTGCACGAATGTATACAGTGTTGAAATTCTAATCTCAAAAGGGTTTACAGCAAAATTGTAGTTGTACAGCCAAAAAGGTATTATTCAATTTTAGTGATGTGTTTTATTTGTAAAGTGAAGCCTTGAATTTTAAAGAAAATTTTCATGTAATTCTAATTTATGATTATCCTTTAAGTACATAATTTTTTTTTTACTCACATTCCAAGATTAACTACTAAAGTTAGATTTATTTAAGCAAAATACTATGGCACAAGAAATAAATTTCTTATAATTGCAATTCACGCCAGCATGAAGTACAAAGTTCTCCGTTCTATGTCGTCACATATAGAAGATGCTTGCCAACTGTTTTGAGCTTTAATTGTCCACTTGAGTGTTTTCCTTCAGATGTGTTTTAATCTTAGGCACTACGAATAATTTGTCAAAATGTACTTTTATAGTTTTCTCTTCATTTTCAATAATTGCATTTTTATTTCTTATGATTCTTTTTATCGTATATGGACCTGAAAATTTTGGTTTTAAAGGTGCTGCAGGTATAAAATTTTTTAAATATACAGTGTCACCAATTTTTAGTTCATATGATCTTGCAGCTTTAAAATATTTCTTTTGCGTTGAATTGGCTTCTGCCTGATTTTTGTAAACTTTCTGGATTATCTCTTGGTGTGCTTTCTTAGCTTCCTCTACAAATTGCTTCAAGGTTAAATTAGTGTATTTAGTATCCATATGCATATCAAAAGGTGTTCTCACTTCACGGTTGAAAAAAATTTGTGCTGGAGTATATCCTGTAATAATGTGTTTTGAGTTATTATATTCATTTTTGAAAACTAGAATTTGCTTGTCCCAGTTGAATGACTCATTAGCTAAGCATGCGATGGAATTCTTGAGTAAAAAGTGGCATTTTTCTAATAATCCATTGCTCATTGGTCGATATAAACTGCTGCGATGGTGGGAAATGTTCATATCCTTCAGGAAGTCTGTGAATTCCTTAGCAGTAAATTGAGACCCGTTATCTGAGATCAAAATTTTAGGCGCTCCGAATCTACTAATATACTGAGACAGTACATTGATAATGCTCTGTGCAGTAATTGATCTTACTGGTATTGCTTCCAGATATCTGCTTAGGTGGTCGACGATGGTCACAATGTAATGGTGTTGACCAGATGATCTAATGAGCTTTCCAACCAGGTCTATAGCTATTTGCTCTCCTACTTGTATGTTTTTGTTCTGTAATTGAATTTCTTGTCTTTTGATTTGTTTAGATTTAAATTTTAGGCATCTCTCACAATTTAAGCAAAAATTCTTAGTGTCTGAGAACATTCCACTCCAGAAGTAAAGTCTTTTGATTTTGTTGTAAGTCTTGCTTATGCCAAAGTGGGCAACGTGAGCAGCTTGTATAGTAATTCTTTGTAAGCTTCTTGGAATTACAATTTTTATTGCATTAGGTGCTTTGCTTTTTGCTTTAAGTTTGAATTTTAATAGATTATCATTTGAGTCAATTTTATAATTCTCATATCTTGAGTTCAAATCATTGTCTTCCAATATTTTTCTTATTTTGTTTAATTTCTTATCCTTTAATTGTTCTCTTAATATATTCTCATGTTTTAATTTATTTTCAGTTTCAAATATATGATTAATTAGTTCATTTACTGTGTTTTGTTGAAATATTTCTCTGGACATATAATCAGCGGGGTTATCTTTTCCTTGGATGTACTTTACTTTGAATTTGAAGGATTGCAGAAAAAGTAACCATCTGCTCTCTATATCATTAGCTTTTTCCAATGCTAAATGATAAGATAATGCCTTTGCATCGCTTTGGATTTCAAATTCTGCACCAACCAAGTAATCCTGGAAATTTTTCACTCCCTCATAAATTGCAAGCAGTTCTCTTTTTATACTAGGATATCTCGATTCTGTATCTCTGAGTTTTCTCGAGAAAAATTTTACAGGGTGCATTTGTCCATTATATTCCTGAGATAGAATGGCAGATACGGCCTGTAATGAGGCATCACAAATTAGAACAAAAGGTTTTTTGAAGTTTGCATTCTTGACTATTGGCTCTTTTAAAATAATGTTTTGTAGCTTTTCTAGTGCTTTCTGGCATTCTTGAGACCAAGTAAATTTTTTTACTTTTTTTTGTTAAATTAATTAAAGGTTGCACAATACCTGCATAATTATCAATCAGTGATCTAAAATAGTTAGTCATGCCTAAAAGAGTTTTGACTTGTTTAGCTGACTTTGGTACTGGAAAATTTTGAATCTTTTGAATATTTTTGTCAGAAGGTGAATATCCTCTATTATTAATTTTGAATCCTAAGTATTCTATCTCTGACTTGAAAAGCTGCACTTTCTTTGGATCGAGAGTCAAGTTGTAAGATATCAACCTGTCGAACACTAATTGTAGGGTTTCGAGTACTTGTTGAAAAGTATCGCCTGCGACAATTATGTCGTCCAAGAAATATCTTACTCCTTTATCTCGTATATCACCCAGGCATTTATGTATTAATTTTGCAAAGTAGCTAGTGCTGTTAGCAGTACCGAAAGGAAGTCTTGTAGGTGAAAAATTACCCCACTCGGTTGTGAAGCTGAGAAGGCTTTTGTCAACATCTCTTAATTTGATTTGGAAAAATGCACTTTTAAGGTCCAGAACACAGTACAACTTCTTGCCTGATACTTCTTGCAGTATATCATGTATTTGGTCTACTGCAAAGTGATATTTTACTAGGTAACTGTTTAGTAATCTGTAATCTATTGTCATTCTAAGCTTCTGATTCTCTGGTTTGTCAGATTTACTTGAATCTTTCTTTCTGATAAATAAGGCAGGGAATGCTACATTGCTGGTAGTCTCCTCGATTATGCCATTCTTAAGTAAATTTTGGATTTCTTTGTATGCTATGCTCTTTAGTAAATGTGGTACTTTATATGGCTTACATTGAATTGGATATTGATTTAGGACATGAAATTCAGGTACCACTTTTTCTGTACAGCCTAAAGTATCATAATTTTTTGAAAAGGCGGCTGAATTTTGTTTCAGCATTCTCTGTACAATTGCTTTTTGCTTCTTGTCTAAATGATCTAAATTGAAGTCCTCTGTAGAAAATTGCTCCTCTCTTAATTTTAAAATTTGTTCATGGGTTAAAGCATTGACTGTTTCAATATTTGTATTCATTTCCTTATTTTGTGCATTATTGACAATTTCAAAATTTTTTGAAATGTTAGCTAATTTTGTTTCTTTACTAACAGTCACTGGTTTATTTGAGTTGTTAGTTATAAAAATAAATAGTTTGTTGTTATTATTGCTCTTAATTATACCTCTCTCTACTTCAATATCTAAGTAATTCACATAAGGTTCTATTAAAAATTCAGTGTTTGCTTTGATAGATATCTTGCTTTTGACTTCGACGATTTCTGTTGTAAAAGGTTCAAGTTTTGTTTTGCTCACCAAAGTAATCGAATTATCTGCCTTCTGTTTGCTTTTAATCTGTTTTCTTGAATTCTGTTGTTTATTTGCATTTTGAATTTGACTATTACTATTTACATTTTCTCTATTCTCAAATTCTGTATTATATTCTGCATTCTGGTTATTTACAATATTTTGATTTTGACTATGTTTACAATATCTGATGTTGTCATCTACTTGGATCTTATTTACATTATTAATTTCTTCTGCTATTCCCAATTGAAATTCACAGTTTGGCATGATTAATTTATTGCTGGACATATCTAATATAATTTTGTTTATTTTCAAAAAGTCAAATCCTAAAATCATATCATATGTGGTGTACCAAGAGTCATTTGTGATAAAAAAAGTGTTTTTAAAATATTTCTTATTAATTTTAAATCCTAATTCTATGGCATGTCTGAATGGAATTTTTGATCCGTTAATTGCATGTATAGATACGCATTTAGAAAGATATTTGATTTTCATTCCTGATTCTTTGATTCTTTCAAAAAGGTTATTACTTATCAAACAGATTGTAGATCCTGAATCTATCATTGCATTTGCTTTAAAGTTATTAATTGAAATTTGCAGTAGTGGTAATTTGTTTACTTGCAGTAATGTTTCATTAGTTGCACATGAAGCTATTGTTTCTTCGATGTGACTCTGTGTCTGTGTATCTCTGTCCACATTAGCATTTTGAGTTTGTGTGTGTTTATTAACATTGCATTTTTCGGTTTGTACTGATTTATTTATTTTAGTATTTCGAATTTGAATAGATTTGTCACGTTTTGTTTTAAAATTATGTTTGTTGTATCTTACATTTTGAATGTTTTTATTTTTCTGCATGTTATGATATCTTACACCCATTTCACTGGAAGACAAATGGGACGTTGAGTTAAAGTGCTCATTTATCGCCTTCCCCTGAGAAAATCCTGTTGCTGATTGCTTTGTCTAAAAAAGTGTTGTTGGTTATTATAATTTTGTGCTCCTCTCCTTGAATTTTGGTGAAAATTTGAATTAGATGTAAAATTTTGTTGTTGATAATTTTGGTTTCTATCATTTCTCCTTTGAGAATAATTCATCTGATTGCTATTGTTCCCTCCATAGTAATTGTTTCCTCTATAATAATTGTTTCCTCTATAATAATTGTTTCCTCTATAAAAATTGTTTCCTCTGTATGGATGACTTCTAAATGTATTCTGACTGCCCCTCTGTTGACTGTTTTGCTCTCTTATCATATTTTTATACTGCTGGCAATCAATGGTGATGTGATTCTGATTACACAATAAGCAAACCATGTTTTTATTTTCTGCATTACTGTTACCTTCTCCTAAATTCTCTTGTGTTTTGCTTTGATTCTGATTCAATGTTTTCAGAGCGTTAACCTCTGCTATCAGGTTTTGAATTAAAAAATTTGTGGAGTCTTGCTGCTCTCTGATTTCATTTATCTGTGGCCTTTCTGAAGTATTTATATTATTTAATTTTTGCTCTTCCTCTAATACTTTCTCTATTGTTCTTGCAATATTTAATGCTTCTAAAAATGTGGAGGGTCCTCTTTTTTTTGTTTCTATTTTGACGTCATTTCTTAGTGCGTCCAAAAATTTTGTCATTTTAAGGTTATCTATGAATTTTGATATTTCTGAATCATTTTTGTTTAGTGATTTAGTATACTTTGCAGTGGCATTCTCAACTGCTTCTGCTATTTCGTTAATAGATTGCCTAGGTCCCTGAGATATTGCTTGAAATTCCTGCTGCAAATCTGCAAAATTTTGTGTCTTTTTGAATTTTAGAGTCAGTTTATTTTTAAATTCCTCATAATTACTAGTACTGGCTATTTCTTGATTATTGATAATAAATTGCAGTGCTTTGCCTGCTATTAAAGTTTTGATTATGATTCATTTGTTGCTGCTGTCCCATTGGGCAATTTGAGCAATCTCTTCAAACTGTTTGAAGAAGAAATCTATATCTTCCTCTGCTTCACCATTAAATTTCTTTAAAAGTTGCAAAAGTGACATGTTTGCAAAATTTTTGTTTCCTTGCATGGAATTTACTAATTTTTGGACTTGTTGTCTAAGTTTTTTGTTTTCACTGTCATTATCTTTGTTTTTATCGTTAGCTTCCATTTTGTCACTATAAATTAGATCCAAAGTTATCTATTCGAAGCTTGACTTATTCAGATATCCCCCAAAATGCATATAAAACAGTATACACAGTATAAAATAAAATTTGCAAAGATGTAAAATATCAAATATCAGAATTTGTACAATATCAAATATAAAATAAGTTTCTATTGTGAGATATTTTTTTTTTGTACTATCACATATAATATACTTCTGTTAAATTTCACATAGCAAAAGCAATTCAATTACTGCATTTATTTGATATATTTCTATTTTCAATTTCACTATAATTATCGTTTATCATTTAAATTAGAGTACTCTGATCTGTCCAATTTACCATAATTTTTTGATCTAATATTTGCATTTATTATATACTTTTAAATGTATATTTAAGTGAATTTATGATTCATCCTTTTATGCTATCACTGAGTGTTGCTTCACTCTTTCTTAACATTTTTTACCAACTTATTTTTTTTTTTATTATTATTATCATTATTAATTGCAACAAAAAATTATTTAACTGGTTCACACTCTTGTTGCCTACTTAAATTATTAATTTTGACCTCATTATCATTTGTTGCCTTCTTAAATTTAGTTTACAGTACAATTTCCTTTTTAAACCAATTTTAAAATTCCAGTCTCGACTGACATTAAAAAAATCAGAAAATTTTGAGTCCAAGGTTCGATTCCTGAAGTCTCGGCACCAAAAATATCAGGAAACATTAAAAAAAAGAGAGAAAGTGGCCGTGAATGTTTCTGATATTAAAAAAAATGATATAGTGGTATAGATTAATATTAAGCTCCTCATTCTCCAATGCTGAAATAAAAGTTAAATTAAAAATTCCAATAAGAACATAGGCAACAAAGAAGAGATTTAAATTGGCCAAATAATTCATTTATTATTTTTATATTTATATGTAATTAAAAGAACAAACAAATCATAATATACTAATGGTTGTCAAATTAACAATCTAAATCATCCCAATGCAATCAATATTAATATATAATGATGCAACAATTACCTTTTAACATTATTTTGTGCTTCTCAAATTTTAACATTTTTTTTTTATGTTCTTTCTCGTTTTAAGGAGGATTAATTCCACATTATGTTACATGATACAAGTTCTATTACAGTTCATTAAGGTCTTAAATTTTAAGGTTTCAAAGTTCAATTATAGCAATTTCTGATGTCACCAAATGACTGGGGATCTTCCATGATTAATAATAAAAGTTTGTCTTTGTCAAATTATCAGCCTTCAGTGGCTGTTCAGATGTCATAAAATAAGAAAAGTTTGACTTACATATATTTGAAGCAGTAGCAGGAAACATACCCATTTTGGTGGTCCAATGGCAGGATTTTCATAAGTAATAATAATGATGCTTTATGTTGACATGTCTATATCGATTGAGATCAATTGAAGCGAGGCAGGCACTCATCACAGGAGACAACATATTTATGGTACGTTATAGGATCAAATCTTTAAGTTCCAAATCCATCAAATGTCGTAATTCGTATGTATATTAGTAATCAGTCGTCCGAAGACGAAGCTTATGAATCAGTCGTAGAAGACGAGGCTTTATTATTCTTCCTCATAACTATTAAATTCGAGGAGCAAATTGTATGTGTAATTCTTTAAAAATTGGACACATAGTCCGAATGCTGACTATGTCTATAGGTCTCCATGGACCAAAAATTAGGAGACAACCTTCATGGTTGAAGAGCAGGGCCAGAAAAATTTATTCAAAAAATCTGCTCAAAAAAAAGAAGAGGACCTCAGCGGTCCGACCCGCAGGCCGGCCGCGTCCAAGAGAGAATTCTTTTTTTTTTTTTTTTAATTTTACACTTGCCGTCATATTCTCAGTGGCGCTGTACTATATTCGCGTATGATTGGCCACTCCTGTACATACAATACGTTCTTATTGGATGGTAGCCTTGTCCATGCTAAAAGCTGGGGTGCCATGTTGCATACCCCTTTTCATAGAATTTTTTGCCCATCTGTGAAGTTTGCTGAAGTCTTTATTTTAGAGGGTGTAACTTTAGTCAGTAAATTCTTACTGTTGACAGGAATTATAGCTTCTTCTGAAAACTGCCCATGTCTATCCTGACGGGGCGTACAAACAAGTTTAATATTACCAGTGGGAAAAGGTTCACTGCAAGAAAGGAATTTTTGACCGTTGTGGTCCTGCTATGTACAAACTGCACGTGTTCTCTAAAAAAGGGGGGGGGGCAAGTATGCTCACTGGAACCAAACTCCTAAGTTGCAGCTGTGAGAGTGTTTTTCTGCAGATGTGCAAAGAGCGTGAGAAAGTACTTTTTTGAAAATGGCTATTTTTGCCTAGCAACTGCCTTAAACTATATTCCAAAAGGTTTAAAACTAAAGTACGTTTTAAATAAATAAAAGTTCTAATTCCCATTTCAATTTAAAAGCATTATTAAAATTAGCGTGTAAGTCACATTTATTAAAAATGTCATGTTTCTCATGACATGTAGTATTAGATCTGATAAAATGTGTTGAAAATCCCTACTGCAATGAATTATACTTCAATAATTTTTTCACTTCTTTGTCTCTTTTAGAAGAGTTACAGAGCAAAGGATTCAAAGCTGCAGAAACACTCAGGGAAAACCATTTACAACACTGTCCAATCAAAGACGTAAAACAAATGTCGAAAGAACATCATTGAAGTCACAATGTGCTGAAGACCCAGACCACACGACTGACCCTAAGGTTAACGGTAGCAGTATGTGTGGCCGGAAGTCACAATGTGCGTACCACTAATAATTTAGTGGTTGTAAAGTGCATAGACAATAAAGTTTTAAACATAGCATCCAATTTTGAAACTGGGGGGGGGGGGGAGATTCACAGCCCACTGTTCAAAGGCTCTTTCAAAATCAAAACATTCACACTGTTGCCCATTGATGTGTCAATGATCTTTAAAGAATTTATATTCTTTATGTCCATCCTGTTTCATAGGTGTTTTTGTTAAGCTCATTTCGCTGAACCCTCTTTCACAATCCACTGCATGTAAGGGTAAAGCGAGTGAATACATAATCATGCTTGTTATAGTCTGAGTCTGGTATAAAGATGGCAAGTCATTTTTGTCAATAAAGTTCAGGATTCCTAAAATGTCCATTTGCCTACATCGTGCATTTAATAAGTCTTTAAACATTTTCTATTCAGCCAAAGTTGTTAAAGAAATTTGACAAAATTTCAAATGGTTAAAAATACTTGTTATTTGTTTCTACCCATATCCTACGTAGTCATTAGATGATGAAGGTGGTATGTTATCAGGTACAAACACTGAAAACATTTCCAATTTTACATTGTCTTTAAACCTCTCTTGGGGATTTTGAAGGAGACATTTGATATTCTTTGTTTTAAGTTTCTCAAATTTGCTTCTTTCCTTAACACCATCCCTCACCCTGTGACATTCAAATTCCTCTTCAATTTGATCAGGAATTTCAGAAAAAAGTAGTTGTAAATTCATCCCATTCTCATGCAGCAAATTTTCTAAATTCCTTATGCACATGTTGGCTTGGCATTTTAGGACTGCAAAGTGAACATTTTGTTTTTGGAAAAACAAACATAATTGTTCAATACAAATAAAACATCAGACAGCAAAGCTGTGTCAGTAATAAAACTGAAACTCGTTATGGATTTTAACAACCCTTGTGCAACAGCAGTTTTATCTTCCATTAATATAGATACTAATGAAGACCAGTTCTCTTTTATAATTGCAAAAGAACGATGAAGGGACAGCCATCTGGTCTGGTTGCTGAAACTTGGACAAATGTTTTTTTCACCGATTCTACATCTAAAACAGATGCCAATTATCTGGTATATTTTGGTCATTAGCTAAATTATTTATAAATTTTGCTAAGCAATTCCTGATATTTCAGTAAGTAACCAACACAATCAGCTGCCTGTGAACATGCTAAGGCAAGTCTATGTGCAATGCAGTGACTAAATATGAGATAAGGGACATCATTTTTAATTGAGGTTGTTACACCAGAATGTACACCAGTCATGACATTAGCACCATCTGTAGCAATTCCAGCTATCTTCTTTTTATCGAGAGTAAAACTAGCTAGCTCTTTTTCAAGGGATATATATACATATATGACACATATATTTTTAGCCTAAGCTTTTTCCCAATAACACGCCTTTTTATTTCACCATAAGTATTTTTAAATTCCTAACTCTTGGCCAGCACAAGTGCAACCGTATGGCAATTTCATTAAATTTTTTTGGCACCCTCATTAAGTTTTATACCAAGCCACTAATATTAAAAAATTGGCAAACACTTCAAGGGATATATATACATATATGATACATATATTTTTAGCCTAAGCTTTTTCCCAATAACACGCCTTTTTAATTCACCATAAGTATTTTTAAATTCCTAACTCTTGGCCAGCACAAGTGCAACCGTATGGCAATTTCATTAAATTTTTTTGGCACCCTCATTAAGTTTTATACCAAGCCACTAATATTAAAAAATTGGCAAACACTTCAAGGGATATATATACATATATGATACATATATTTTTAGCCTAAGCTTTTTCCCAATAACACGCCTTTTTAATTCACCATAAGTATTTTTAAATTCCTAACTCTTGGCCAGCACAAGTGCAACCGTATGGCAATTTCATTAAATTTTTTTGGCACCCTCATTAAGTTTTATACCAAGCCACTAATATTAAAAAATTGGCAAACACTTCAAGGGATATATATACATATATGATACATATATTTTTAGCCTAAGCTTTTTCCCAATAACACGCCTTTTTAATTCACCATAAGTATTTTTAAATTCCTAACTCTTGGCCAGCACAAGTGCAACCGTATGGCAATTTCATTAAATTTTTTTGGCACCCTCATTAAGTTTTATACCAAGCCACTAATATTAAAAAATTGGCAAACACTTCAAGGGATATATATACATATATGATACATATATTTTTAGCCTAAGCTTTTTCCCAATAACACGCCTTTTTAATTCACCATAAGTATTTTTAAATTCCTAACTCTTGGCCAGCACAAGTGCAACCGTATGGCAATTTCATTAAATTTTTTTGGCACCCTCATTAAGTTTTATACCAAGCCACTATTATTAAAAAATTGGCAAACACTTCAAGGGATATATATACATATATGATACATATATTTTTAGCCTAAGCTTTTTCCCAATAACACGCCTTTTTAATTCACTATAAGTATTTTTAAATTCCTAACTCTTGGCCAGCACAAGTGCAACCGTATGGCAATTTCATTAAATTTTTTTGGCACCCTCATTAAGTTTTATACCAAGCCACTAATATTAAAAAATTGGCAAACACTTCAAGGGATATATATACATATATGATACATATATTTTTAGCCTAAGCTTTTTCCCAATAACACGCCTTTTTAATTCACCATAAGTATTTTTAAATTCCTAACTCTTGGCCAGCACAAGTGCAACCGTATGGCAATTTCATTAAATTTTTTTGGCACCCTCATTAAGTTTTATACCAAGCCACTAATATTAAAAAATTGGCAAACACTTCAAGGGATATATATACATATATGATACATATATTTTTAGCCTAAGCTTTTTCCCAATAACACGCCTTTTTAATTCACCATAAGTATTTTTAAATTCCTAACTCTTGGCCAGCACAAGTGCAACCGTATGGCAATTTCATTAAATTTTTTTGGCACCCTCATTAAGTTTTATACCAAGCCACTAATATTAAAAAATTGGCAAACACTTCAAGGGATATATATACATATATGATACATATATTTTTAGCCTAAGCTTTTTCCCAATAACACGCCTTTTTAATTCACCATAAGTATTTTTAAATTCCTAACTCTTGGCCAGCACAAGTGCAACCGTATGGCAATTTCATTAAATTTTTTTGGCACCCTCATTAAGTTTTATACCAAGCCACTAATATTAAAAAATTGGCAAACACTTCAAGGGATATATATACATATATGATACATATATTTTTAGCCTAAGCTTTTTCCCAATAACACGCCTTTTTAATTCACCATAAGTATTTTTAAATTCCTAACTCTTGGCCAGCACAAGTGCAACCGTATGGCAATTTCATTAAATTTTTTTGGCACCCTCATTAAGTTTTATACCAAGCCACTATTATTAAAAAATTGGCAAACACTTCAAGGGATATATATACATATATGATACATATATTTTTAGCCTAAGCTTTTTCCCAATAACACGCCTTTTTAATTCACCATAAGTATTTTTAAATTCCTAACTCTTGGCCAGCACAAGTGCAACCGTATGGCAATTTCATTAAATTTTTTTGGCACCCTCATTAAGTTTTATACCAAGCCACTAATATTAAAAAATTGGCAAACACTTCAAGGGATATATATACATATATGATACATATATTTTTAGCCTAAGCTTTTTCCCAATAACACGCCTTTTTAATTCACCATAAGTATTTTTAAATTCCTAACTCTTGGCCAGCACAAGTGCAACCGTATGGCAATTTTATTAAATTTTTTTGGCACCCTCATTAAGTTTTATACCAAGCCACTATTATTAAAAAATTGGCAAACACTTCAAGGGATATATATACATATATGATACATATATTTTTAGCCTAAGCTTTTTCCCAATAACACGCCTTTTTAATTCACCATAAGTATTTTTAAATTCCTAACTCTTGGCCAGCACAAGTGCAACCGTATGGCAATTTCATTAAATTTTTTTGGCACCCTCATTAAGTTTTATACCAAGCCACTAATATTAAAAAATTGGCAAACACTTCAAGGGATATATATACATATATGATACATATATTTTTAGCCTAAGCTTTTTCCCAATAACACGCCTTTTTAATTCACCATAAGTATTTTTAAATTCCTAACTCTTGGCCAGCACAAGTGCAACCGTATGGCAATTTCATTAAATTTTTTTGGCACCCTCATTAAGTTTTATACCAAGCCACTAATATTAAAAAATTGGCAAACACTTCAAGGGATATATATACATATATGATACATATATTTTTAGCCTAAGCTTTTTCCCAATAACACGCCTTTTTAATTCACCATAAGTATTTTTAAATTCCTAACTCTTGGCCAGCACAAGTGCAACCGTATGGCAATTTCATTAAATTTTTTTGGCACCCTCATTAAGTTTTATACCAAGCCACTAATATTAAAAAATTTGCAAACACTTCAAGGGATATATATACATATATTTTTAGCCTAAGCTTTTTCCCAATAACACGCCTTTTTAATTCACCATAAGTATTTTTAAATTCCTAACTCTTGGCCAGCACAAGTGCAACCGTATGGCAATTTCATTAAATTTTTTTGGCACCCTCATTAAGTTTTATACCAAGCCACTAATATTAAAAAATTGGCAAACACTTCAAGGGATATATATACATATATGATACATATATTTTTAGCCTAAGCTTTTTCCCAATAACACGCCTTTTTAATTCACCATAAGTATTTTTAAATTCCTAACTCTTGGCCAGCACAAGTGCAACCGTATGGCAATTTCATTAAATTTTTTTGGCACCCTCATTAAGTTTTATACCAAGCCACTAATATTAAAAAATTGGCAAACACTTCAAGGGATATATATACATATATGATACATATATTTTTAGCCTAAGCTTTTTCCCAATAACACGCCTTTTTAATTCACCATAAGTATTTTTAAATTCCTAACTCTTGGCCAGCACAAGTGCAACCGTATGGCAATTTCATTAAATTTTTTTGGCACCCTCATTAAGTTTTATACCAAGCCACTAATATTAAAAAATTGGCAAACACTTCAAGGGATATATATACATATATGATACATATATTTTTAGCCTAAGCTTTTTCCCAATAACACGCCTTTTTAATTCACCATAAGTATTTTTAAATTCCTAACTCTTGGCCAGCACAAGTGCAACCGTATGGCAATTTCATTAAATTTTTTTGGCACCCTCATTAAGTTTTATACCAAGCCACTAATATTAAAAAATTGGCAAACACTTCAAGGGATATATATACATATATGATACATATATTTTTAGCCTAAGCTTTTTCCCAATAACACGCCTTTTTAATTCACCATAAGTATTTTTAAATTCCTAACTCTTGGCCAGCACAAGTGCAACCGTATAGCAATTTCATTAAATTTTTTTGGCACCCTCATTAAGTTTTATACCAAGCCACTAATATTAAAAAATTGGCAAACACTTCGAGGGATATATATACATATATGATACATATATTTTTAGCCTAAGCTTTTTCCCAATAACACGCCTTTTTAATTCACCATAAGTATTTTTAAATTCCTAACTCTTGGCCAGCACAAGTGCAACCGTATGGCAATTTCATTAAATTTTTTTGGCACCCTCATTAAGTTTTATACCAAGCCACTAATATTAAAAAATTGGCAAACACTTCAAGGGATATATATACATATATGATACATATATTTTTAGCCTAAGCTTTTTCCCAATAACACGCCTTTTTAATTCACCCTAAGTATTTTTAAATTCCTAACTCTTGGCCAGCACAAGTGCAACCGTATGGCAATTTCATTAAATTTTTTTGGCACCCTCATTAAGTTTTATACCAAGCCACTAATATTAAAAAATTGGCAAACACTTCAAGGGATATATATACATATATGATACATATATTTTTAGCCTAAGCTTTTTCCCAATAACACGCCTTTTTAATTCACCATAAGTATTTTTAAATTCCTAACTCTTGGCCAGCACAAGTGCAACCGTATGGCAATTTCATTAAATTTTTTTGGCACCCTCATTAAGTTTTATACCAAGCCACTATTATTAAAAAATTGGCAAACACTTCAAGGGATATATATACATATATGATACATATATTTTTAGCCTAAGCTTTTTCCCAATAACACGCCTTTTTAATTCACTATAAGTATTTTTAAATTCCTAACTCTTGGCCAGCACAAGTGCAACCGTATGGCAATTTCATTAAATTTTTTTGGCACCCTCATTAAGTTTTATACCAAGCCACTAATATTAAAAAATTGGCAAACACTTCAAGGGATATATATACATATATGATACATATATTTTTAGCCTAAGCTTTTTCCCAATAACACGCCTTTTTAATTCACCATAAGTATTTTTAAATTCCTAACTCTTGGCCAGCACAAGTGCAACCGTATGGCAATTTCATTAAATTTTTTTGGCACCCTCATTAAGTTTTATACCAAGCCACTAATATTAAAAAATTGGCAAACACTTCAAGGGATATATATACATATATGATACATATATTTTTAGCCTAAGCTTTTTCCCAATAACACGCATTTTTAATTCACCATAAGTATTTTTAAATTCCTAACTCTTGGCCAGCACAAGTGCAACCGTATGGCAATTTCATTAAATTTTTTGGCACCCTCATTAAGTTTTATACCAAGCCACTAATATTAAAAAATTGGCAAACACTTCAAGGGATATATATACATATATGATACATATATTTTTAGCCTAAGCTTTTTCCCAATAACACGCCTTTTTAATTCACCATAAGTATTTTTAAATTCCTAACTCTTGGCCAGCACAAGTGCAACCGTATGGCAATTTCATTAAATTTTTTTGGCACCCTCATTAAGTTTTATACCAAGCCACTAATATTAAAAAATTGGCAAACACTTCAAGGGATATATATACATATATGATACATATATTTTTAGCCTAAGCTTTTTCCCAATAACACGCCTTTTTAATTCACCATAAGTATTTTTAAATTCCTAACTCTTGGCCAGCACAAGTGCAACCGTATGGCAATTTCATTAAATTTTTTTGGCACCCTCATTAAGTTTTATACCAAGCCACTATTATTAAAAAATTGGCAAACACTTCAAGGGATATATATACATATATGATACATATATTTTTAGCCTAAGCTTTTTCCCAATAACACGCCTTTTTAATTCACCATAAGTATTTTTAAATTCCTAACTCTTGGCCAGCACAAGTGCAACCGTATGGCAATTTCATTAAATTTTTTTGGCACCCTCATTAAGTTTTATACCAAGCCACTAATATTAAAAAATTGGCAAACACTTCAAGGGATATATATACATATATGATACATATATTTTTAGCCTAAGCTTTTTCCCAATAACACGCCTTTTTAATTCACCATAAGTATTTTTAAATTCCTAACTCTTGGCCAGCACAAGTGCAACCGTATGGCAATTTCATTAAATTTTTTTGGCACCCTCATTAAGTTTTATACCAAGCCACTAATATTAAAAAATTGGCAAACACTTCAAGGGATATATATACATATATGATACATATATTTTTAGCCTAAGCTTTTTCCCAATAACACGCCTTTTTAATTCACCATAAGTATTTTTAAATTCCTAACTCTTGGCCAGCACAAGTGCAACCGTATGGCAATTTCATTAAATTTTTTTGGCACCCTCATTAAGTTTTATACCAAGCCACTAATATTAAAAAATTTGCAAACACTTCAAGGGATATATATACATATATTTTTAGCCTAAGCTTTTTCCCAATAACACGCCTTTTTAATTCACCATAAGTATTTTTAAATTCCTAACTCTTGGCCAGCACAAGTGCAACCGTATGGCAATTTCATTAAATTTTTTTGGCACCCTCATTAAGTTTTATACCAAGCCACTAATATTAAAAAATTGGCAAACACTTCAAGGGATATATATACATATATGATACATATATTTTTAGCCTAAGCTTTTTCCCAATAACACGCCTTTTTAATTCACCATAAGTATTTTTAAATTCCTAACTCTTGGCCAGCACAAGTGCAACCGTATGGCAATTTCATTAAATTTTTTTGGCACCCTCATTAAGTTTTATACCAAGCCACTATTATTAAAAAATTGGCAAACACTTCAAGGGATATATATACATATATGATACATATATTTTTAGCCTAAGCTTTTTCCCAATAACACGCCTTTTTAATTCACCATAAGTATTTTTAAATTCCTAACTCTTGGCCAGCACAAGTGCAACCGTATGGCAATTTCATTAAATTTTTTTGGCACCCTCATTAAGTTTTATACCAAGCCACTAATATTAAAAAATTGGCAAACACTTCAAGGGATATATATACATATATGATACATATATTTTTAGCCTAAGCTTTTTCCCAATAACACGCCTTTTTAATTCACCATAAGTATTTTTAAATTCCTAACTCTTGGCCAGCACAAGTGCAACCGTATGGCAATTTCATTAAATTTTTTTGGCACCCTCATTAAGTTTTATACCAAGCCACTAATATTAAAAAATTGGCAAACACTTCAAGGGATATATATACATATATGATACATATATTTTTAGCCTAAGCTTTTTCCCAATAACACGCCTTTTTAATTCACCATAAGTATTTTTAAATTCCTAACTCTTGGCCAGCACAAGTGCAACCGTATGGCAATTTCATTAAATTTTTTTGGCACCCTCATTAAGTTTTATACCAAGCCACTAATATTAAAAAATTTGCAAACACTTCAAGGGATATATATACATATATTTTTAGCCTAAGCTTTTTCCCAATAACACGCCTTTTTAATTCACCATAAGTATTTTTAAATTCCTAACTCTTGGCCAGCACAAGTGCAACCGTATGGCAATTTCATTAAATTTTTTTGGCACCCTCATTAAGTTTTATACCAAGCCACTAATATTAAAAAATTGGCAAACACTTCAAGGGATATATATACATATATGATACATATATTTTTAGCCTAAGCTTTTTCCCAATAACACGCCTTTTTAATTCACCATAAGTATTTTTAAATTCCTAACTCTTGGCCAGCACAAGTGCAACCGTATGGCAATTTTATTAAATTTTTTTGGCACCCTCATTAAGTTTTATACCAAGCCACTATTATTAAAAAATTGGCAAACACTTCAAGGGATATATATACATATATGATACATATATTTTTAGCCTAAGCTTTTTCCCAATAACACGCCTTTTTAATTCACCATAAGTATTTTTAAATTCCTAACTCTTGGCCAGCACAAGTGCAACCGTATGGCAATTTCATTAAATTTTTTTGGCACCCTCATTAAGTTTTATA